>CM034155.1:460772351-461372351 GCA_019776745.2 Taxus chinensis | reverse complement strand
TAGGAACATATATCTGACCTCTGTGTTTGAGAAGGCCATCTTCCTCTGATTAAAATCTATCAAATCTCCCTTCAAGGGGTCTCTGTGACTCAATCTCTACTCTTGCTACAAGGTAGAAACTATATTGAGGAAGCTGCTGCAAAATCCTACTCCACAAATTTGTGCCCATTGAAGTGTCCATAGCCACATGTCTCCATCTACTCAAGGTTTCTACAACCACATTATCCTTCCCCTTCACATGCTCTATCTCCATGTCATATTCACAAAGAAACTCCATTTAAAACCATTGATGAGCATTGAGATTGGGGTGCGTGAAGAGGTGGCAAAGACTCAAGTGATCAGTCCTAGGTGTAAATCTCTGGCCAAGAAGAAAATGTCTCGACAACACTAAGGCATGCACAACTACTGCAAGCTCAAGATCATGAGTCAGATAATTAAATTCATAATATTTAACTTTGCGAGACTCAAAAGTAACTACTCTTCCCTCTTGCATCAACACACCTCTAAGCCCTGCCAAAGTTCAGTTTCCATGAAAACGTAGAACTCACCCTGAGGATCTGGTACTAAGAGAATAGGTGTTGTCGTGAGGAATTCCTACAGTCTACTGAAATCCTGCTCACATTTGTCTAACCATACAAATTTCTTCCTTTTCCGCTGAAGGGAAGTGATGGGGTGTGTAATCCAAGAGAAGTCCTGAACAAATCTCCTATAATATCCTGCCAAACCCATGAAGTTGTGCACCTCAGTCACAGTAGTGGGTGCTGGCCAATCCATGATGGCTCAAATCTTGGAAGGATCAACTACGATACCTTCCCTAGAAATTATGTGGCCCAAATACTACACCTCTGTTTGAAAGAACGCACACTTATCCAAGTTCTCGTAAAGGTGATGCTCACAAAGGAATTGAAGGTCCTAGTGAAAGTGCTCCTCATGCTCCTCACGCATACGTGAGTAAATCAGAATGTCATCAAGGAAGATGAGAATGAAGTGATCTAGAAAAGTCTTGAATACCCCATTCATCAAACTCATAAACACTATGGGGGCATTCGTTAAACCGAAATGCACCACTTTGAACTCATAGTGGCCATATCTTGTATGGAATGAAGTCTTATGAATATCCACCTCTGTAATCTTGAGATGATGGTACCCTGACTTAAGATCCATCTTGGAGAAAACTGTAGCTCCCTTCATCTAATCAAATAATTCATCAATGCGTGGAAGGGGGTAACAATTCTTGATCGTTACTTTATTCAGGTAATGGTAATATATACACAACTGTAGAGATCCATCCTTCTTCTTCACGAATATCATTGGTGCACACCAAGGGGATACACTAGGATGGATTAGGCCCTTCTCCAAAAATCCCTCAACCTACAACTTGAGCTCATATAGCTCAGAAGTAGTCATCCGATAAGGTGCTCGTGAGATAGGCTCTGTGCTCGGAACTAGATATATATGGAAATATATCTCACGTGGGGGAGGTAACCCTGGTAGCTCCCCTAGAAACACATTATCAAACTCTTTCAAGATAGGATGGTCATCAAGGTATTTTCCACTAGACTCATCCTCCGAACTGTCACTAACCGTAACAGCATACAACTGATAACCCCGTCACGCACACCGCTTAAGCTACATAGAAGAGATGTTGCAAATGGAAATGGGTCTCTTAACTATTGCTATCATTGACTCCATTCCAAGATCATATATGCAAGCAATAGTCTTATGGTAATATTCCACTCTAGCTCTGTGAGCAAACAACCAATCCATGCCCAAAATGACACCATAAGATCCTAATGGAAGGATTCGAAGATCCGAGGTAGTGGTGAAGGGTCCCAAATCCAGTACACACTCCTTATCTACGGAGTCTACAGAAATTTTGGCTCCAAAAGCCATCTCAATGTCCCAACTACGAACTTGCCTAACTGCCACCAGCTTACAATGCTCTACTAAGGGTGGTGCAATAAATGAATCAGAAGAATAGGAATAAAACAATATAGAGGAAAAAATACCACCAATACTATATGTCGTCTCAATCACGGTACTCTGGTGCTCAACCTGGTGGTTCTGGACTACTACGTAGATCCAATAACTCTATGCCATATCACCAACAGTTGGCTATGATATCTGCATCTTACCCTTGTTTAGGTTCTACAGGAAATCTCTCTAATAATGTCCAACAACACCACAACCATAACAACTACATAGTCCTCTCTCGTGTGATGCAACTCTAGCTAGTACTCTAGATGTCTGACCTATGGATCAAGATGACCCGGCTACGGACTGCTGAGGTCTCTACTGTCAAACTCCTATTGACTGAGATCTCAACGCACCATGTGTCCTTGTGGGACCCCTAGGAGGAGGCCCCATACTCCATCCTCTCTACCCATAAAATATTTGAGGAGGTCTGTAAGGTGGACGAGTCTGCTGCTGCTGCTACTGTGGCCTGAATGAAGCCTGTCCTGAATTTTGTCCACCCCATGGAGGAGGAACTGACACCTTTAACCTACCATCATGTATCTATGAGATACGGATCCAAACTCTATCTCTAGCCTATTACATCTTCCCTTGTGTCTCCTCTATAATATAGGCCTTCTCCACGGACTCTGCTAATGTCTGTGGGTAGTGAATGCACACTGCACCACCCAAATGCAAGTTCAGGCTCCAGATGAACCTGTGAATCCATACCTACTCATCCTGCATATACTCAACATACTATAGTAGATCCAAAAACCTACTCTCATATTCAGCTACAGTCATCGATTCCTAATGGAGGTCATGAAACTTTTCTTTCCGCTACTATATAAACCTCCTGTTCAAATACCTGATCCTAAAACACTCCTCAAATAGCTCCCAAGTGACTATCTCTGAATCAACATGGACCTTCTACTCCTCGGTCCTCGATTATACTCCTACTTAATCCCTCAGAAAATGGATCGCAACACAAAATTTCATGTTGCTAGTACAAGGATAGAGCTTCAAGCATCCACTTATGCTCACCAACCAGGCCTCTACCTGAAAACCTCTTGTATCATCTGAATAGTGAGATGGTCGTAGCTTCAGGATCTCCTTGATATGGTATGTTGCTAATGTCTGATGACCCCTAGGTCTCTCTGCATACTCTCACCTCTGTCTAGGGATCTGAGACCTGTCCCTATGTCCTAAGATCCTGTCCCCATGTCTTCTCTGTGGTGACTCTGTCCTAGCTGACTCTATGCAGAAGTTTTGTTCCCTATACTCCTTTCTATTTTGAGGGGATGCATTGGCTTCTACTGATAGCTCCATACCATGTCTATCAAATCATCCTCCCAAGGGCTCTCTGTTTATGGCGGCATTAACGTCCTGAAGCATCTGTAAAATATGAGGTAGAATGGCCACTACTGCCTGCTCTGGCGATGGTATATCTATGTCTATATGAAAAGACCCTTCGCGTAATCCACACCACCTGCATAGATTAAGCCAAGAGTTAGTTCATTTTTCTAGGTCTTGTTTCATATTTCTAAGTTTTCTATTTAATACAATTATCAGACATTGTGGTTTTCTAGATTTAAAAGAATCAACTTTACACTAGGTTAAATGTTCATACTTCATGTTTTCTAGGTGTGCCCAAGGGTCCAAGCTTCGAACCCATGGCTCTGATACCAAGTGTAACACCCACAAAAAAGACGTTCTAGGAACTCGCTACAACCAACCACTTAACCCAAAATTGTGACTAATTTTTTTTGTTTAAGTTAAAAGAGAAGGTTACGATACAAAGATGTTACAAGGGTACCTAACCTTTAGGGTTCATTAACTTATTTACACTACAAGCTCAATTTTACAATTGGCAAACCAGGTCTAGGTAAAGGTTACATGTTACATCATTATCTCATGGGTGCATTAATCGATAGTTCTAAGGAAGATAACAAGGATTAATTAATTTAATTAGCTGTTATCTTCTTTTCCATTAAGTTCAATCCTAACAAGGTTAACCTTAGGCTAAATTATTAAATTCATTACCTTAAAAGCTAAAAGATCCTTTATTAAATTTCCTACACACACTAAGGGTTAAAAAGGGACATCACACCCCTAGGAAATTAAATGGCCCCACTCACCCATCTACACACACCCTTAAGGATTTACATTAAAACATTTAAATTACATTTTTCTTAATAAAGGTAGGGTCAATCCTCTACCGTTGGATCAAATCCATCTTAGCCACTAGATCCCAGGGTTCCCAACTTAGCCCTAAAATTCTTAAGAAAGTCTATTAAAACCTTTTCTCAATCCAATCTCCTCATTTCGTTCATTTTCTTTTGTTAAATTTGCAGGTTAGAGAGGAGGAGGCCATGGGAGTAAAGGGAAGAAGCCATGGAGGAATTTTACATGAAGATTTAGTCTAGGCTTATCTTAGTTTTTCTTTTATTTATGTAATCTATTTCCTTCAAGGATTGGGAGGAGTTTCCTCCTCCAATCTAGTATTTATTCCAAGATTTTAGTGTATTGGGTTTAAAATTTGGGGGCAAACCCTTACCCGTTTGATATAATGAAATAATGCTTTTAGATTCACAATTTGATTATTTTTTTGTCTCATATCTAAGCATTCAACTTTATTTACTTGCTGGTATGAATAGGCTAAATTTTACAACATAGGAATTAGTGAAAACTGGGTAAATTTTGCACACAGGTGTGGGTCTGCGGAACTCTTTCATAAGTGACAGGACCTCCACCCAAAGTAGACTGATGGTTCTAAGACCACCGCGCTACCAGGGTGACAAACAATGGAATGTCACCTTCTAGAGTGGTGGTTGTGAAACCACCGCCTTACTTAGGTGACAAACACATGACTGCCACCCTATTGAGCTACGGTTTTGAGACTGCCGACACTATCTAATTAGTGGTTATGGGGATGCCTCTCTGCAGAGGGTGGTGGTCCTATTTCTAAAAAACAGAACCTTACGGCCAATAGTTTTGCAAAAGCTGAAAGTTGCGAAAGGATGTAAAAATGCATTCTAAGTTTGTTTTTGTTCATTAAAATTCCATATTTTAGATGCATTGTTCTTTTATTCATTTCTTACCTAAATTTATTCATTTCAAAGTGTTTCCATTTCTAATAAAATTCATCTACTTACAAGAATAACTTCTATTTGTTTAACTTGATTCTTCTTTTCATTATAAGAGAAAAACGAACATATATCTAATTCATTGCTTGTCATTTCCTTGCTATAAAATCAACATTTCTAAAATCAATATAATCTAACTTGTTCTCTTTTTCATTCGACCATAACATGCATACATTCCAAATAACCATAATAACTTTATTTTCCATACAATGTAATTTTGTATATAAGTTCAACTCCTTACTATTTCTATTTTTTCATCTTTCTCATTTATAACTTTACAACTTTAAATGCAACTCTCATTTCCACAAACAACTTCCAACTAAACTTTTGCACTATATGTCTAGTTTAGTCATTTCTTTTTCCTTATTACATATTAAAAATAAAACAACTCTACGATGAAAGTAATCTTTCCTTTCCATTTCAAAACTAAATCATTCAAATCTTTCTTCTTTCTTTTCTTATTGTTTTCTTTCCACATGCAATGCAATATCAATAAAAACTATTTGAATACAACTTTCCTTTCAATATATGCTACACTTCCATAGACACAAAGGAATACGATATGATTCATTACACTATCAATACAATGTCGTCCACACTATGTGGGAAGTTATATAAAATATAAATACAAGAATGAATACATTATTACAATTTCTTCCACTCTAAGCGGGTAAAATACTAAGAAAATTTTACATGGTCACCAACAAGACTCCAATGCTCCAAATACCAACAAGGTATCTCCTCCAAAAGTTTTCTTGATTCACAAAAAGATAGGGGAAGAGGCAACGCTTTCCACCCAACCATGATACCCAATGGAGAGGAGAAGCCATCCTCTCCATTGGCCCCAAGCCCCAACCACATTACAATGGGAGAAGATCTATACTCATGGCAGCTTCCACAATAGTTAAAAAATAATTTCACATCATTCCATTTTCATACAAACACAACAACTCAACAAGGAGAAAACAATCAAAACAACAATATAACAAGGCTTATGAAGAAATCCAAAAGAGTAATACCTATGGGGAGGCCACTTATGCCTCCCATTGGGAATGGGTGCCCACCTAAAATCCTCAAATGCAAAACACAATTACCGCTACCAGCTCTTATGCCTCTCTCAAGTACCCCTTATACCTCCATACACTCTTATCCTTCCCTCAAAATTCTTATGGCTCCCTCATAATAAGAACAAGAATAAATGTAAGAATTTCTCATACTAGATGGTGCACCCAACCCAAACTCCCTCCACAAGAAAGTGATCTCTTATGCTTCCCTACAAAAAAAACTCCCCATAGTCTCTTCCCACCCCCAACTTAGGCATTCTACCCACACCCAACAAAAAATTCAAAGAGACAACAACATTCAACACAACATATACACACATATAATGAAACAAATAGCATCATTGAAACTAAGGTGAACCTCCTACCTCTCCATGGTAGAGCTTATTCCAAGTATAAATTTCCAAGCTCCTACAAAGATAAAGTAAGCATCCAAAAGCTCCAAAAATCCACAACTCTCTCAAAATCCTCTCACTCTCAAAAAATTCAAAAGACTAAAAATGATCATCCAACCCCAAAACAAGCAAAAAGAATTCAAAAATAGAGAAAGGAGAGGGAGGGATGATGTGGTTCCAAGTAGGATGCCACCTCATTTCGTCTCCAATCCACATCACTTGGTCAACGTCATATTCTAAAGCACAATTAATAAGTGGTTGGAGGAATGACAAGAACCTTACACACTCCATATAAGCCCACTCCCCCAAAGTACAAAATTAAATATTTGAAAGAAAGTGCAATTAACATTTTACCTGTTTACCCCCCCAAAACACCTAAAAGAGCCTAAATTTTACCCTCCAACCCATAGGTAGGGTTGGCATGGCAATTTAAGAGGTGTGGGACAAGTTTAACTTGTCCCACAAGCTCCCAAAATTGGCCTCTAAGGCCAAATTCGAGTTTCCCATGAAGGGTAGAGTGTTCTACACTCAAAAATCAAACACACTTCACTCAACACAAAGTCCAAGAGTAAATAAATTCTAATAAATGAACTCCTTTTTTTTCACATCTTTAATTATTTTAGGAAAAATTAAAATTAGCTTAATTAAGACACCACAACCCATGAATAATAAAAGGGGTAAACACAAATCCAAAAATCTAAATAATGGAACAAGTAAAATTTCATTACTAAAAGAAAATACATACCAACATAATAGAAAGGGAAATTGAAACAAAACAACACATGACCCCTAGGTCACAATTTTCCCATAACCAAATAATTCTAACACACAGAATTACATGTTTTCATGGTGACCCTAGTTGAATAATTCTCGAATTGTGTTTGGTCTACAATCCCCCAATATTGTTGTGAATATAGTATACCTACAAAATAGAGAATACCTCCTTCGGCCTCGTGGCCGCATTAAAAAATTCATGCCAAAATATGCAATATAAATCTAAAATCAACTATATATGAATTAATATCATCTATGCAATTACGATATCACTTACAATTTCTAGCACATTTCTATCCCACATTTCATTCATGTCAAAATGATCATCACATTAATCAAATTATCAAGATCTACTCAATATGACTAAATATATCCCATGTCACAATTACCGATAAGTAGCCATGTTAAAATTATATCAATATCAACATCAAATGTCTCCAGTAGTTCATATTCATCATATAAGAATCAAATCAATAACAGTTCAGTATCTCTAATATCTACTAGCATGCTAAATCAAAGAAGCTATAATAAATCCAAAAGTGCAATCAACAGTATCAAAATACAATAATCAAAATGGTGTCGAAAGGAAGTGGGCACTACACTATCCCTTGGCCTATCATCTAGCGTTGCCACCTAGCTTGTCTCGCATCCATGATGTGTTTCATGTTTTTGTGCTGAGGAGATATATTTCTAATCCTTCTGATGTGCTAGATTGGACCACATTGCAGGTGTAGGATCAGGGGAAGATGATGGTGGAGCCCATCCGCATGATAGAGAGTAGGACCTTGGGCTTTCGTGGCAGAGAGATTAACCAGTTTTGGGTCCAGTGGGACGTGTATGATGAGATTGGAGCTACATGGGAGGATGTTACATTGCTACGAGTTCAGTTCCCACACCTATTCCAGTGACTTCCAGGAGGAATTTGAGTCTAAAGGGAGGGGGTGTAGTGCCCACTTCCCTTCGACAAATTTTTTCTTTGATTTTTGATACTTTCGACTACACTTATGTATATGATTAGGAATTTTGATTTAGTATGATGTTAGATGTTAGAAATCCAAGAATGTTGTTGATTCAATTCATAAATGATGCATGTAGACCATTAGAGACATTTTATATTGATGTTCTTATATTGTTGACATGGTATTTATACATATATTTCTGACATGTGATAGATGTCATCATATTGAGTAGACCTTTGATAATTGGATTAATGTTGTGATCATTTTGGCATGGATGAAATGTGGAATAGAAATGTTGTTAGAAATTGAAAATGATATAGTAATTGACTAGATGATATTAATTCATATATAGATGATTTTGGATTTATATTGTATATTTTATCATATATGTTTTTAAAGTGGCCATGAAGACAAATAGATTATTTATGTGTTTTGCAGGTAAAATTATTCACAACAAACATTGGGGGGATAAGAGACTAACCACACTAGAATTCTAGATGAATTCAACAAGGGTAATCATGACAACATGTAATTGTGTGTGTGTTAGAATTGTTTGTTAGGGGAAGATTCTAACCAAGGGGTCATGTGTTGTCTTTAATTATTAGTTCCCTTTTATTAATGTTAGTATGTGTTCTTTAAGTAATGTAATTTACTTGTTTTAATTATTTAGATTTTGATGTATGTTATACCCCATTTATTATTAATGGGTGGTAGTGTCTTATTAAGCTAATTTAACCTTGTCCTAA
Source organism: Taxus chinensis (assembly GCA_019776745.2). Classification (NCBI taxonomy): domain Eukaryota; kingdom Viridiplantae; phylum Streptophyta; class Pinopsida; order Cupressales; family Taxaceae; genus Taxus; species Taxus chinensis. Next base: position 461,363,317 of record CM034155.1, on the reverse strand, counting down.
ACTAATTAAAGATGTGACCAAAAGGAGTTCATTTATTAGACTTGATTTTCTCTTGGATTTTGTGTTGTGTGTTAAATGCTTAATATCTTGAGTGTTGTACACTCTACCCTTCATGGGAAACTCGAATTTAGCCTTTGAGGCCAAATTTAGAAGCTTGTGGAAAAATTCAAACGTGTCCCACACCTCTTAAATGGCTATGCCAACCCTACCTATGGGTTGGGGGGTCAACATTAGACCCCATTAGGTGTTTTGGGAAGATAAAAAGGTAAAATGTTTATTGCACTTTCTTTCAAGAAATTAATTTTGTCCTTAGGGGGTGTGGGCTTAGATAGTGTGTGTAAGTAACTTTTCATTCCTTCAACCACTTATTAATGGTGCTTTGGAATATGAGGTTGGCTAAGAAGATGTGGAGTGGAGAGGAAATGAGGTGGCATCCTACTTGTAGCCACATCCTCCTCCTCTCATTTTTCTATTTATTGAAATTATTTTTCTTGTTGGGGGTTACTTCATTATTTTGTACTCTTGTATTTTGGGGGAGAAGGAGAGAATTGTGAGAGTTCTTGTGGATTGTAGGATCTTCTGGATGCTTTCTTGGTTTTGAGGAGCTTTAATTATTACTCTGTGAACAAGCTATACTATGGAAAGGTAGGAGCTTTACCTTGCTTATGTTATGCTTTGTGTTTGTGTTTATATGCTTGTGTTGAGCATTGTTTTGTTTGAAAATTCTTGTTGTGTGTGGGTAGATTGCCTAAGTTTTGAGTAGGTGGAGACCATGGGGACTTTCATGTAGGAAGGCATACGATTTTACCCTTTTTTTGGAGGGAGTTTGGGTTATATGCCCCACCTTATACAACTAATGCTTGCATTTATTTCTTGTATCTTTTATGAGGGAGGAATAAGAGTATGTGGGAGGTATAAGGGGTACTTGAGGGAGACATAAGAGTATGTAGGGGATTTGAGATATGCATTGGAGGCATGGTGGGAAGTGGCCTCCTCATATGTCTTACTCCTTTGGATTTATTTTTAAGCCTTGTTTACTTGTTGTTTACTTGTTTTTGTTTCATTATTTTATCGTAGATGATTGAAATGTGGTTGAAATGGTTGTGAATCATTTTTTTTGTTTTGGAGGCCTGTTGTTTCCATGTGTTAGAATTATCTCCCATTGTAATGTGGTTGGGGCTCGGGGGCTAATAAAGAGGATGGATTCTCCTCTTCATTGGATATATTGGTTGGGTGGAGAGCATTGCCTCTTCCCCAATTTTGTTCTGAATCAAAAAAATATTGAAGGAGATATCTTGTTGGAGTTGGGAAGCTTAGATATTTTGGTGGATTCCCTAAGAAGATCCTTCTTGTAATAAAATTCCTTTGTGTTTTTCCCACTTAGAGTGGAGGAAAATTGTAATATGATAATCTATTCTAGCTTGTATTATTGTATGATCTTTCCCACTTCAATTGGAGGACATTGTATTGATCTTGTAAAGAAAATTTGTTTTCAAATAGTGGTTATTGATATTGTACTGTATGTGGAAAGAAACAAATAAGAAAAGGAAGAAGGAAAGAATTGTATTGTAGAGTTAGTTTTGGAAATAGAAAAGAAAGTGATTCTCCTTATTTGAAATCTTGGTTGTATTGTGAGAAAATTAGTTCTTCGTTTTAAAATATATGAGCTATTTTAAAACGAAAAGAAAGCTTACTTTCATTGTGAAGCTATTTTATTGTAAATGTAAAATAAGGAAATATAGAAGTTGTAAGCAGTTGAAATTGCATGCATAGGAAATTTAAATGTAAAAGAAAGTTATTGTAGTTGTTATAGATATTTGAGCTGTAGTGAAAATGAAAGAGACAACCAATTTGAAATAGGGAATTATTGCATTTTGTATTAGAAAATAACGATGTGGAATTAGATATAAATCCTTTAATTTTACTCTTGGAATTCAAAAGAGAATTAGTTGAATAAAATGAAATAGATCTTGTAGTTGATGTGATTACTATTAGATTTCAAAACATTTTAAATGAGTAAATTTAATTAAGAAATGAACAAATGGAAAGAAATCTCAAAAATTTAAACTTTAGGAGCATAAAATCAGGATCAAAATATATTTTAGGACCTTTTAGTAAAAATTTGACTTTGGGAAAATCTCATAATTTTAGGTTTCTTTTCTAAGAAACAGGACCGTTAGCCTGTGCAGAGCGACGGTCCTGTAACCACCGCTCAGGCTAAGGCGACGATCTCAAAATCACCTCTCAGTAGGGCGGTGGTCTGCACTTTGTCAACCAGTCAAGGCGGCTGTAATGCCCTGTTCTACATTACACCTATTCATCCTGTGGCGATCGAGTGCTAAGCGTGGAGTGTCGTTGTGCCTTCATCGACCTCGATTGCTGACCATTATGACTATAATTGATAATTATTTTACAAGTTGTAAAATGATAATAATGATAATAATAATATTAATGGACATTATGATTGTATATCGATCAACAATTGTATTTTATTATTACCTTCCTTATAGCGATTGTTATCGATATCATCCTCTCTTATCGTTAAACTATCCTTTTGATTTATTTTTCGCTCCAGCCTTGACTGTCTGATCCCACACGCATGCCTCGTTGCAATTCTTATTTCCGGGATGCACTTATTGTTGCGTCCATTTCCTTTCCTCCCACATTGGATTAAGGATGCGACAGGCTAGACATGAGGAGACGTGGGCTACATTGTTGTCCTTGGACTCTTTATTTCCTTGTTTTCTAGCAAGAGGGGTGCGTGGTAGAGTGTATGGGCCTCCTGCCATATTCTTTTTTATTTCATTTGGTGCCTTGTTTGGCATATGTCGGTGGGGGATTAATGAAACTAATTGTTTTTCTACCCACCCACCGTATGCCTTCCTCCTTGCTGGCCGCGTAGCTTTCAAAAAGGATCAGATTTTTATCTTCCGTGTGTTTGTCTCCTACTTGCCCATTTATTAAATTGTTGACTTGCCATCTACTGTCACGTGGTCTACCTGTTGTTTCTACCCAAAACCCACGAATGCTTGCGGCGCTCCATCAAATGCTACAACAGATGAATTGCTACAGCGTGTTCTGGACAGTGGATTCATTGACAGTGACATGAAGGTCTATCACCCTGATGTTGCGAGGGTGGGTGTGGGTTCTCTAAATCGTGCTGCACAGGCTTCAATATTTTGTAAAAACCTGTTTTCATGAGGCTCTTAAAGAGGAGTAGAGGGATGCATCTTCATTTTCCAGAGACTTGAATGATTGGAGGAAAGTCATGTCTGCTTGCTTCATGAAAATGGATATGGCAGTTGGAGGTATATGTCCAAATGGAGGCTGCAGTACTGGGGATGTACAAATGATAAGTATTTGCTGCCAAGATCCAGTTTGCACCAGAAAAATACGGGTTCAACGATTGTCATAGCTGTTGTGAGTCCATCTCAACTTGTTATTACTAACAGTGGAGATTAAAGAGAAGTGTTATCTAGGGGAGGAAAAGCAATCCCTCTTTCTAATGACCATAAGCCTGAACGAGAGGATGAGATGGGCCGTATCGAAGCTGTTGGTGACGTGTTATTTTTTTGGAATGGATATCATGTTGGAGTTTTTCTTGCTATGTCCAGGGCCCTAGGAAACAGATTCTTGAAATGGTAGGTGATATCTGAACCTAAAGTAAGATGTACAGATTGGACACATGAAGATGAGTGCCTCATCCTAGCTAGTGATGGTCTATGGGATGTTCTGTCAAATGATTCTGCCTGTGAAGTTGCTAGAAAATGTCTGGCTAGCTATAGACCTAATCGCTCAAAGGGTATTATAGAAGATACTTCTGTAGGTTCCGCAGCTTCTCTTCTTACCAAATTGGCTTTGGGACGGAGAAGTGGAGACAATATCAGTGTGGTTGTGATTGATTTAAAAGAAAGAAGACACAGAAACAGGCTATTTTTGCCTATGTAAATATTACATGCTACTATTTAATCGGCATTCCACTCGGCATTCTCCTTAGTTATGTTTTTCATTTGCAAGTTATGGGGATCTTGCTGGGAATGATAGGAGGGATAGCAGTCCAAACCATTTCATTGATGTTTATCACATGGAAAAAAGATTGGAATATGGAGGTGACAGATCACACCCACAGGCACGGGAGATCTATGCAATGTGGGAGAAAATGTCTTGGGAGATGAAGGTAGTAGGATATTTTTCAGATCTAGAATTTGTACTAAGTTTGTTCCTTCAAAATCGATTATGTGATAGTGAGGGTGTTACCAGTAGACCTGATGAAATTTATTTACAAAGATTCTCTATTGAGATCTTACTTGTTGTACGATGAAACTCATGGAAGAGAACCTCTTAGAGGCCAATATGTTTCCTATCAAAATATTCATGAAACACAATTTACTTTGCTAGTATATGAGCTTCTTCAACGAGTCACTTGGCATTGAAGGAAAGGAACCGAGACTGTTGGAAAGTTGTTTGTTTTTCATAAATCATGGGGTTGGGTTGTAGCTGTTTTTCACCACGATAGCAACTTTGGGTGACAGCCTGTATACATTCCTTTCTAAACTAGGCCTCCCTTGCAATTTTTTCTTTTCGAAATAAAAGAGTATCTTCTACTTTTTCCTTGTCATGTGAAAGTTGTTTGTTTTTCAGCAAAATAATGGTTTTTTTCTTTTCGAAAGTTTTATACTAATGGTTGGTTTTATACTATGGGTGTTAGACCTTTAACCTGGGTACTTTCCTGCTTAATTCTTAAAATTCGGGTGACATTTAGAGACAATAGTGAACAATGGCCGTTGAGTTCGATTTCTAAACCAGCAATAGCATATATAAACTTGAGCCATGAATAACATTAGTGGATATTTCTAGATTTGTCGACTCATGGCCAGTTTTAGGCTAAATGTTTGTTATTTGTCTTGGTAAAAATATTTTCTTGGGCTTAATTTGTGTGTAGACCTCGCATAGTGAGCATGATGTTTTCTTAGAGGCCTATGTGAGTGAAATATTGACTGCTCAATGTAGATCCTGTGACGTGAGTCGCTGTATCATAAGATAAAAGAGTTCAATCGAACTCTGTAGTGGAAGATGCTTTCCTTGGAGAGACTATGAGGATAGGTCGAGTAGACTGTCCTGAAATAGATGGGTGTGCCCAAGCTATTCATATGTTGGTTTAGAGATGGAAGAGAAGGCTTAGTTCGCAGGAAGAGTATTTTGCCTTGTATTCCTCCTTCGCTGACTGTAAACCTTGTGTTTGTGACTCGAGTTGGGTCACGGTAGAGGATCTTGTGTCGAGTCACTTATGTTTCCAACAGACTATCCCTTACTTGTTTAAATTCAAGTATCGAATGAATTGGGTTTCTATTAAATCCAGTATGTAGCTTAGCAAACCTTCAATAATTCAGGTAGGGATTTTCTGAGTAAGTGTTGACTGAGGCATGTATGGAAATAGAATGATTATCTTTCTTCGAATTAGGTTAGACTTATATGAAAATGGAGAGGGTAGGAATCGACTCAGTTACATACTTTAGTGAGCTAAGTCCTTAATCTCTTACAATGATCATACGAGGGGTGGATTATGGTTTATTACTGATTATGTGATGTAAGATAATAACAACCTTTGGTGAAAAGACTTCTCCTTGATCCTTGCCTGTGTAATCCAACTATAGTTGTTTTATGAAATTTTAGTTGGATAGAATCTAGTTTATTTAACTTCTTGATGAAAAATAATTAGGTTCGGCGAGAATTGCTTGGTATATTGAATCTTCAGATTTAGTTATAGTGTTGTGAGTATTATATGTATGTTGGTTTATTCAGCCGAGTGAAGTTAACTTTAATCTTTGACTGATTTGTGTTCATATATGGTTGGGGCCTATATTCTTCTTAAAACATGGATGTGCGTTAATGCAGTCTTGTTAACCAGCAATTTTGAATATGTTAAGTCATTTGACTGATCTTTATCCTTTTGGTTAATAATATTAGAATGATGTTTGGGTGTTAGATTTCAATCACGTAACCCATAGGATTACATGACTTAAATCTCAATACTCTCAGCCTGGTTGTCTTCACCAATAAGGTCTCACCTTGTTTGTCTTTGGAATATCTCTCTCACTTGAATATTGGGATTCCTCCTTGTTGGCTGGTATAAATCTCTTCATCTTGTGAAACATATTGATTAGTGGTTGTGATTTGATCCATTCTTGAGTTAGAATTTTACTTTCATGATATTATAAAATGTTAGCTTACTGTTGCAATGGGTGGTCTTAACATGCTCAGTTCTAGCGAACTGACTCTAGTTAATATTTGTGCAGATGGATTATGCGAGTAGACTAGAAGAAAAGAGTGTAAAAGTTTCATCTGTACCATTTATGAAGTTCCTTGTAAAAATGTCTAATGCATTGTAAATTGTGTAGCATTGCTTGTAAAGAGAGTTTATATGACCTCTTGCCTGGAATTGTTCGGAGAATTACGTGAAGTAGTAGTTTTGTCCTTTTTTGTAATTTGGCTAGTAACTCTTCTTAGTGAAAAATGTTATTCAATCCTTTCAATGGCATAAACATTGTAAAACTTTGATCTTGAGAATTAAGTGTTAAATTAAATCTGTCTAAGACTTTGTATTGATGGGTTATATGTAAGTTTTAATGGGGTGGCTTTTCCTTATAGAAGTTACCTAAAAGTTTTATTCAATTAAATCTGTTGTAGAGGAGATCCACTCGAAAACAAACATTGCCTTAAGTAATCAAGAGTGAGACTATCCTTGCAAAGTGATTCTATATAGCGTGTTATCCCTAACTGAACTAGTAAAAATTACTCTTTTTTGGTGAACGCTAAAGACAAGCTTAAAGGAAAACAATGGTTAGTTTATAATAAGATTTAACAAGTAAGAGAAGAAAATTTTGAAACCACTCAATTTATCTCTCAGCCTATTTAAAAGTAAGTGGCTTCCTCTGGATAAGCTCTTTCGGTGAAGCCTAAGTAAGAGCACTAATAACTACGTATAAAACCTCGAGCTTCAATTAAACCTCAGAATGAACTAATGTCGTCTTAAGGGTGAACTCATTTGACCTTCTTCCTTTAACTTTATCCAGGGTACCTTGTAATTTTCTCTTAAGTTTGTTGAACGTGAACCGATGTTGTCATAAGGGCATGAACGAGTTCTAGTAACCTAAGTGTGAATAGATGGTCTTAAGGAATTAAATTACCATCTTTATCAAATAAATATATAAAACAAATAATTGTTATAAAGGAGAAGACTTTAAGTGAACTACTGTACAGTGTATAAGAACATAACTCAGTTGGTAAGATGTTTTATGTGAATCATATATTGAACCCTTCTGAAAACTTAAGTCATGAGTTAAAGGGTGTCTTATCAAAATAAATAACCACTAATCATTTCTGACTGTGGCTTGCCCTATCTGTGAGAGTGTCTTTTGGTTGGGCTTCTATGTTATTTTGTCCAAAATAAAGAAAAAAGTATTGTATCCTTTTGGGTGTGAACGTTTCTGTGCTAACCTTTATGGTCATCCCCGTAACAAGTGGTTTCCAGAGTGGGTTGTAACTTTGTGATGACATGTTGTGTCAGGTTTTGTGTCGAAGTAAGTCAAAAAAATATCCTTTCTTTTACTGTGTTGTGTTTGTGTTGGATATTCGGGTTGTTACATTTGGTATCAGAGCATAGGTTCATGCTCTCGAACCTATGGGCCGGATTGGTGTTGTATGGTGATGTTACATGATGGTGATGGTGTTACATGATGATACTGCATGATGATGATGATGATGTTGCATGATGGTGGTAGATATTGGAAGAGTAATGTGCTTTAAACGTGATGTGATTATTGTCGTAATTGTGATATTGTGAACGCACGTGATGTGTATGTCACTTAGTGCGTGTTTGTCATCATGTTGATGTGCTGGGGATGGGAGGGTTCTCTCTCCTTCCTGTGGATTCTATGAAGAGTTCACGTGTGAATTACTGGTTGTGATGTGTGAAAAGAATTATATTGTGGATGACGTAGTGTTGGAGCATTATGACATATGGTGATATGTGGGTGTATCAATGTGTTGTATGACTAGATTAATGTTAAAAGAAATGAGTTGTATCATGATGTTTTTACCATGTTCTGAAGAAATGTGTGTACCACCTTGTTATGTAGCAATGGATGTTATGTTGTGATGTACTATGTTCATCGTGTGTATGATTGTGCAAATATGTAATGCTTCATGTTGTGATTTTGGGTCATACGGTGAGTGTATGAACCCTATCGTATGGTGATTGCACTTTGGGTGCAGAAAGTGGTAAAGTGATGTGTTACACTCAGTGAATGTATGATCGTGATCTACCCTGTATATGTGCCATATGTAAGACGCTATGGTAGTTATGTGTGCGCCACCGTTATGTTAGTGATGTTGTTGTATGTTATGTTGTGAACCTTACACTAACCAATCCTAAGGGAAATCGGTAGAAGTGTATGTTCGAGTGAGAAAATGTGTACCGTTGACCAGTCACTCGAGCCGAGTACGAGATAGGAAGTGGAGCCTTACATAGGTTGAAAACCCACTTTCTTTTGTTTGGTATGTGTGACACTTGTTCAATGGGTGTCATGCATATTGTGTTTCGCGGACACCTCAGGCTCAGTAGATGGTGACTTGTACTCTTTTCTCTCTCCCAATATGGTTGTCGTATGGATTTAACCTATGTGACTTTGACTATGTTGAGCCTTGTTGAAGTTATGGCGAGATGATTTTGATTGAGATGATGACAGTTGTATTATTGATATGTATTCTACGAGCTGAGGCTCGATGTTCTGAGTGCTAGCAACTCGTTGAGTACCCCTTGGTGGCCAGATAAGGCCACGCAGTTATCGTAATGTGACATTATTATAAGTTGAATTTATTCGTAAATTGAGCTTTTACCTTATTTTGGTAAGGACCAGCAACTTTTCTTGATTGCAATGCCTTACAATTTTGGGCATTTCCTTGGTTTGTGGCACTAACATGTGGATTTTGATACTAACTATGGCTATTTGGCCATTTATTTTGCTTGATTTTGGGTCTTCTTTTAAATTTGGAATTTTTACCGCCTTGCCCAAGGCTTGTACTTTGCCACTTGGCACTTTGATTGGATTGTTATGCTAGTTCTATTGTTGTGATGTGTGGAATAGGGTCATGGGATGCACCATGGAATGGTTGGACCTATGGACCCACTTCGTTGTATAGGGGTATGCCCCAAGGAGTACAGATAACTAGTGGGTTGTTGAACCACACGTTATTATGTCACTTGGGTTAGGAGTGTTCGAACTCTATGTGTCTTGGACCATAGGGTCAACTGGCCTCCTTGAGGGAGGCATAAGAGTTTGAGGGAGGCATAAGAGACTTGAGGGAGGCATAAGAGTTTGAGGGAGGCATAAGAGACTTGAGGGAGGCATAAGAGATTTGAGGGAGGCATAAGAGTTTGAGGGAGGCATAAGAGACTTGAGGGAGGCATAAGAGTTTGAGGGAGGCATAAGAGTTTGAGGGAGGCTTATGATATTTGTCTATATGGTTGATGTTTCAGGATATATGTTGAGTTATTGTAATGTTTTGGTAGTAGTATTTTGATGTATGTGTTACTCATGTCAGATGGATATGTGTTGTGATGTTGTGGTTATGTCATTGATGCCCTTGTGGACCCTATGTACATGTAGTTTTTATGAGTCATGGAAAATCCTCATACGTGGAATTGAGGGAATGTCTGGTGGATTGTAGTGCTCTTTTGTTTGAGTATTTTGTATGTCAGTCATTGATGTGTGACGAGTACTATGTTATGTGGAGTGTGCATATTCTATTCCGTATTTGTGTAACCTTTTGTGGTGTAATACAATCTTGAAGTATATACTTGTGTACTTGTGAATTTGTAGGGTCTTGTGAACCAGATAGGGTGTTATGTTAGCAGCTCATGTTGGGCACCCAAAATAAGGAATAAATCAAAACTCTTTAATGATGATATTTTTTAAAAGAGACTAAAACTAGAAATAATGATAATGGAAAGATACTAATGAAATGATGAACAAGAAAGAACTGCCAATCTTCACAGAACATTGAAAGTTAAAAATTCTACCAAATGTTCCTAAGGCTACCTTGTGACCATGCTTTAATCAACTAAAATTTTAAACCATAGGGTGTACTTTCTCCTTTACCTGTTCTTGGTTGCGAACCATTTACTTTCCTCTGTGTAATGTCGCATCAAGGACGATGCTTTCTTAAGGGGAGGAGAATGTAATGCCCTGTTCTACATTACACCTATTCATCCTGTGGCGATCGAGTGCTAAGCGTGGAGTGTCGTTGTGCCTTCATCGACCTCGATTGCTGACCATTATGACTATAATTGATAATTATTTTACAAGCTGTAAAATGATAATAATGATAATAATAATAATAATGATATTATGATTGTATTATCGATCAACGATTGTATTTTATTATTACCTTCCTTATATCGATTGTTATCGATATCATCCTCTGTTATCGTTAAACTATCCTTTTGATTTGTTTGTCACTCCCGCCTTGACTGTCTGATCCCACACACATGCCTTGTTGCAATTCTTAATTCTGAGGTGCACTTATTGTTGCGTCCATTGCCTTTCCTCCCACGTTGGATTAAGGATGCGACAGGCTAGACATGAGGAGACGTGGGCTACATTGTTGTCCTTGGACTCTTTATTTCCTTGTTTTCTAGCAAGAGGGGTGCGTGGTAGAGTGTATGGCCTCCTGCCATATTCTTTTTTATTTCATTTGGTGCCTTGTTTGGCATATGTTGGTGGGGATTAATGAAACTAATTGTTTTTCTACCCACCCACCGTATGCCTTCCTCCTTGCTGGCCGCGTAGCTTTCAAAAAGGATCAAATTTTTATCTTCCGTGTGTTTGTCTCCTACCTGTCCATTTATTAAATTGTTGACTTGCCATCTGCTGTCACGTGGTCTACCTATTGTTTCTGCCCAAAACCACGAATGCTTGCAGCGCTCCATCAAATGCTACAACAGATGAATTACTACAGCGTGTTCTGGACAGTGGATTCATTGATGGTGAAATGAAGGTCTATCACCCTGATGTTGCGAGGGTGGGTGTGGGTTCTCTAAATCGTGCTGCACAGGCTTCAATATTTTGTAAAAACCATTTTCATGAGGCTCTTGCAGAGGAGTTGAGGGATGCATCCTCATTTTCCAGAGACTTGAATGATTGGAGGAAAGTCAGGTCTGCTTGCTTCATGAAAATGGATATGGCAGTTGGAGGTATGTGTCCAAATGGAGGCTGCAGTACTGGGGATGTACAAATGATAAGTATTTGCTGCCAAGATCCAGTTGCACCAGAAAAATACGGGTTCAACGGCTGTCATAGCTGTTGTGAGTCCATCTCAACTTGTTATTGCTAACTGTGGAGATTCAAGAGCAGTGTTATCTAGGGGAGGAAAAGCAATCCCTCTTTCTAATGACCATAAGCCTGAACGAGAGGATGAGATGGGCCGTATCGAAGCTGTTGGTGACGTGTTATTTTTTTGGAATGGATATCGTGTTGGAGTTTTTCTTGCTATGTCCAGGGCCCTAGGAAATAGATTCTTGAAATGGTACGTGATATCTGAACCTGAAGTAACATGTACAGATCGGACACATGAAGATGAGTGCCTCATCCTAGCTAGTGATGATCTATGGGATGTTCTGTCAAATGATTCTGCCTGTGAAGTTGCTAGAAAATGTCTGGCTGGCTATAGACCTCATCGCTCAAAGGGTATTACAGAAGATACTCCTGTAGGTGCCGCAGCTGCTCTTCTTACCAAATTGGCTTTGGGACGGAGAAGTGGAGACAATATCAGTGTGGTTGTGATTGATTTTAAAGAAAGAAGACACAGAAACAGGCTATTGTTGCCTATGTAAATATTACATGCTACTATTTAATCGGCATTCCGCTCGGCATTCTCCTCGGTTATGTTTTTCATTTACAACTTATGGGGATCTGGCTGGGAATGATAGGAGGGATAGCAGTCCAAACCCTTTCATTGATGTTTATCGCATGGAAAATAGACTGGAATATGGAGGTGACAGATCACACCCACAGGCACGGGAGATCTATGCAATGTTGGAGAAAATGTCTTGGGAGATGAAGGTAGCAGGATATTTTTCAGATCCAGAACTTGTACTGAGTTTGTTCCTTCAAAATCGATTATGTGATAGTGAGGGTGTTACCAGCAGACCTGATGAAATTTATTTACAAAGATTCTCTATTGAGATCTTACTTGTTGTATGATGAAACTCATGGAAGAGAACCTCATAGAGGCCGATCTGTTTCATATCAGAATATTCATGAAACACAATTTGCTTTGCTATTATATGAGCTTCTTCACGAGCCACCAAGTTGGCAGGCATAAAGTTTTCTGTTGGAATTATCACACCTTACAAGCTACAGCTGTAATGTTTGCACCGAGAGTTTGATGTTGTCCCCAATCGGATGAAGAAGAAGGTTTATTTATCATTACGGTAGATGCCTTCCAGAGCCAGGAGCGTGATGTAATCGTTATGTCTTGTGTCCGAGCTTCAAATCATGGGGTTGGGTTGTAGCTGTTTTTCACCGTGTGAATGTGGCGCTAGCTTGAGCTCGCAGAGCACTTTGGGTTAAGGGCAAGCAGCAGCATTGAAACAATCATATGCATATGGAGATGGCGTTTTTAAACCAGGCATGTTAAACCTGCCCTTGCAATCTTCTGCTACCCTTTTATTATGTCATGAATTGAATGTCATTTTATTTCTTTTATCTGTTATGGCATTTAGAATGGGCTTCTGCTTTTTCCTTGTGAATCGACCCTGATTGAAGGAAAGGAAGGACTGTTGGAAGTTGTTTGTTTTTCATACCCTGATAGCAACTGTGACAGCCTGTATACATTCCTTTCTGCCTCGTTTTTTCTTTTTGAAATAAAAGAGTATCTGTCATGTGATAGAAAAATAATGGTTGAAGTTTTATACTGTGGGTGTTAGACCTTTAACCTGGGTACTTTCCTGCTTAATTCTTAAAATTCGGGTGACATTTAGAGACAATAGTGAACAATGGCCGTTGAGTTCGATTTCTAAACCAGCAGTAGCAGATATAAACTTGAGCCATGAATAACATTAGTGGATATTTGTAGATTTGTCGACTCATGGCCAGTTTTAGGCTAAATGTTTGTTTTTGTCTTGGTAAAAATATTTTCTTGGGCTGAATTTGTGTGTAGACCTCGCATAGTGAGCATGATGTTTTCTTAGAGGCCTACGTGAGTGAAATATTGACTGCTCAATGCAGATCCTGTGACGTGAGTCACTGTATCATAAGATAAAAGAGTTCAATCGAACTCTGTAGTGGCAGATGCTTTCCTTGGAGCGACTATGAGGATAGGTCGAGTAGACTGTCGTGAAATAGATGGGTGTGCCCAAGCTATTCATATGTTGGTTTAGAGATGGAAGAGAAGGCTTAGTTCGCAGGAAGAGTATTTTGCCTTGTATTCCTCCTTCGCTGACTGTAAACATTGTGTTTGTGACTCGAGTTGGGTCACGGTAGAGGATCTTGTGTCGATTCACTTATGTTTCCAACAGACTATCCCTTGCTTGTTTAAATTCAAGTATCGAATGAATTGGGTTTCTATTAAATCCAGTATGTAGCTTAGCAAACCTTCAATAATTCAGGTAGGGATTTTCTGAGTAAGTGTTGACTGAGGCATGTATGGAAATAGAATGATTATCTTTCTTCGAATTGGGTTAGACTTGTATGAAAATGGAGAGGGTAGGAATCGACTCAGTTACATACTTTAGTGAGCTAAGTCCTTAATCTCTTACAATGATCATACGAGGGGTGGATTACGGTTTATTACTGATTATGTGATGTAAGATAATAACAACCTTTGGTGAAAAGACTTCTCCTTGATCCTTGCCTGTGTAATCCAACTATAGTTGTTTTATGAAATTTTAGTTGGATAGAATCTAGTTTATTTAACTTCTTGATGAAAAATAATTAGGTTCGGTGAGAATTGCTTGGTATATTGAATCTTCAGATTTAGTTATAGTGTTGTGAGTATTATATGTATGTTGGTTTATTCAGCCGAGTGAAGTTAACTTTAATCTTTGACTGATTTGTGTTCATATATGGTTGGGGCCTATATTCTTCTTAAAACATGGATGTGCGTTAATGCAGTCTTGTTAACCAGCAATTTTGAATATGTTAAGTCATTTGACTGATCTTTATCCTTTTGGTTAATAATATTAGAATGATGTTTGGGTGTTAGATTTCAATCACATAACCCATAGGATTACATGACTGAAATCTCAATACTCTCAGCCTGGTTGTCTTCACCAATAAGGTCTCACCTTGTTTGTCTTTGGAATATCTCTCTCACTTGAATATTGGGATTCCTCCTTGTTGGCTGGTATAAATCTCTTCATCTTGTGAAACATATTGATTAGTGGTTGTGATTTGATCCATTCTTGAGTTAGAATTTTACTTTCATGATATTATAAAATGTTAGCTTACTGTTGCAATGGGTAGTCTTAACATGCTCAGTTCTAGCGAACTGACTCTAGTTAATATTTGTGCAGATGGATTATGCGAGTAGACTAGAAGAAAAGAGTGTAAAAGTTTCATCTGTACCATTTATGAAGTTCCTTGTAAAAATGTCCAATGCATTGTAAATTGTGTAGCATTGCTTGTAAAGAGAGTTTATATGACCTCCGGCCTGGAATTGTTCGAAGAATTACGTGAAGTAGTAGTTTTGTCCTTTTTTGTAATTTGGCTAGTAACTCTTCTTAGTGAAAAATGTTATTCAATCCTTTTACTGGAATAAACATTGTAAAACTTTGATCTTGAGAATTAAGTGTTAAATTAAATCTTTCTAAGACTTTGTATTGATGGGTTATATGTAAGTTTTAATGGGGTGGCTTTTCCTTACAGAAGTTACCTAAAAGTTTTATTCAAATAAATCTGTTGTAGAGGAGATCCACTCGAAAACAAACATTGCCTTAAGTAATCAAGAGTGAGACTATCCTTGCAAAGTGATTCTATATAGCGTGTTATCCCTAACTGAACTAGTAAAAATTACTCTTTTTTGGTGAACGCTAAAGACAAGCTTAAAGGAAAACAATGGTTAGTTTATAATAAGATTTAACAAGTAAGAGAAGAAAATTTTGAAACCACTCAATTTATCTCTCAGCCTATTTAAAAGTAAGTGGCTTCCTCTGGATAAGCTCTTTCGGTGAAGCCTAAGTAAGAGCGCTAATAACTACGTATAAAACCTCGAGCTTCAATTAAACCTCAGAATGAACTAATGTCGTCTTAAGGGTGAACTCATTTGACCTTCTTCCTTTAACTTTATCCAGGGTACCTTGTAATTTTCTCTTAAGTTTGTTGAACGTGAACCGATGTTGTCATAAGGGCATGAACGAGTTCTAGTAACGTAAGTGTGAATAGATGGCCTTAAGGAATTAAATTACCATCTTTATCAAATAAATATATAAAACAAATAATTGTTATAAAGGAGAAGACTTTAAGTGAACTACTGTATAGTGTATAAGAACATAACTCAGTTGGTAAGATGTTTTATGTGAATCATATATTGAACCCTTCTGAAAACTTAAGTCATGAGTTAAAGGGTGTCTTATCAAAATAAATAACCACTAATCATTTCTGACTGTGGCTTGCCCTAGCTGTGAGAGTGTCTTGTGGTTGGGCTTCTATGTTATTCTGTCCAAAATAAAGAAAAAAGTATTTTATCCTTTTGGGTGTGAACGTTTCCGTGCTAACCTTGTGGTCATCCCCGTAACAAGTGGTTTCCAGAGTGGGTTGTAACTTTGTGATGACATGTTGTGTCGGGTTTTGTGTCGAAGTAAGTCAAAAAAAAATATCCCGTCTTTTACTGTGTTGTGTGTGTGTTGGATATTCGGGTTGTTACAGCGGCGGTCCCAAGAACACCGGTCTGCTCTGGGTGACAGTTTTGACACTCATGATAGAACTCCATGGATCCGTTCCTGTATGCAAATTTTTAATTGGTTCTTACTAATTTATAAGATGTAAAATTTAACTAATTACTACCAGCATGTAAAAAATGAGTAATTTCCTTGGATTTGAGCAATAAACACATACTAATGGTGGATTATAAACATCCTTTTCATTTATAACAATGCGGGGTAGGGTTTGCTCTAAATAGAAACTAAAACTAAACTAAGGTAAACTAAATAAAACTAAGCTAAACATTAATAAAACTAAAACTACACTAAGTCTAAACGAGATCTCCATGAAGAATCCTCCATAGTTCTTCCTCTCTTGCTCCCATGGCTTCCTCCTCTCCAACCTGTAAATTTTAACAAAAGAAAATAGACCAAATGAGGAGAATGGAACAAAGAAAAGGTTTAATAGAAATTCATAAGGATTTTAGGGCTAAGTTTGGGATCCTATGATCTAGTGGCCAAGATTGATTTTATCTAAGGGTGGAGAATTCACCCTATTGTTGTTAGGTAGAAATGTATTTTAAATGTTTAAATTAAATCCTTAAGGGTATGTGTAATTGGGGAATGAGGCCATTTAAATTGCCTTAGAGTGTTAATCCTTTGTTAGTTCTTAGCAAGCCTTGGGGAGGTCACAAAAGGACTCTAAGTTAATTAGATATTAAATTAAATAAATTATGATTAGGTTAAGCTTCTAGGATTGAAATTTAGCTAAAGAGAAGAAATATTTAATTAAGTTAATTAATCCTTGGTACCTTCCTAATGAATAATTGGTTAATGGACATTTGAGATAAATTTGAAACTATCTTAACCTTTTAACTAGACCTGGTTTCTCAAATCGTAAAGTTGAGTTAGTGGTGTAAGTTTATTTAATGAACCCTAAGGGGTCCAACACCCTTGTAACATTCTTATAACTTAAACAAAAAAAAATTGTCTCAATTTTCGGGTTAAGCGTTAGGTTGAAGCGTGTTTCTAGAACGTCATTTTTGTGTGGGCGTTACACCACATCTCTGAGGTTTGATGGTAAGCCACCTGAAACTTTGAAGATGTCTACCACAAGTTTCTCAAGCCCATTGGGAGGATGAGATCTACAGAATACATGCCAACATAAGAGGATTCTAGCATATTTTGGGTTCAAGGACTCTCATTTTGTAATTTTTAACCATTTCAAATGACTACAAAACACTAGCATCACGACAATGCAAAGCCTATTGAAATCTGAGTGCTCTAAACCAATCGTGCTACTGGAGATGGAGGGGAAAGATATTCTTCCAATAGTCCATAGGTCACACCAAGAGCAGGGGAACGCTCTACTAAGGTCCTACCTCTGGCTTGTACAAACATCCACATCATCAACCATTTATAACAGTCAAGACTAAAAACTTAGTACTATGGCAGCCCATAACCCTAGTCTATATGCAGAATGTTTTTGGGTGCATTTCAAGACTACCCATGTTTGATAAATTAAGGAAAACAAAGGATAAAGTGTAACCCAATACCACTATAAACAAAATTGAAGAAGCCTGGACATTATGATGCAGGAGCATCTGGATTCATAAGCAATAGTGCATCCAAAAAAACTTAAAGAGTAGAAATAACTTACCTGTGTAGCCTTTTTGTGTGTGTAACCCTTGATTGTAGAGGGATAAAGACTTGTCTTTCTGCAGATCTGAAACCTATTTCCATGATGTGGAAGAACAACAAAAACACCATGGAGATCTCTGCGCCCTTGAGGCCATACTACAGGAAGGCACAAAATTTTGATGCGGACAACAACAAGACAATTGAGTTCTGATCTGGTTTTGAAGGGATAATTGATGGGCTTGGAACATATGCCTTCAGATTCATATTCCGCGCCGAGTAACAATGTTGTCGATCAAACTAAATCGTCGATGTAGGTAAGCATATCTGTGGAGGAAGAAAGAGGCTTGAAGTCGAGGCCACAAGAGTCGACCCCGCGACCTATATAGTGGAAAGATTTTGTAGAGAAGAATGTTCTTTTAAGGAAAAAGAATACGATGACACCATTAAGGTCGTGTTTAAGTGAATGAAACAACAAGATCCATTGAAAATGAGCTTCCGAGAGGAGTTGTCTCATAAATTTAAGCGACTACAGTCTACGAAGAGTCCACAACATGGGCATAAAACATTGGAACAAATTTTAGAGATGATGCAGGTTAAAGGGATTTTACATCAAAAGGCGGAGTATGATCACATGCACAAAGAGGCGGCCGCCATAGTTTTGAAGCTCATGGCTTGTCCGTTTCCCAAATTACACAAATCGCTCCTCAAAAGCGAGCATACAACTAGAGTTCCGACCTGTCAAATTTAATTACATGGAAAAACATCCAAATGACCATCAAATTTGACATAGTCATTTGAATGTCCCGAGAACCCTCCCCCATAGGGGGAACAATAAATAATTTACTACAGAAACCAAAAAAGAAGACACTATAGACAACATATGTACAGAAATCGAAGAAAGATATATTAAATAGAAATAATTAATTTAGTATGTACCGCATTATAAGTATACTATAATTAAATTTTGAATGTCCAATCGAAAATTTCGCGTCAGCATTGATGGTTATACTTGTATTTTAACGATGGACCTCTTAAAAGATCTAAAAAACGTTTACCACGTTTAATTTAATTTTAAATCGCCCGCAAATTCCTGCGCGCAATATTCGAAATATATGTATGCGAAATTTTCGGCCTATTGATGTACGGTTCGGGCAATGCAACAAACAATAAAATTCCATTAAATGGTCGACGCAGTCGCCATATGAAATTCCGAAAAATACGCTTAATAATTGAAGCATGTTGGGAAACAGAGCTGATTAACGAATCTTTTGAACAATCAGTTTGACTAATTTAGTTTGATTAACATCTCCCATTCCTATAAATAACCCACTTCACTGCAATATTAACGCAAAGGAGCTCATCTTTTAAGTTATGCATCGCAGCTTGTTAAGATTTTGGAACGTATATTTTTGTTGAAGGCAGCCATGAATAAAATTTTGATTATCGGAGCAACTGGGTACATTGGAAAATATATGGCAAACGCCAGCGTTTCTCTTGGGTACCCAACTTATGCATTTGTGAGGCCTTCCACTGCAGCTCCTCATTCCTCCAAGTCGTCATTACTCCAAAAATTCAGAGAAGATGGTATTTACATTCTTCAGGTATTCGAATGTCACAATCATATTCACATTCGTTTTGATGTTATTTTCTAAATTACAAGATCAATCGGAGAATAATTTTTTGTTGATATTGGCAGGGATCTTTAGACGATCATAACAGCCTGGTGAATGCATTCAAGCAAGTAGATATAGTCATATCCGCAGTTGCCATTCCCCAGCATATGGATCAGCTGAATATTATAAAGGCTATCAAGGAAGCTGGAAATATTAAGGCATATATTTAATATTTATTTTCACGCTCAGGAAGAGCTTATTTATCCTATGAGTTTGCAAGACTGATTGGTTTGTTTATCATATTTTTTAGGGTGGATTTATCATTAGTTGTTAAATACTGCAGTGGACCTCGGTCCATAATTCATTTCCTAGAAATTTAAAAAAAAAAGTTTTTCCTGTTTTTCTTCTCATTCAGAGGTTCCTACCATCAGAATTTGGCAACGAAGTGGACAGAATTAGATCACTCCCTCCATTTCAGAGGATAAATGATGTTAGGAAGACGATCCGTAGGGCAACTGAAGAGGCGGGGATTCCATATACGTTCGTTTCGGCCAATTCATACGCAGCCTATTTTGTGGATTATTTCCTTCACCCTCGTCAGAAACCCCAACCAGAAGAAGTAATTATATATGGAGACGGGCTTACTAAAGGTCGGTGGAACGTTTTTCCTCCTTAAAAATTTAACTCGCTCATTAAAATCTACTGGGTACCGTGTTTATAGGTTAGCCAACAGCGGCGGAGTCATTTTTAAAAGGGTTTTATCTATATTTTTATTGTATTTAGAAGGTAAGGGGACTAAGCTGAAAATCCATCTTTTCGATTTAACATTTAACATTTTGTGGCAGTTTGTTTTTCGTATCGGTATATGTAACAACAGAACTAATAGTTCTAGTGGGTTTTTATTTTTATTTTAATTTGCATATATTTCAGGCAGTAATGATAGAGTAAAGTCAATCCACTTAATAAACAAGTATATTAAAAACACTTTAGTAGAAAATTACTCATGTATTGTTGTTTTAGAGTAAAATACTTATGGCTTTAGTAATATTTTATTTTTAAGTTAGAAGGAAAGTGAATTAAGATTCCTAAGTATTTGTCCACCAAATTGAAGAATATATATTGTATTTTTTATTTTCATTTCTTAAGTTATTTTTCATATGATTCTTCTACTCAAACACAATAAAATGCCCTGACTTCTATTGTTGCTCAGCTGTTATGAATTTAGAAGAGGACATTGCCAAATTAACTATTATGGTCGCTAATGATCCAAGAACACTAAACATGCTAGTTATTTATAAGCCACCAATGAATTTGATTAGTCAAGATGAGATTGTTTCATTGTGGGAGAAGAAGACTGGAAAAAATATAAAAAAAGTCTATTTGCTAGAAGATGAGATGATCAAACTCTCAGAAAGTAAGCTCACTAACATAGTCATTTATTTTTGTCTATATGAATTTTTTGTAGTATTCATATTTTTAATATAATAATTACAATATGTTTAAAATATGACTAAATTTGTGATGTGTCTTATTGCAGCTCTTCCTAATCCAGAAAACATACCTGTATCAATTTTGCATAGCATTTTTGTTAAAGGTGATCAAACCAACTACGAGATAGGGGATGAAGATTTAGAAGCTTTGAAATTGTATCCAGACTACAAATATACTACTATAGAGGAATTTCTTGATATATGTCTTGTCCACCCTCCAAAGACAAAACTTGCATCTTTTGAATAGAAAACCCTTAACATTGAAACATTGGATCCAGAATAAAAATTCATATGTTTGTCATAATACTTTAGTATTCAATCTCCATTAGTTGTAATTTTTTCAATATTGTAACACTTCAAGTAGCTCTCCAAATACTATGCACATTTGGATATCTATGAAAATTGTATTTATATCCATTTCACTATATGTGAATGTTATTATGATTTGTCATATAGTCTTGAACAATTGTGAATAAATGTGTATTTTTATTTTTCATTTCATTCTTGCAATTTGAACTTTTAATTTAACTAAAAATTATGTAAAGATGGCTTTACATTATTATGCAACAAATATTTTGTGTTCCCTTCCATGAATCAAATTTCATCAAAAAATAAAAAAATAAAGTTATGCAATAATGGCTAATTAGAGTATGGACAAAAATAAAATAAAATAATCGACTAAATAAAGAGAGTATCCTTATTTATGTGTCTAAAATGACAATAGTTTTGAAACACCAAAAAATCAAATTTTGAGGAATAATATTTGTTTTTTTCCTCTAAGAAGTTTTAGTTCTCAAATAAATCTAAAAAGGCCAGTGAATGAAACATAAATAAAAAAACTACTAATTAATTAGCTATCCTTAGCTACAGTTGCAATCTTTGTATATTCCATCAGCAGAATATTATTGCTACGAAGTAGAGAAGAGATATTTTTAAATTTTTAAATTGAGAATTAAGAAAATAGTACCGTAGGAAAGAGTATGAGAATAAAAATAAATCTGACTAATTTTAACTTTGCACAAGTCTAGAAAACAAAGAAAAATAAGTGAAATTATGAATAGTTGAGGTGAGTGGTAGGCCATCCATGTGTTCCATCCCTATAATCCCTTGTGTCACATGTGTTTGAAAAAAAAAGAGCGCCCTCCCCCCCCCCCCCCACCTATCTCCATGTGATTGAGGGTAACAATTTTACACCCAAAACATATGCATAATTGTTTATCAAATTAAAAAAAGGAATAACTCCTTGAGGTTAAAATGTGAAACATTAATATTAAAAATAGTATTGATATAATTAAGATTTTAAATATATTTAAATATTATTTTAGAATGGAAATAAGTACAAAGTAGCTTTATAATATTTTTATGCATTAAATCACTACAAAAAATTTGGCCTTTTGCTACAATTTTTAAACAATAATTTTGTGGTTACATGGTATTCCAAAAATTAAAATTGTGGAATTTCACAAAAATGTAGTTTTTCTATTTATTCAATTTTTATATAAATTCTATAATTTACAGTTTTGTAACTCTCACCAATGTCATATTGTGGCTATTTCAACAATTTATTTCTACAATTGTCGTTACCACAAAAATTGTAGCTGGAAGCTACTATTTTATTTCCGCAATAATTAATTGTGAAATTATCTTTTACAAAAATGTAGAAATCTTATTATTAACATCTAATTTGAAATTCATTTATATAAATATTTATGTGGATTATCTATATTTAGAAGAAACATATATAATTTAATTATTAAATGTGAATATTATTGTGGAATTTATTTTTTTTCATTATTATATATTGTAAAATATCTTATAAGAAAATATTTATCGTGCATATTAAATGATCCAAATATATTCATTTAACAATATAAATAAAGTTTTCCTCTGCTTATACACTCATTTTTAATTTCAATTAAAACTCTAACTATATATAAGTAAAATAATAATTTAAATTTTCACAAAAAAAAACAAATAACAACATAATAAAAATAATGTTGAGAAAAATATGTTCTATTTATTATAGAAAGTGCTCTACACCTTTCTTGAATAATATTCACAAGTAAATGTAACAACTCATAATTATTATTATCTTTGAAAAATCCTTACAACACTTTAATAATCTAGAAAACTACTTCCACTTGATGTCTCTAAGTTGTTTCTATATATCATCCTTATTCTTCAATAATAATAGTTATTCAAATTCTCTGAAAGAATTTTTTTCATTCCTTACTGCATTATCTCCATTATCCATACCAATAGATGTTATATCATCTCCTTCAAAAGTATCATCTCCTCTCAAGCATGGTTGTGTTTATTCTTGCATTATGAAAAGGAAAAAATTAATATAAGTATGATAAATGTTTTTTAATAAAATAAAAAGATTACTTATAATAGTAAATATGTTTACACCAAAAAAATTCTCATAATAAAAATATGACAATGAAGTGGACAGAATTAGATCACTCCCACCATTTCAGAGGATAAAAATTGGTTAAAAATTTATCAAGATTGGTGATAAAAATTTATTAAAAATTTATCAAGATTGGTTAAAAATTTCATTTAAACTTTTCTTGATTAAGTTTGACAAAGGAAAGAAATTTAAATTTCAAATGGTTGAGAGATATTGAAGGGTTTCTTAAACAATTTCCCTCCTACTTATATAACGATATTATCTTCCAAAAACTAATCATTGTTTTCACCTTAATATCTTTTAAGAATTCACCATAAAAGGATAATGTTGATTAGTTTACCTTGGGAAAAACAAGGTATATATTATTTTATTACCAAAGGTAGTTTCCTCTTTCATCGCTTAGGGGCTCAAATGTTATCAAGTAGATCACATCTACATTAATTTATACGTGTGTGTGTGTGTGTGTGTGTGTGTGTGTGTGTATATAGATATATATATATATAGATACATATATATCTATAGATATACATATAGATATATATATAGATATACATATATATATATCTATATATTATATATATATCCTATATATATATCACCTCTATATATACCTATATTATATATAATCATAGATATTATAATTCTACATATACTATATATATACATATACATATATACATATATATATATTAGTATAGTATATCTATTATATATATATATAGAGTACATACTATATGTATATAGAGAGAGCACATACATATATATAGGACATAGTATGTATGTATGTATATAATATATA
Source organism: Taxus chinensis (assembly GCA_019776745.2). Classification (NCBI taxonomy): domain Eukaryota; kingdom Viridiplantae; phylum Streptophyta; class Pinopsida; order Cupressales; family Taxaceae; genus Taxus; species Taxus chinensis. Next base: position 461,339,442 of record CM034155.1, on the reverse strand, counting down.
TAGGATATATTGAGTAATATGGATATATGTATAGATTATCTTATAAATACATACATATATATAGATATTATATATATATAGTATGTATGTCTGTATTGTCTGTATGTATGTATGTATATGTATTATATGTATGTATTATAATGTATTGTATAATATATGTATGATGTATATATACATATATGTATATATGTATATATTATGTATGTATGTATATATATAGATATATAGTATATGTATATCTATAGAGAGGTATGGATATCTTATTTAGAATATATATATATAGATATGACTATATAATATATATATAGATATATATAATACTATATGTAGATATGTATATATATACATACAACATATATAGGTAGATAAGATATACAGTATGTTAGTATTAGATAATATATATATCTATATGTATGTATATGTATATATATACATATACATACATACATACATACATACATACATATATACATATAGACATATATATATATATATATATATATAGACATACATATTATTTTATCTTTTATAAGGATTATCCAACCCCAAACCATATGGTAACCAAATTTTCTATTTTCCACGATAAAAAAACAAGTGAAAGTTTCAATAGTTATGACAACGTTACTTCACAACACATAAAACTAAGGCACTTGTTTTATTCTAAGTTTCCCACATAACCCATTCAAATGTTTTACAACATAAAAGTATTCGTAAAAATAAAAAGAGCTTCACAACCAATTTTGATGCAATACACTACAAGTATTTCCCTCATCTGATCACATAAGCCATCTGCAATGATTAATAATCTGAGTCAATTCGTGAGAACTGAGCAAGATAAGACTACACAAAGCAACAATAATCTACTATCTAATAATATTAAGAACGGAAACATTATATTCCAAGAATTGGATCTAAGATCTAAATACTAACAACTGCTTAATTTAATTAAAATTTCCAACATGTCAATACAAGAAAAAATCCTTATACTTTAGTTATGTACATTGTCTCAAAGAAACAAAATGTTAGCAATCATTTGAGAAGGGACCATTGCCCTGATAAGTTAGAAACAACAGTCTAATGTTACAGGGTTTCCATGGAATAAACAAATAGGTTATAAGATTGAGAACTATTATTCAAACCAACAATCTAAAATTGCCAAAAGGTACCAAAAGCACAAGCTACGATGATAAATTTCTGAAACAACAAAATTGAATAATTAATCCAGGAGGAAACACGGGATTCAAAGGTTAACACGAAAGGTTGAGTGAATTAAATTTTTAATCATGTAATCATATAGATTATATGATTCAAGTCTAATACAGGACCAACAGTCAACATTTTTTAAAAGGGAAGGAAAATAATACAAGTATCGGCCACTGACTCCAAGGAATTTCACAATCCTTCAAGAAGAGGCCACTTCCCTTATAGGCTAGTAACGAAAAGCGAGAGTAAAAGATATTTTCATCATACAAGTTAAAATTTTAAACATGAAACCATGTTGTACCACACTAGGGATTTCCAAACCTTCTCTATAAGCCTATAGTTTCAGTTTAAAACAAGTGGATCACCCGTCTCCATCACAAGTTCTTTTAAAGTACCCCATATTAGCATATTCAAACCATTAAAACAAAAAATTACATTTATATGTACATCACCAACAATCATTATATTAGCATCAATTTCAAATCTAAATCAAGAATGCATCTATATATAAATACCCCAAAATATCCCTAATCATCTTAACAGATCTATCCTAAGTCAACAAGATATCAACATACATACATCATCCAAATTCAATGAAAATCAGTGAGATGTAAAATCATATATATACCACCCAAAGTCATCACAAATAGAGTTAAGCCAAAGTAGTTCTGACAATAAAAGAGTACAATCCATAAACACACCCATGTGACTTCACATCTCGATGAAAAAATCTTTCGTTACGGTTGAAGATTCATAAGGAATGGTCTTGTGCCCTTTAAGGGAAAACCTTAAACATTTTGGAGCTACACCGATGATTAATACACAAATAGTGTATATATCAAGGGTCATAAAAAATTATGTAGGAACACTCAGGGTGTAAAAAAACTAGTAAACCAGGTACCTTAGCCAAGATACTCCCTCCAAGCATAAACCTAACTACTGAATTCAACCACGCATACATTTTGTAAACCTATGGGATGGATTGAATATCGAAGGGGAAATTACTTAGCCTGAGAAAAATGGCATGGATGTCCAATGGACCTCAATAACTTCACCACTCAAGGTTTGACACATCAAGGAAACATTTGACATTGCGTAATTATTGGCATAACCCAAAAGGGTGACTAAGTATATATAAAACTCTAATATCTCTCTGAACCCAAATCGGTTTCAATCTAGTGGCTATCCGCTATAGTAATGTTTTTACAACCCATGGGAATTGTGCTCGACATACCTAGAAGAAAATCAAATCTAGAATAGAAATCTCGTAAGAAGAGAAAGAGGTTTATAGTTACAACACACTTACTATTACCACAACATTTATTAGCTAAAAATAGTTTAATAACACTATTAATCAAGCACAGAAATGCAGTTAGTGATGGTAGGAGGTCGTTACTTCAACATGAAAACACAACAGCCCACGGAGGAGGAAAAAAAAGATCTATGTTATCCACTTTAACACTAAAAATGATTAAAGCGAAAATAAGAAGATTACAAAATGGGAATGAGATATTTCCCACAAGGTGAACAACCCCATAACAATGGCAGCAAGGACAAACCAAATTTGATGAAAGGAAAGTTCCATTTCATGACATTTTTAAAATTTGGCAATTGTAGCAATGGTAGGATTATCTTTCTTGTTTCTTTAGCTTCATCAAGTCGCATAGACACCTCACAGACCAGCAAAAACACTCTTTAGATCGAATCTTCTCTCTTCTACTGGTTGGGTGCTTGAAATCCATTACCATCTGTTGGTGCTAAAAATAGTCTCACCCCTTTTTGCCTCTGAAATATATCGATTTACGACCTCTATCATATATTATTCCCCCATGTTGTGCCTGGAAGGTCTTTTCTTTATTTTTGTTGCCATGATTAATCTGTTCCTGGGTCGAAGTTTACGTATGGGTCCATTTATGTTTCCTTGTTTCTTTGTTCCTCTTAAGTATTCTGTAATTTGGTTCTCCCATTCTCTATTTATCTAAAATACTTGGGCCTTGAATACTTGAAGGAAAATTAATGGATGTAGCTATGAGGAGCATATTTAAGCCTTGTAATATTTCTAAATCCTCTGTCCTTGAAAAAATTTCATCTTCGGGCACAAATGGTCATTTTTCTACATTTTATAGTTTGATGGGTGTTTCTCTCAGTCAAATTTGCATCCTTGCATTGATAAGGAACATGGCCTCTTATGGCTAGATGTGGCTCGACAGGGTACTTCAGAAATTTTATGAATTGCATCCACTTGGAAATTTGTTCACGTGGAGGAGCGACACTCATTTGAAGATTTACTTTTTAGTTTGGCCTTGAAGTAGTTCTGGGAGGACACGTGGAGGTCTCCTCTGCTCTTCTTTGACCTAGACAAATTTTTAATACAGCTAATACAATCTGGTGGGACAGGGACACGTGATGAGCCCGCACTCATTCAGGGTCTCAAACTTGGGCACGATTTTAAAATTGAGCAATGGAGACACGTGGAGGCTTCCTCTGAGTCTTCCCATACTTAGTATTTTTTCAAAACGTTTTAGGAGGCTTGGGACACATGGAGGAACCCCGCATGTTTAGGGACCAGCCCTTGAGTTTAATTTTAAAGTAGTGCCAGGAGGACACTTTGAGGCCTCCGCTCACTTTGTATTTTTTATTGGATTTTCCAACGGCCAAAGGAGATTGCCTCAGACCCTGACACATGGTGCCTTCCACTGAGCTTCAAGCCCTCAGAAAAATCTTGCTAGACTAGGACACGTGGTGAGCCTGCACTCTTTCAAGGTCTCAAACTTTAGGAAACATCTAAAGATGTGCCATTATGACGCATGACAATTTGAAAAGTCAAAAGGGTTGGGGAAGTGGACCACCGGGGGCAAGTTGGATTTTTTACCTCTTAGGGATTAAAACACGAAAATGGCCCTTAAGCTTGACAAAGGAGAGGTCAAGGTTGAAAATTCAAAGGGTGGGGAAGTGGACCATCGGGGGCAACTTGATTTTTTTTCCTCCAAAGGGTTAAAACACCAAAATGGCCCATAGACCCAGCAGGAAATAGTCAAAACTTTTCCCTTGTCAATGGTGGAAGAGTAGAGCTACGAGGAAACTTGGAAATTTTTCCCTTTTCCAAAAGGAAGGTGAAATATTAGAATTTGGTTGTGGTTCCTTTTGGACCCACCTCAAAACACATGTCAGGTTCATTTCTCAAGGGCGAAGGCATGGAGCAAAATGGGAGTTTTTTCCATTTTTTCAAAAGGTTATAAAAAGTCAAAGGAACCAACTGGGCCTGTTTTAAAATTAAATTTTCCACGTGGATGGCCCAAATTCAAAGTGAAGATCAATGGAAGCTGTGTATCTGAATCTGATTTTCCCCTCATTTTACTTAAAAGGTCCTGGAAGTGCAAGTCTTCATGATTTCTTGGTATTTCCTACACGCCAAGCAAGGAGCGGAGTAAATTTTGATATCTAAGTTTGGTGGGGGAGATATGGAGACGTCTTTTGCCATTAAAATGGTCTCTAATTTTCAATTTTTCTTCTCCCAAGCACACAAGCAACAAAATTTGATAGATTAGGGGCGGATGTGGTTGGTGAACTAAAGGAAGAGTGATTTTCTAGAGGAAGGAATTGAATGTGCTATATATTCGAAGAGATATGATGCCCTGAGCATCTGGTGAATTTTTTAGATCTGATTCTAGGAAACATGATCGTGATCATGGCAAGCACTGGTGGCACTTAAGTTCTGCATTTTTAGGGTGAGAAGGGTCTGTTGTAAATGTTATAAATGGCACAAATTTATTGTGCAAATGGTTGGAGTGTGAGAGGTCAGGATTGATTTTCCTTATTAAAAAAAGGCTGTATAAAGCCCATCCTTTTTGAGAAACTGATTGAGAAAACTGTTAGAATTCAATTCCACAAAGAGGCTACCTGATTCAGAAGAACTTGAATTGTAGTCTTCAATGATAGGCCAATTACTTCAATCAATAGAGATCCCCTTTCTTGTCTACTGATTTCCCATAGCTCTCCAAGATTTTCTTCCTTCTTATTTTGTTTTTCCTACTTTGGAAACAATGTCCTAGCACGATCCCTAGCAAAGAAAGATCTTCTTCCTTCCAGCTTTGCAAAGGTTAGTAAAAAATCTCACTTGACAGAGGTTAAGACACTAGTATTCATCAGGAATCAAATCAACAGGGAGTCACCACTAAGGATTTCCACCTTAGTTGTGTAAATGCACTAAAATGATCTGTCAAATGTATATCAACACTAGAAACTGTAAATGGAAAGATTTTGACTTTTCCTCACTCATATTTATCAATGAAAACTAGTGTAGTAGGTGTAGGAACTGAAAAAGATGCACATAGCACACATAGCATATAAGAAGTGTTTACTAGGGTCTGAATATGAACTGCACTCACAATTTCCCCGGTAATGGTGCCACTTAGGTGTTGTTGATGGGATAAATAGATATAAACAGGCAGTGAATCAGAAAATTTGTCTCAGCAACTCAAATTAGTCCCTGGAAACAGCGCCACTTACGTGTTGGTACCCAAATTGATCCTCCTTCAAAGTCTGAGTAGCATCAAAGATAGATCATGATGAGTCATTTTGTAGCTGGGGATGGGATCTAACTTGCCCTTAGTCACTCAGATGTGGATAAATGGATAGCACCCTCAAGAGGATTTGATCTATCCGTAATATTTTAGGTTATGCCTTTCAACCGAGGTAAGAGAAACCTTTTATAGCATGTTGTTTATGAAGGAGATGGAGATATCCTTCGTAATGAAGTTGTTTAAGGAGACCTTGAAGAAAATATGATCAATGCAACCAAATCTAACTCTCACAAGTTGTCACTGTAGATAGTGGAGATATTCGCTAAGAAAAGTTCAGGCTACTAAAGACATTTGAAATCCTGATTGTTTCTGCATGTTCTGGTAATAAAATTTATGCATTTATATACACACATGAAAAACAGGGGTATTATTAGTAGGATGAGTTGTTTTAAAGTGAATTTGGTGGGAGGTGAAGCAGGATAAAGTTGATTATACCTAATCTTTGAGAACTTTTACAAAATGGAAAACTAAACCAACAGAATGCCATAGAGCAGCTAAAATGTTTCTTTAACCAGAATATGTGCTTCAATTGTGTCCCAAATTAGCACTTTTTCATACAAACTATGGGATTCTAACACAAAGGCTTGAGTTGGAAAACCCAAAAAAAAAATCAAGATCTGAGGTCAATCACGCCTGAGGTACACCCACAGGATTACGGACAATCTTTGTAAAAAGATGAGAGAAAAGTGATTTTAAATTGTTTATTTCACTCCCAAAAGAAATCACTTTTGAGAAATGAAATTACAGATGCTAGTTAACTATCACAAGGATTGAGACCTATGTGATTAAGACATATTTTGATATAAGATTGCGACAGGAACAAGAATAACTATTTACAGACATTCATAAGTAAAGCCACAAATTTTACATAAGATCCTTGCAGAATAACTCGAGTTTGATTAAATTTATCAGCAAGGGAAAGTTTCTGGAACAATCTCAGAGCTTGTCAATGGATGTACACTCACAACCATTCCTAGAGGGCTAGTTTCCCTTGAGTCTAATTTTGATAATGTTGATCGCATTGTTAACAAATGCATGACAACCTCAAGGGATATTGAGGAACTTGATCTTCGTACAAAGGAGAAACCAAGGAAGATTTGGCTAGGCAGAAATCTCAGTAAGGAGGAGAAGTAGTCATACATCTAATTGTTAAAAAAATATCAGGATTGCATGACTTGGACCTATTCTGAATGAAAAGCATACAGAGAGGACCTATTTCAACATGAGATTCCCTTGGAGTCTAATGTAAATCGATTCAGGTTGAAACAGAGGCCAATCAATCCACTCTTATCTCTTAAAATACAAAAGGAACTGAAGAAACTGGGGGATGGAGGAATTATTCAGCCCACGAGGTATTCTTCTTGGGTTACAAACCTAGTGCCAGTCAAAAAGAAGAATGGCAACATCAGGTTATGTGTGGATTTCAGGAATCTAAATAGAGCATATATGAAGGATAATTATCCTTTACCAAACATGGAAAACATGTTGTAGCTAGTAACTGGTTTTGAATTACTCTCCAGCCTAGATGGCTTCTCCGGTTATAACCAAGTTGTGGTGAAGGAATCCGAAAGGATCAAGACAACCTTTGCTACTCCTTGGGGAACCTATGTATATGTCAGAATGCCCTATCATTTGATGAATGTTGGAGCCACCTTTCAAAGAGCAATGGATGTTGCTTTTGCTGGTTACATCAATAACTTTATTACAATTTATCATGATGATGTAACCATATTTTCCAGGAAGAGAACTGGTCACTTGTTACACTTGGAGAAGATGTTGATAAGATGTAGGGAATATGGCATCTCACTCAATCCAAAGAAGTGCCATTTTGGAGTGCAGAAGGAAAAATTTCTTGGCCACCTTGTGTCACAAGAAGGGGTGATGATTGATCAATAAAGGGTAGATGCCATTAGCAAGATCCCAATTCCAAGGACCAAGAAAGAAATTCAGTCTTTCTTTGGACAGATAAAATTCATCGGGAGATTTATATCAAGTTTTGTTGAGTTGACCATTCCAATTACTTCCATGTTTAAAAAGGACCAGGCCATCAAATGGGAGGAGGGTGTCATTTAATATTTCAATGGGATTAAAGAGGCACTATATGATGGAAAAGTGACAAGCGAGCATAGGAATCTACAAGTAACTCTTCCTCGCACCCAACCTCTCGAGTTCGTGCCAAGATAGCTGGTGGGAATGGAATATGCGTGGGGTATAGGCAAACTAGTTAGGAAATCTTATGTCTTCGACATGCACTAATGGGATCTGCGAGTCTAAGGCAAAGAAGCCCCTCCTAACCTAAATTGGTGTGATAGATCGGTCAGCAAGGATGACTACCCAAAGGCTCCAATCAATATCGATCTCTGGCATAATCCGATCTATATGTTGTGGGATACGTGGAAAATGACCTGGATTAATTTCGTGTATGTCTCCAGATAGGGTCATAAGATGGATGACGGATATATAGGGGATTCTATGGGTGATTCTCTGGCCTAGTCTAGAAATCCATAGCTTTGTTAGCTATTATGTCTAGTGAGGATAATTGTGCGATAATGGTTGGTGGAGGTGGAGAAAATCTAAATACCAATGTGTGTAAACCAACATCTACGTTTGATTGACCTGTGGACTCGCTGGATTGTGGGACCTGTGGATCACAACCGTAAGTTCGTGGTTGTTGTGGACCTCCTATGGTCATGTGTGGAATTAATTCGTAATCCCTAATATCAAGTATTTGTATGCCTTTTCAGCCTCTATATTTAAAACTAAAAGCTGGGAAACCTTCTTAGAGTACCTTACATGCATTATGGCAACTTGAATTCTTAAGCTAGTGTCTATGTCAATAAGGATATCTCTTGCATCTGGATGTCGGACTAAAGGATCACAACCGAATGTTTACTCTCTTACAAGCCTTTCCACAGTCATGTAGATATTTGTTTAGGGAAATCTGTAGTTTGGCTGGTTTGTCCAAAACGCATGTGCTTGGTCATCTTCTATATTTAATCCTCTTAATTGTGGGCTGATTTCTTGTATGTCTATTGTTTTTCAGAAGACTTGGATTCTAAGATTCTAATCTATATCAGTTATTTCTGCAACAAGATTTGGTTGAGGCACGATTGGCTTGAATACGTATTCCCTGGGCTCCCTAGGTCCCGTGATTTTCATACAAAAGAAACAATATAAATCTAACTAAATTAAAGTAAACTAATTATATGAAGTATATCCACAGCATATATATAAATTCCCTATTTTTGTATTTTCAATAAACTATTGGATGAAATTGAAAGATAAATTATTTAAAATAGCTAGAAATTGACAACTAAACTAATGACGAAATTAAAACAAACAAGGTAGCTGAGTATACCTACTTGCCTGTGCAGTTGTAAATCTATTTTAAATAACGAAATAACTGATCTAATCGATTTGAAGACTGTCAATCTTACCTCATAAGTGAGGAATGAATCATAGTTTCTTAGAAACTATCAATCCCCACAGTTTTCCCAGCAATATCGAAAGTGAGATTAACTAAAATGAAACGATTCACTATTCTATTTGATATATTTTAAATAGAACTTTGAAAGCTTGAACCTAGATTTGCAGAATAGTGGTGAATCCGATTGTGTGTGGCTTTATCCGATCATTATGGTCTCCTCGTTCCTTCGTGCTCACGTGAATCCAGAAAAGCATGTAATGCTAGCATCAACAGAAGTAGGTATTTCGAACAATGGCAGCTTTAGGTGTAGACTGAATACAATGCGAGTAGGAGAGGGATAGCACAAGGGAACAGAGCTTGGCTTATGTAATTCCTAGCAGGATTTATTGCGAGTCATACAACATAAAACATCTAGAACCTAAAACTATCCTTCTTGACGAACAAAACCTACAACTCTAATGGCTTCAGACTGAAAATGAAACTATCCTATCTCAATTGATTGTATGAAACATTAATAACACTAGCACAAGAAGATCATGTAGCCTAAACATCAAAACAACACTAACTATGCATGCAATAAAACTAATACAATTCATAAGCAAGAACTGAAACACTAAAATTGCCATGAGAGAATGAGAGGCAAATTTTGAGGGGCCATTTGCTTGAAAACCAACCAGCTATTTATAGAATTCCCATTTACCCAAAGGTGAAATCCAAATTAAACTCCTTTACAATAAACAATGGAAAAATACTATTCCAGGGAACCAAAATCATAAATACGAGAAAAGGTGGTGAAAAAAGATGGTAAACATTGAAATTTTACGCGAGTCACGATAAAATGAATGTTCTAGAAAAATGTGTGAAGGACCGCCACCCTGAGTAGGTTGGCGGTCACGAGACCGCTGCCCAGGTAGGGCGGCAGTTTCGTCACTGAAGACCAAAACACAAAAAGAAGAGGGGGGAGAGAAAAATAAAGCACGCAGGGGCTAAGCGAAGCATGCGAGATGTTAACATACACTTGGAGAGATTTTCTGGATCCCAAACACCTTGTGAGGAGACCTGTATCATCATTGGGGCACGTGTAACGTTGTTCCGGCGGTGCAGTACCCTACAATTTTGGGTACGTACAGGAACTAAAGCATACACCTATTCTGGTAGCTCTAGATTATAAGAAGCCATTTCAACTATTTTCCTTTGCTTCAAAGAACACTGTTGCTTCTGTCCTACTGCAGAAGGATGATGAGGGGGCTGAGAGGCCAATTGCCTTTTTCAGTAAGGCATTGCAGGGGGTTGAGTTGAAATACACTATTATGGAGAAACAAACATTTTCCTTGGTAAAAGCAACAAAGGATTTCAGGTCTTACATTTTGAGTTCTAAGATTGTTGCTTATGTTCCCCACACCATGGTGAAAGACATCTTATCAGAGATGTAAGTCTCAAGAAAAAGATGTAGATGGGTGAACAAGTTGCAAGAATATGACATGGACATCCAAACCATGAAGTATCTGGAGATCACATATGCACATTGTGCTAGAAGGAATTTGCCATCGGAGTTCTGGTTCTCTGGGAAAAGATGAAGTCGTGCACCAAAAAGCCTCTTCTGGGCTGGCCACATTTTTGGAAAAAGAGGGTTTGAAGTGGATCATGGGATTTTTGGAGGTAGTAGGCAGGTGGGAATTTTGTACGTACCTAGTAGGGTACTTTTTTCCCATGGAAGCAACGTCCCAAGGCGCAGGTTGAGGGCGCACAACACAAAGTGTCGACATGCGGAAATTCGATCCCAAGGCACAGGTTGAGGGTGCCGCCTTGGTGCAAGTTGGAGGCCCAAGTAAAAAGATTTTGACAGGACATTTTCAGCGCCTATGGCGCATTTAAGAGTATGTTAGCATGAGGATGGACGCGCCAAGGTGCACCTTCGGGAGGCACAACATTTTGAGCGCTGACAGGAAGTAAACCCTGACGTAGATATTCAAATGGCCATAACTTTTCACAGGGGGCTCGGATTCACGCAAGGTTGGAATTTTCGGAACAAGTTCTTCAAAAATGAAAAATACAATTCACCATTTTTTTGGTTTGCTAGGGTTCCCACCTACCGCCATAATGAGATGAATTAAACACATCTTGAAGGTAGGTTGGGGTAGATTTGGAATTCCTCTCTCTTCCCTCTCTCATTCTTCCTATAAATTGTAAGGAGGGGCTTCTTTCTAAAGGTTGGACATTCCTATTTTGCCCCTCCCTTCTTCTCTTTGGCAGGTGAAATTGTGGAATTCAAACCTCCCATCTAAAATTGTAATGCAACTTTGCCTCTTGGCATTTTGTAGTGTATTGTATCAATCTTTGGAGCAAATAATGCATGACTGTGGATGATTCTCAATTCTCTCTGTGTTCATTTGCATCCTCTTGATCTTTCACTGCAAATTTGATTATTTGTGCATGATCTTGCATTGCATTTTAATGGTTTGTGTTTATTGGCAAGACAGGTGTTCTTCATTCCTCGGTGCATCACCTTTATTGGCAAGACAGGTGTTCTTCATTCCTCGGTGCATCACCTTTGTTAGTTTAGATTTATTTACTTTATGCATCTTCTTACCCTGTCTCCTTGGAAAGTTAGATTAGGTTTTTGAGTAAACCCTCTACATTTTTACGTGTGCATCTGAACAGAGGAATAGGAACCGGCCTTCATCCGGAGAGCTTTTTTGATTTCGCAAGGTCCCACACTTGGGAAAAGCTCCATGTTATGCAATCGCACTGAGAGTCTCAACCCATCGAGTTGCACACATTTAGGGGTGCTATGATTCGCCATCAACAGTTTCTTGACACAATGTCTTCCATTGACGAATGCCAAGCTTCAAAATTTGACATTTACATTAAATATAGCTTGTAAATATATGATTAAAAACCTTATAGTTAGACCCCGTCGGATTAAATTTGACGGCCACCAATGCCTGTCAAACATTTTTTTAGTGATCGTAATTTTCCAATACTGCTGTTCAAAAATTCAAAAAAATATTACTGTTCAAAAATTCAAAAAAAAATTATTTATACAATACTAAAAATATATATACAAGAAAGTTTAATATTTATTTAACAATATTTATTATATATCAATATAATTTATTTATAAAATATATCTTAAAAATGACACTCAGATTTTAAATATGTAAATTACGTGTGACAGTTATTTTAAAAATCTAAAATCACCAAAAAAAACGTCTAAACAACAGTCAAATTCAACATGTTCGGGCTGTACAGGAGGGTAAAAATTAAATGCTGAGTGCACTCTCCGTCCACTTGAGTGGTGTCGTACACGTGTCTAACCTGCAGCCCAGGTCTACCCAAAGTCCTGTATGGATTTTTAAAAAGTTTAATATACATTTTTCAATTAAAACGTGACACGACATAATTGTGTGGGTAATGATAAACTTTCCTGTAGTGCTATGCAGGCCTGGAATTTGACGGTCTGTTAGACCGTTTTTTGGTATTTTAACCGTAAATTACAATTTCATAAAAAACATAACCCGTCAATTTAGACAGGTAATTTTTTAATAAAACTGTATTTTAGCCAGTTGATATTATTTAAAAACCGTAAAAATTTATAATAGTCTAATATAATATATAAGGTCTATTACTATATATATATATATATATATGAAATACGATTTGATTTTATTCATTTTAAAAATATTCTATGAATCATATTGAATCTTGATAATGATTTTTAATAATTCCCAATTTAAATTTAGAAACTAAAATAAGTTTATGTGAATAATGAATTTATTAAACTCAGAGTTCACAGTTGTTTTCGCTTTTTTCTAAATACATAGAAATTTCTAATTTCAATGATATTGTGACTATATTTATTTTCATTTTGTCATTACCAATTTACCAATAATTTTTATTGCTGTGGGAAAATTTAAGGAATCTTGTTGCAGACATCCAACTTGCTGCTTGAGATACAGACATCAATACATTTTACTCAAAAAACGTAAATTGAAAAGGAGCTATATCACGAAAACCGTCATGAAATTTCCTTTTGACAGGTAGGGGTGACCGTCAAATATCCAGGCCTGGTGCTATGTGCGCAAACCAAATTAAATGGTCGGCTGACATCATCAATTTAACAAACGAGTCTCGTTCAATTCTGCATGTGCGTAGGATAGTCGTGTAAACGAGTCTTTGCGAAACTTTCTCGAATAGAAATTTGGGTCAATCCCATTTTCCATGTTATTGTGAGTCGTGACAGATGATGTAATTTTATACGTGGTGTGTTTGTTTTATTCCAAACACATGGTTGATCTAAGATCATTAGCTGTTTCACACAGTAGATTTAACCTTGATATTCGATCTGTACATATGACGGCGACTGATATGTTGTGACACAGTTAACGAAAAATTCGTTTCAACTTTTCGAACCAATTAAAAGGTGTCACAAAAAAAGCAATGCGCTAATGAGGATCATAGGTGGAATGAAGAATTTCGACCTTTCCACATAATCAATTAAATTATTAATCACACAATTGTTTCCGAAATTTTCATTATCATAAAATCGTAGACCGTAGCGGCTAAGGGAAAAAGTTAACTCACAATTTTACACTCCGGCCAAAAAGCACTACGAAAAGTTTCACTAATTATTAGTGTATTCCAAAAGTCGGTAGAAATCGGGACTAGAATCTATCTTGTGTCATATTTTATGCATCGTAGCTAGCTAGGGTTGAATATGGTCACACCATAGTGCATAAGTGGATTTGAATTCCCTATAAACGTTTTAAAAAAAAGGCCATCCATGAGACTAATGTAGCTAACAGCATATCCACAAAGTTCATCTTACCAACCAACAACAATATACCCTCTCAACCCATACCATTATCAGATGTGAAAAACAATTGTTTAATATCCTTCCACGTGGTCTAGTCTTTGTTGCACAGTCTTTCCATGAATTTCACAACAGTTTATATGAAGTACAATACATAATCAAATTGAATGAATTTTATAGAAAATAAAGAATAAAGGAATAGGAAAATAAAACAATGTTAGTTAATGTAATTTACGTCATTTTGATTAAGATCTTATTTACAACGAAATCTAAAAGTAATTGTAATGTCCACTCTTCTTCAACACTGTTTGAACCATGTTATCGATTTAGAATTGAATATAATCATAAACCTTGCTGCATTATGCTAGTTAGCATGCTAATAAGGTGTTGTGGGACATCATGAGTACTATTGTATTTTGTTTATTGTTCTGACCGTATAGTTGTATTGTGGACCTCGACAGGAATTTAGGGATATGGGGATGAGCTAGAGTGGCTCCATTACTACAAACTGATTGTGATATCGTTACTATTTTTGTATTATTATGTCTATGCTCACTCCGTATTGGATTTCTAGACCTTGGTATCGTACTAGATATTAGATATTGCTCGATGGACATCGATACACTTGTTTTACTTATTTCATAGACAACTCTGAAGTATTAGACTTGTGATATGACGTGACTATTGCGACGAATGTTATATGCTTGATTCATATATCGGTATTTGATATTTTAACTGTTACTACTGTATTGAGATATTGGATGTGATTTATGGATATTTCTGGATGATTGTTGATGTATGATCTTAGTGCAAATTAATGGATAGGCAGAATCAAAATGTTAGAAAATTGAACAATTGGTGAATTACTTGATTCTAACATTGGTTTAATTATGATATTCAATTATGTACATTGTTATGTATACATGTATGTGTTGTATGATTTTGACATCATTAATATGGCCGAGAGGCCAGCAAGGTATTGTTTAATTTTGCAGGAAATTATAGCACAACAAACTACGGGTGATAGGAGATCAACAACGAAGGAATGTGGGGTAATGGCAACAGGTCACCATGGCAACTCGCGTATCTGTATGTTGTGTATTGTTGTTGTTTGTTTGGAGGTCCCCATTGGGGAGGTGACCTCAATAGTGACCTTGGGTAAGTTTTCGTTTTTTCTAGTTGAATTTATTTTATTTGTGAGTATTGTATTTTTTTTATTATGTGGAGTTACTTTATTATTATTGTTTAGCACCCCACTTAGGTTAATTAAATTTTTTGAACTAAAGTTAATTAGGATGTGAGAAAGAGGGGAAATAAATGTGAGTTGGCGGCTTCAATATGTGTTGGGTGAGAATGAATTTAATTTATTTTGGAGTAGTGTGTACTCAATTCCCCAAGTGAAATTCTGATTTTGACCTTCTAGGCCATTTTCGTGACTTGTGGGACAAGTTAAGCTTGTCCCACACCTCTTAGAGTGACCCACCCACTAGGCCTATGATGTTAGGGACTTATTTTAGGTGGTATTTTATTTTTTTATGGAGGAAAAGAGTAATTATCTACACTTTTCTTACATGGTTATTTAATATTGTCCTTAAAGGGCGTGGGATGTGTTGAGTGTGTAAGAGGGTGGTCTTTTCCCCAACCACAAAATTATTATGATTTGGGGTTTGGGTATGACTTGGGTGATGTGGGTTGGAGGAAAGATGATGTGGAATCTTACATGGAGCCAAACTACCACTCTCTCCTTCTTTTCTTTTTATTTCATTTTCTGTGAGGATTTGGGGGTTACTTGTTCATTTTTGGGGGGTGGATGCTTGTAGTTTTTGAGGATATCTTGCTTGAGAATGGTGCTTGAGCTTGGAATGGATAATGCTTGCTTAGGCTTTTGGAAGGCTTGGAACTTGTTTTTGTTTGATTATCTTCATTTGTAAGGTAGATCTTCACCCTTGTTTTTACCTTACTATTTTGTTATACTCATATGTGTGGTTGATGGTTGTTGTATTGCTTATGATTTTTACAAATAGATTTGATCCTTAGGTTGTGGGAGATATGGAAATGGGAGTAAAACTTGTGGGAGGCATAAGAGAAATATTATTGGGTATTTTAGGAGGGAGTTGGGTTGGGACACCCACCTTGTCGTTAAATATGATTTATTTTTATCTTGTTATTTTGTTGAGGTAGGGATAAGAGAGAAGGGAGGCATAAGAGTTGTTCTGTGTATTGTGATTGAGTTTTTGGAGGCTCATAGGTGGACACCCAAGCCCTTGGGAGGCATGAAAAGAACCCCAATGTTCCTTTCTCCTCCTTGGCTTTAAGATGAATCCTTTGTGTTTTCATATTGTTGGTTTGTTGTAAAATTGGTATTGTGTTACTTAATTGATTGTCTTTGTTGAATTTGTGTAATGCCTGCTAAAATATCTCTCTTGAGACCCATGAACATCCTAGGTTTAGTTACAAAATTATACAATAATTTTTTTTTAAGTGTTAACAAGCAAAGTCTCAAGGACAATTAAATTCAACTGATAATTTTTCCCATTATAAAAATTATTGATTCCACATTATAAAGCAACAAATGTAAAGAGTCCACACCTAGGTCAAATCTCCTTAGGGATTAATTTAATCACTGATTACATTGACATTTTAGCTAAATATTCCCTGATTAAAATTTTAGGGTTAAAGGAAAAAAACAATTAAGTACCTAAGGTATTTAGTTCCACAAGATCTAAGACAAGAGAAAGGTTTAATTACAGTGGGGAAAAATAATATATATTAAAATCATCATAGTAAATTCTTACTTACCCACTCCTAGAACTTGGTTAAATATTCAATTTAATTTTTCCCATGATTAAAATAATTAAAACTTTTTGAAAACATTCCCATTAGATAGGGAATTTCCTTACCTTTCTAGTGATATAAAGAAGTCCTCATAACTCCTCATATTTCTCAAGTTATGGGCCGACGGAACTTGGGGTGAAAATTTTCCCAAGAGCTGGCCTTCGGGCCTAGGGAGGAAAACTTTCCCCAACTCAGGTCTGCGAACATCGGAGAGAAAATTTACCCAGAGGAGAAAAGTGGACTGACAGAGAGGTGAAATCATTTAGCACTTTTTCCCTTTTGGGACAAAGCAAATTTTATACCCGCACCTCCGCCGATGCCCAGGGAGACCACGTGGCAACTCCTGATTACTTACAAGCCAGCGGGGCTGCGGGGAAAACTTACAAATTTTTGCAAATTTATTTGTAAAAGAGCTTAAGGTTAAAATATATCAAAGCCGCCACCGACTCCCAATGAAGCCAAGTGTTGTTCAATGATTGGCCGCGGGGTAGCCGGGCTTTAGAGGAAAAATTGATAAATTAACCTTTTGGACTTAGATCATTTTTGACAAAAATGAAGGCTTGTGGATTAGCGAAGTAGCAGGAAAATTTATGACTTTATGCCTTTTGAAAAAAAAACAAAAAAGAAATTTTTAGCCCATGGGTCCCCCTAAGAATATTTTAGTAATTAAATTTGATAGTTATAATATTTTTGCAACAAAATGAAATAAAAATTTTAGAAGGCCATAACTTTTGATTGGGAACTCGGTTTTTGGCAAACGAGGACTTTCTGGAAATATCTTGACGTCCTCTTTGTACAGAGATCTTAAGAATTTAATTTTGATAAAGTTTAAAGTGTGTATTTTTAAAAAATGTCTTTCTGTCACTTAGAAAGTGAACTGGTATTCTAACTTGCAAATAATTATTCAAATTCACCATTAATTATTTCTCTAGATGTCAAACAGACATGGAGGATTTCACTTCAAAGAATTTAGGATAGTTTTCAATGGTTAAATCGTTTGATTGAAGAACAATTCGAATTTTCCCAATTTAACCGTAAAAATGACTAAGAAATTGCTTGAGCCCGATTTTGAAAGGTTCTATGAAAATTTATTAAGTATTATAGTTTGTTTTTGATCATTTTTATCTTTCTTAGATTTTATTAATGTTTCAAATGTATTTCCTAGTCTACAGGGTCATTACATACATTTGCTAAAACATTTACCAATTTTGAAACATCTAACAAAGATCTAATTCGAAAGAATCTAGTTTCCATTTATCATCTTTTAAGTATTAGAAATCATTCCAGATCAAATCTAACTCATTAAGCTGATTCAAATCAACTTATTCAAATGCCAAATTACAATTATGATTTTCGAAACTTTCATTTCTAAAGAATAGAGCATTATGACATTTCTTCATACGTATTCTTCTTTTTCATCTTTCCAACAGAGATTTCAAATTACATTCAACAATCATACTTCCAATGAAAGCAATATCATTTGAAAAAAGTAACAACTTCTATATATATAGATCAAATAAAACTTTACAATCACAACTCTTTCTCATTACATTCCTTTTTACAACAGAATACAAAGTATATTTATTTCACATTCAAAGGGGATTTCTTTTACAAAACATAATAACTATTCAACACAACATGTATATGAAATTGTCATCCACATAAAGTGGGGAAATAGTTTATAAAAGTAGTTTCGCAAGGTACTGTCAAAACTTTATTGATTGTTGTTGGTTTGTTGTAAAATTGGTATTGTGTTACTTAATTGATTGTCTTTGTTGAATTTGTGTAATGCCTGCTAAAATATCTCTCTTGAGACCCATGAACAACCTAGGTTTAGTTACAAAATTATGGAATAACTTTTTTTTAAGTGTTAGCAACCAAAGTCTCAAGGACAATTAAATTCAACTGATAATTTTTCCCATTATAAAAATTACTGATTCCACATTATAAAGCAACAAATGTACAGAGTCCACACTTAGGTCAAATATCCTTAGAGATTAATTTAATCACTAATTACATTGACATTTTAGCTAAATATTCCCTGATTAAAATTTTAGGGTTAAAGGAAAAAAACAATTAAATACCTAAGGTATTTAATTCCGCAAGATCTAAGACATGAGAAATGTTTAATTACAGTGGGGAAAAATAATATATATTAAAATCATCATAGTAAATTCTTACTTACCCACTCCCAGAACTTGGTTAAATATTCAATTTAATTTTTCCCATGATTAAAATAATTAAAACTTACATTCCCATTAGATAGGGAATTTCCTCACCTTTCCGGTGATATAAAGAAGTCCTCATAACTCCTCATATTTCTCAAGTTATGGGCCGATAGAACTTGGGGTGAAAATTTTCCCAAGAGTGAGCCTAGGGAGGAAAACTTTCCCCAACTCAGGCCTGCGGATATCAAAGAGAAAATTTACCCAGAGGAGAAAAGTGGACCGACAGAGAGGGGAAATCATTTAGCACTTTTTCCCTTTTGGGACAAAGCAAATTTTATACCCACACCTCCGCCGATGCCTAGGGAGACACGTGGCAACTCCTGATTACTTACGAGCCAGTGGGGCTGCGGGGAAAACTTACAAATTTTTTCAAATTTATTTGTAAAAGAGCTTAAGGTTAAAATCTATCAAAGCCGCCACCGACTCCCAATGAAGCCAAGTGTCGTTCAATGATTGGCCACAGGGTAGCGGGGCTTCGAAGGAAAAATTGAAATTAACCTTTTGGACTTAGATCATTTTTGACAAAAATGAAGGCTTGTGGATTAGCGGAGCAGTAGGAAACTTTATGACTTTGCGCCTTTTGAAAAAAAAAACAAAAAATAAATTTTTAGCCCGCGGGTCCCCCCAAGAATATTTTAATAATTAAATTTGATAGTTATAATATTTTTGCAACGAAATGAAATAAAAATTTCAGAAGGCCATAACTTTTGATTGGGAACTCAGTTTTTGGAAAACGAGGACTTTCTGGAAATATCTTGACGTCCTCTTTGTACAGAGATATTAAGAATTTAATTTTGATAAAGTTTAAACTGTGTATTTTTTTAAAAATGTCTTTCTGTCACTTAGAAAGTGAACTGGTATTCTAACTTGCAAATAATTGTTCAAATCCACCATTAATTATTTCTCTAGATGTCAAACAGACATGGAGGATTTCACTTCAAAGAATTTAGGATAGTTTTCAAGGGTTAAATCGCGCCCAAGGTGCAGGTTCAATAACAAGGATAATGTCCACTCTCTCACACTACTTTAGTCTCTTGGTATTTCTACATAGAATATCACATTTGATATTAATCCTCGCTACTAGTGCATCACTCTTCCTATCATTTATGGTTCTATCACTACATCATTTTCATTCTTGGTTGTTCCTTCTCTTAGCTTTGACACATTATGTTTAGGTCTCCCTTGAAATCGCGATCTTAGGGAAATTCCACCAGTCATTCACTAATGTGTCAAGTTTATTCATAATTGACAGTTTGTGATAATTATAGGTGTTCCCTTGACGTTATTTATTCTAGTTTGTCTATTCCTAAGTCTAATGTTCATATTCCTACTCCTAGTGCATCTACAAATAGGTCTTTGGCTTCACACAATGTTCCTAGAAACCCTAACACTTATAGGTTATTTCCTAAGCCCATTATTCTACACACTATATGAAGTCCTTCTAGTCCTCCTAGGTCTTCTGATAGATCTTGGTTGAGCATATTTCCTCCCATGACTCTGGTCCTCCCAAGTCTCTTGATAGGCATTTGGTTGCACACAATGTCTCTCATGAATATAACTCTCCTAGGTATCCTCATAGGCCTTTAGTTTCACACATTGTTTCTCACAATTCTCATTCCCATAGAATATTGTATTGGTCCTTTAGTACACATGCTCCCTCCACAGTTTCTCACTAGCATTCTAGTGCCCAAGGTGTAGCTTGTTGTACATATTATTCTAGTCCTCCACATAGGGTTTTTACTTTGCATACTACCCATGCATCTACACAGTATCCCAAGCCTTGTTTGCCAAACATTACCACTACTATTCTAATTGCTTCAAAATTGAGGCCTCAAACTCCATATTCCACAAAAATTGCTCCACATCTTGAATATTTTCTCATCGGCTATAATTTTCATGCCCCTATTTCTTGTACATAATTAAGCAATTCAAAAATATTAAAAAATTAACATAGTTTCAAATTACAAAAACATTCATATATTTACAAAATAAAAAATCTGTATCTGTACACTTATCTTGAGTTGTTAGCACTTTGCATTACACATGTTTTTTGTCACTATGGTTTTGATAGATAACATATCTCTTTACTCTTTATACACATGCATTCACATGGTATATAGAGATTTATGCAAGACACACACATAATGATATATAGTGTATGGCCCACTTTTACCTAAACAATTGTTTTAACATTTGGGTAAATGCTCTTATACATTACATATATGTGTTATTTCTTCTATAACAGTGCCTAAAAATTTCCTCAATATGATTCTTAGTTACATAAAACCTGTATATGTTATGTTCCCTAGCTCAATGCAAGATGCAATACACATGCTTTGGGTAGTATAGATACCTCTAAAATTCAAATTAAGGCCCTTAATAACATCACTAAGCTTTATCAAAGAATCATGTTGTAACACTCTTTGAGAAAAATAACAAGTTTGAAGTGTGTTGCTACCAAAATGGTCCACTGAAAATCATTTGAGAACATGAGGATATGTCAAAATAAGATAAAAAAATGTTGGTGTCCCATGCTTTTAGATAGGATCTAAGAGTATCTTTCATCGCTCTAATTTGGAGAGCCTACGAGCCTCAATTTTATTGTGGTATGATGGGTGTCCAAACACTCTAATTTGTGTACCAATAATTGCATACCATATGCAAACATAAACTGAAATCTCTTCTACACACATGGATTCTTGTACATGCCAAATTTTATCATAATAAATGTTGAAATTATACAAAGTATTGTTTCTACTAAATACCATACATATAATATTTGAATATGTAGCATAGATGTAGCACCACTGCATAATAAACCCAACCACTACGTTCTAGGTATAGGTTCTTCAAGGTGGCCACCTCTTCAACATCCTACACTCTCCTACAAATTCTCATAAATCTCATGCATAGGCACACATATATTATTTTGTCCACAAGTTTAACATGGTTTTTTTACACATGCCTTGTAATGTCCCTTTTTTTGGGACATTATTAAACAAGTATTGAAAACCTTTAGTTCACCTCATCCCATGGACTAAAGTGAAATTCTTGAAATTTTGTTATTTTATTATTTAATTAAGATTGTACAAATAGTGATTTTTATCAACACATACAAGTAAATTTTAATTATTTAATAGAATATAATTGGAGTGGAATGTATTTTAATTAATTCTTTACTTAAGTGATTTAATCACTCTCGTAAGTGGGGAATGAATGAATGAATTCCTTATGTAATCATTATGGTGTAATGTCAGCTATTAATAAAATAGGTAAAATCAAAAAGTAATTCATAGCCGAAATAAAAGTGATTTTAAAATATAATCTCCCTCCCAAAGTGGGTCACCCCATTTAGGAAGGCTATATGCGAACTAGTAAGGCTCTAGTTTGGGGATGCTGAATATTTGATAAATTGAATTCTCCATGGTTGAAGAAAAGGGATGTATGCCCAATAGTTTTGTTGTTGATTGAGGAGTACTTTCATCCAGAAATGTACATTGTATTTTTTTGAATTTGTTATGCTGTTAAAACTACAGATTGTAGATCTTCATTTGCAACCTTGGGTGAATTACATAGTGGATGAGTTTAGTGTCTTCTAGGGAAAATTTTGGAACTCTGATTTGATGTATTGATTCTCCATAAGCTACGAGGTTGGAATCTCAAATTCAGTAATTTTTGGGTAGGGTTTCAATTTTATATACTTACTTGGAAAGTTTGGGATCACATTTTGGCATGTCTCAGTGGTAGGAATAATAGGAAATCAATTTTTTAGGATAGATAATATTTCTAAGATCATTTCGAGCTATCATTTACATTTTAATTCTTATTGATGGAAAAGTTATGATTTTTTGAAGTTTTAGTTGTTTTATCTCATTTAAAATTCAGATTTTCACATTAGTGTTGATTCGAAAGTGTTTACCATGTCTACAAATCTAAGGCTACTCAAGTACTAATTTCTATAATTTTTGGAGTTAATTTTATTGTAGAATTGCACTTCTAACCTAGTCACCATGGTTTAAAGACAAATTTTGGGCACTAAATGCATTGTTGTCATAAAATATTCAATTTCTAGATTGCTGTAATTTATTTTCAACTCTCATATCTCAAGGGTTTTGATAAATAATTGTTATATCTTGATATGTCCTACTTCGGGGACATTGTATGCCTTAATAGAGGGGGCTTTCATACATGTATATTGTAACCTAAAATAGACACATGTAAAATTATGGGGTAACATACAAGTACAAATAGGAGACATGTACTTGAAAACACATCTAAACACAAAAATACATGAAATAGTGCTTAGGTTCAAAAATGTATAGTATGATCAAGACCATATGTATGGTCATGACCCTTTCATATGGTTCTACCCAGGGGAAGTTACATCAATTTTCTCAGCAATTTCCAATTTTCACCTACAGGTATAGGTTATTAGCACAATTTTAGATCCATTTCACTCAGTTTCGATTATTTACAGGGGCATGTAATACTTCTCTATGGAACTCAATTTCCACTACAATATCAAGAATCTTAGGGGCACGGGCCTCATCTCTTCATCTACATTTTATTACAATATAGTTTCTATTTAGTTGTGTGGAACATGGGAAGGGCATGGGGGAAATCATTCTCTTTTATATATTTTTTCCAAATTTACAAAATTGGGCATAGAGTCATTGCAATGGTGTGGTCCATGGGGTTGCGGAAGGAATCAAAGTGGCTAAGTTATCCATAGGAAGTCCTTCCTTTCCTCTTACATTTAAAGGGGGAGATATTAGAGTTGTTAAATAACTTTGATATGCATTCTTATTTTGCCATGGGGTTATTTATTACTTTGATTTCTCTCATCTATCCTCGTGTTGGGTTACATGCACCTAACACTTTGTTTCTCTTAGCACAATTGTGGACTGATCAACCCAATATTTTAACCAGTTTGGAAATGTGAATATTTAAGTACAATCAAAGCATGAGAGATTCTCCCTATACAAAACAAACAAGTGTATTCCTTCCTTATTCACATCTCTCCATTTCATTTTCATGCAATTGCAAACTTTTGCGTTACACTTCATATATTTGAGTTAAAGTTTAATTCCTTATCATATACATTGAATACACCTTATGTTGTAGGTTTCATTATGGAGCATGCCAATAGCAAGCACAATGGGACTCTGTAAAACAAACTCTAAGTCAAGACAAAGTGTGTCTACACAATCAGGAATTTTTCCTTTAAGCATGAAATTTCCATTTCATACTTAAAGGGGGGAAATATAAACACTCAAATTTGGTAATTCACTCTTTGAAAGTGTTGGTTTTAACAATCCACTCTTGTTAGGATAAACATAACCTTTCTATTCATGATTAGTATATTTTGAGGTCTTTTGTCTAGCTTTTTCATCCTTGCACACTGATATGTCAAGCATTCTGAGAGAATAATGCATAGAATCCATCTACTAAGTCAACTTGATAGGATGAAAACTTCATTTAACATGTTTTTCATCCATGGTCAAGGTTATACGATTTGTTCAAGAATTTATATCCATTCCTGACCTATCTGTATAGTTTTGTATGGGAATATCATCCATCTTTTATTTCAATTGTAAATTCTCCATTGGGGTCCTTCACTCTCTAGGTTTTTCCTTTCTTTGATGATTCATATTTGAAACCCTATATAAGAAAAGCAAACACTATATCATTTTCTAACCTATAAATCCTATGACATCACATTGATACACTCACTTTTAACACTTGCAAAAGGCACCCAAGGCTCCCTAAATATCACAAAGGTAAATCCAAATTCATTAGGAAAATAATCTCTGCATGTCTGAAGCTTCTTACTAGGTCAAGGCATTGGTCTCTCTCATCCAAAAGCACTCAAACATCCCTTCTCCAAATATTTTAGCAAGAACTAAACTCAAATCAAGCATTTTCAAGTGAGTTACAAATTTAGTTGATTCATTCAAGTATCACATGCTAGGTGGATATTGACACATGGTTTGAATCCTCTTCTGAGTAGTGCCAACATTGGCAATACATGATAGTTCCCATAACTCAAATAATGTTTTTTTGTGGGGTTTCCCATCCATGGTTGGGGTTTTATATATTATTCATAATGTTCAGAGATTTACACAACATGACTGAGAACTAGGGTTTTACAAATACATACATTCCTAGGAAGGTGATACTCTCAAAAATTTACAAACCCAGAATCTAAGAAAGTCGATGACCATACAAAAGGGTCAATACGGTATAAACATGCTTGGAAGAAGTACGTTCTTGCCCCAGTTTAGTTCCTAGTCATGACTCTCGAAATAAAGCATCACCAGGTTTAGATCTCCCTTTTTTTAGCGTACACTCCCAAAAAATTCCAAATCCATTTGTATATAGCTAAGTGCACTCATCCTCTCATGTTTTCAATTTCATATCTTGTTTCATACATTATGTACAAGTATTAATGTGTTGTTATGATATTAGATAATCAATGTTATAAGTTAATTAATCATAATATCCCATTGTAGTTCCCCTTTACATCCTTTAGTGTACTTGTTATCTAAAATTACACTCCATGTAACCTTAGATGACTTATTAAAGGGAATTAACCATTTTCATGATCTAGAAAAGTCGCGATAGACTACTTCATTCTACCATGGAAAGTAAGATTTTAGTGTTCCACGGATTCTCCTAACCCGTAGAACAAGGGAGTCAGTAGTGTAAGGAATTAGGTGAAAATTGGTTGAATTTAATGTTGTGCAATATTATTTCAAATTTGCAAATACCGAAGAAACAAGTCCTAGGAAAAGAATAAAAAGTTTTGAAGCACCGTGGAATTGTTATATGTGAAGGAATCAAAGGGATTCACAAATTTCAAAGTTAGTGAACACTAGTTTAGTGTTTTGCAGGTTCATAAGATGTAATGTCTCATGTGTTTTCACAACCTATGGAATGAGTAGCTGTGGATCAATAGGTTAGGACTTTACGGGTGGTATGGAGGATTTCTACTCTTCAAAACAGTATGGAGGATTGCGAGGGTCCATAGAACATAGAAAACATGAAAGGACATGGTAGAATCCATGAAATGCAGTGGAAGGTGATGAATTCATGTTGAACTGGAACCAGATAGAAAACTACCCCAACCACAAGAATTTAATGGTGTCACTCGGTATAGTCTGATGGCATACATTGGGATCAACTACAATGTTATAATTATTGATGGCATTTGGAGGTGACCATATCTATACTACAAACAAAATCAAAGGATCGATCATAGACACTCATACTCATTGAATTCAAATTTTAGAGGTGACCAGTCTTAGCTTGACCATCCTTTTCCCTCTGTTTCCCCTTCTTCCATTTCACGAATGATACAATGTAAGTGCCTTAACACATTAAAATATTTCTCTCCTATGGAATTGTGAGTTTTACTTTAAAATTTCATGCTTTCACAACTTTGCAAATATATTTCATGGATGTTGTTGAGAATCTATTTTATGAATGCAAATGATATTTTTTAAAGAAATGCAATTGTGGTTTTCCTTCACGTGTTGCATATTAAATGTGAAATCTTAACCATCTTGTCTCTGTAGACACATAATCACAAATTTGAGTACTTATCTAGTCCTGATTACATACTACTATTCATATGATTCCTAAGAACAAAAAGTAATGATTAACCCATGTCTTTGGCCACCTTTCTTTGCTTTATGATTCTTCTTTCAGTCTTGCATGCTTAGTTTGTCTTTTTACCTTTCATCATTTGTCATTTTGGAATTCAATTCCTAGCTAGGATGTCAGTGCTAGGTGCCCCCATCCCCTCTAGGTGCCCTTGTCCTCTTTATACTTTGGTCACACTTTTTGGGTCATTTCTAGCCATTTAAGACTCTTATCAACTTGGTAGTCGGAATTTTTGGGGTTAATTATAGAATTCAAGCAAAGGAATCATATAAATATAAAGTTATGTGATCATAATGAAGGACTAAGCACTAAGCACTATCTATCATCACCTAAGGTTACATCCATCAAAGCATTTGGAGCTCCACTTGCATCCATCTAGCTCCATCACAAGGGAAAAAGGTTGGTTCTTGTGCATCACACTTCATAGGATGGGAGTCTATTGTTTCCATGCACACATTATTTATATTTTACATCTAGCTACTTGCTCACTACTTCAAGTGCGACATGCAAAAGAGAAACCTAGGGCACAATTCCACACACACACATAACTACATTGGGTTTGAGATGTAGTGTAACATGCAGTTGTAAGTCTACCATTGTGGCAGTTGAGGACAGTCTGACCCCTCATTTGACATCTTTAATTTTTAGGATTTGATGTCTATTTGAGGGTTTTGTAGGTGAATTCTTCATTGCAGGTGTACATGTACCTCGATGATCCAAGTGCGAGATACATGCGATCAAAGGAAAATAAGTGTGAACCTTTGATGACACCCTAGAGGAGGTTTTTTGAGCATTTCCGTAGACCAGGGCACCCAGAACTAGACCAGGGTGCCCCCATCCCTCTCCAGGTGCCCTATTTTAGTCAAATATTCTAAATCTACATTTTTCTAGACTTCTGTGCAATGGTATTCCATATCTGTTTAGCTAGTCACCATTGCAACACAATCCAGAAACCACTGCAAATTAGCTATGGCTCTCCTAATCATATTTGCACTTAGGGTTTCATAATTTCATTACTTACTTGCTTGGGTTAATTTCTATATTGTGTTATTCATTTATTTACTATTGCTATAACATCTAGATTAGGCTATAAATTTTACATTTTAGCATAATCATTTTGGTGAACCCAAACTCGATCTTCACGCTCTTAGGATCCCCATTCTTTGTTTTTCTTTTCTTTCTCATTTTACAATCTTGTCATCATGAGTATCTCAATTAATAAATTCTTGCCTGCTAATCCTGATTTAAGGCATATAGTCTAACATCTCCTTGCTAATACTCACACTTCTACTGACATGCATACAAAATCAGTTTATCAATCATTTGTTGATGTATTTTCTCAACATATTGCATTCCCATATAATCCTCAAGCCGAGCTTACAATTTTTGACAATGATCCACCCTTTCATATCATGATTCAAATTTACAATATGGGTATCAAGCGTACTTTAATTGACAATGGATCAAAGCTCAACCTATGGCCTATGTCATTCCTTGAAAATATAGGTTATGTTCATCCATGCGTAGGTCACATTACTCTACCTATCATCGTAGGGCCAAAAACCCTCAACACTGTATTATTTTTCATTGAATTTTGAGTCTCATATAACTGTTTACTTAGTAGGCCATGGATCCATGCCATGCAATTCGTTGCCTCTACAGTACATCATTGTGTCAAATTCATACATGAAGGCATTGAATATAATGTTTTTGTGACTGTCATCCATACAAATATTGCCATCGTGATCCTCATACCACACTTCCTACTCCACGAATTGATACTACTAACGACCCTCAACCTATGGACAAACTGCCTCATTTTCCACCGCTTGAAGGTGTTATTTGCATGATAGATATTGTTTACTCCACACCACCACCTCGAATCACTACTACTACTGCTATGATTCTTTATCGAGGGTCTTTCTAGTCTACGGATGTCGATCTATCCCCTGCACCTTCACATGAAACACATTTATTAACACGCCCACCATTTACATGTACGATTTTAATGAATTACTCCTACTGGGCACATATTCTATTGAATCCTACGCTACCAGAATCTATATGTACACATGATGGGTTAACTTGACTAGGCTTTGCACTTGATGGAATCTTTCCTCTACCTTATGATCTTCATCTCTATTATGGGTTTGTTTTTATCATGGTTTCTTATGGTCTACGAGTCTTTCATCTCACGGTTTTTCTTGCACGTGCTCATCACACTTCTCCACTTACGTTAGGATAGTCTTGGATTAATTACATTGGGGGGACGTTATATCCAGACAATACTGATATCTCATTTCCTATGCCCTTTGACCATGTTTTCATTTGTAATAGTTATTTCCTTGGCTATTCACAAAACCTCATTCACTGGTATGCACATGGTTGTCCACTCCCACCATTCACTAATGAGGAATATGCTATGTATATGTATAATTTACGCGTCAGTGGCTCCTTACGCAACCAACCCGACACTATTTCTTATCAAGTTTTAGATGTAACACCTTTTGGCTTCGATCTTGACAATGACGATCTGTTAGATGACATCACTTGATTATTCCTAGCCTACACACACTTGGGGGGCATGTCGCTTATCTTACCCCTCCCTCTTATAAACAACAAACACATATATTACCTATTTATTGCATTACAATTAAAAATTCACTCACAACACTCACGTTTTGACACACACTTGCATTGAACCATTACCCGATGACGCCTCTTGTGCTTCGGCTCACACTTGACTGTTGAGGGAATCTTATACACATGAAACTTACACACTACACCGTAGACACTACACATTACACATCCCCACACATCTTACACTTTTATACACACACATCATCCTACATCTTACATCCTTTATTTTACATCTTACATCTACTATGTATCATTCACACTTTGTGCTTCATACATCATACACATTCTACACGCTACACTTTTATACATTTTATACCACACTCCCATACTTATATAATCTATGCATCTTGCATCACATACTACACTTTATACATTACACATTGAAAATTCTACACATCACATGACATTTTCTCATCACCACATCTACTACACATATTACACATATTACTCTTATACGTGCTTGGTGTCCCCAGATTTCACCCTAAAATCTGAGACTACCCCATGTTAAAAATTTCATTCTTTTAAAATAATGGGTCGTTTTGTGTTTTTATTGCCAGAAAGTTCCTATATTGTGTCAAGATATTCCCAAGGAGCCATATTAGCCATTTTTGCCAAATACCCAGATGCCTAAAATTGTTTTATTCTGTCGCTGGGGTTTTCCTATGGGAAATTTGTATTTAATTATTTTGAGCCCCATTTGAGGCAATTTGTGCTCTGGTTTAACCCTGTTGTGATCGTATATATCATTATTCCCATATACTAATAGGGTTTTAACCAGGAATGAATCCTGGGCTTTATTTGTAACTTCGGGCAATGTTTTGTGTTTTTCGTGTTTTCCCTTTTCGTTGTCTGTGAAATTTCTTTGGATTAATTCCTTTACCAGTTTGGCCTGATTCTTGGCTTGAAGTATCTGGAGATCACATATGCACATTGTGCTAGAAGGAATTCGCCATCGGAGTTCTGGTTCTCTGGGAAATGATGAAGTCATGCACTAAAAAGCCTCTTCTAGGCTGGCCACATTTTTGGAAAAAGAGGGTTTGAAGTGGATCATGGGATTTTTGGAGGTAGTAGGCAGGTGGGAATTTTGCACCTGCCTAGTAGGGTACTTTTTTTTCCCATGGAAGCAACGTCACTTAAGTCACAATGGGAAAATTAGAGGCAACAGGCAGGCGGAAATTTTTTACCTGCCTTGCAAGGTAAAAATTCCCATTGTGGAATAAAAGAAAAATCACTTAAGTGAATCATGTGATTTTATTACCTGCCTTGTAAGGTAAATAGTCCCATTGTCAATTGACTTTTAAAAATAGAATTCACCCGTGCCAAAAAGTGCGACCCACCTTAGGTGAATAATTATGCATTAAATAAATATTTGTTAATATTTATTCACCCAATTTTGGCGCCCAGGCTTGTGGAAAAGTCAACAAAGGGAAGTGGACAAAAGGAAGTTGGAAATAGACAGTTCTAAAATTAAATAAATATTATTTATTTAATGCAGCCCCTTCATGTCAAAAAGTGTGCCCCATTTGGGAGAGAAATAATACTTTGTAAAGTATTAAATGAATTAATTAATTCCTATTTTCAGTGGCTAAGGTCAAAGCATACTGTGAGGCTTGAGCTAACTAGAAGCATGAGTCTAAAATTAAATCAATTTATTTTATTTAATGGCAGCCATGAGCATGCACAAAATAGGCGCCCCATTTAAAGAGTAAAGCTTATTAATTAATTAATTATTTGCTAGGAATAGGAAAGGCATTAATTAATTATAGAATCATGAAGATTATAGAAGTAGGTTGGGGGTGCACAGCACAAAGTGTCGACATGCGGAAATTCGCCCCCAAGGCGCAGGTTGGCGGCGCACAGTGCAAAGTGTCGACATGCGGAAATTCGCGCCCAAAGCGCAGGTTGGGGGCGCACAGCACAAAGTGTCGATATGCGGAAATTCGCACCCAAGGTGTAGGTTGGGGGCGCATAGCACAAAGTGTCCACATGCGGAAATTCGTGCCCAAGGCGCAGGTTGGGGGTGCACAGTACAAAGTGTCGACATACGGAAATTCGCTCCCAAGGCGCAGGTTGGGGGCGCCGCCTTGGCGCAGGTTGGAGGCCCAAGTAAAAAGATGTCGATAGGACATTTTCAGCACCTATGGCGGATTTAAGAGTATGTTAGCATGAGGATGGACGCGCCAAGGCGCACCTTCGGGAGGTGCAACATTTTGAGCGCTGACAGTAAGTAAACCCTGACCCAAATATTCAAATGGCCATAACTTTTCACAGGGGGCTCGGATTCACGCAAGGTTGGACTTTTTGGAACAAGTTCTTCAAAAATGAAAAATACAATTCACCATTTTTTGGGTTTGCTAGGGTTCCCAACTACCGCCATAATGAGATGAATTAAACACAGCTTGAAGGTAGTTGGGGTAGATTTGGAATTCCTCTCTCTTCCCTCTCTCATTCTTCCTATAAATTGTAAGGAGGGGCTTCTTTCTAAAGGTTGGACATTCTTGTTTTGCCCCTCCCTTCTTCTCTTTGGCAGGTGAAATTGTGGAATTCAAACCTCCCATCTAAAATTGTAATGCAACTTTGCCTCTTGGCATTTTGTAGTGTATTGTATCAATCTTTGGAGCAAATAATGCATGACTGTGGATGATTCTCAATCCTCTCTGTGTTCATTTGCATCCTCCTGATCTTTCAGTGCAAATTTGATTATTTGTGCATGATCTTGCATTGCATTTTAATGGTTTGTGTTTATTGGCAAGACATGAGTACTTCATTCCTCGGTGCATCACCTTTGTTAGTTTAGATTTATTTTTTATGCATCTTCTTACCCTGTCTCCTTCGAAAGTTAGATTAGGTTTTTGAGTAAACCCTCTACATTTTTATGTGTGCATCTGAACAGAGGAATAGGAACCGGCCTTCATCCGGAGAGCTTTTTTGATTTCGCAAGGTCCCACACTTGGGAAAAGCTCCATGTTATGCAATCGCACTGAGAGTCTCAACCCATCGAGTTGCAGAGATTTAGGGGTGCTGTGATTCGCCATCAACAGTTTCTTGACACAATGTCTTCCATTGACGAATGCCAAGCTTCAAAATTTGGCATTTACATTAAATATAGCTTGTACATATATGATTAAAAACCTTATAGTTAGACCTCGTCGGATTAAATTTGACGGCCACCAATGCCTGTCAAACATTTTTTTAGTGATGGTAATTTTCCAATACTGCTGTTCAAAAATTCAAAAAAATATTATTTATACAATACTAAAAAAATATATACAAGAAAGTTTAATATTTATTTAACTATATTTATTGTATATCAATATAATTTATTTATAAAATATATCTTAAAAATGACACTCAGATTTTAAATATGTAAATTACGTGTGACAGTTATTTTAAAAATCTAAAATCACAAAACAAAACGTCTAAACAACAGTCAAATTCAACATGTTCGGGCTGTACAGGAGGGTAAAAATTAAATGCTGAGTGCACTCTCCGTCCACTTGAGTGGTGTCGTACACGTGTCTAACCTGCAGCCCAGGTCTACCCAAAGTCCTGTATGGATTTTAAAAAATCTCTAACAAAAACTTTTGTTTAATTTAAACTTTTCAATTAAAACGTGACACGTTATAATTGTGTAATAAACTTTCCTGTAGTGATATGTGCTCAAAGCAAATTAAATGGTCCGCTGACATCATCAATTTAACAAATGAGCCTCGTTCAAATCTGCATGTGCGTAGGATAGTCGTGTAAACGAGTCTTTGCGAAACTTTCTCGAATAGAAATTTGGGTCAATCCCATTTTCCATGTTATTGTGAGTCGTGACTGATGGTGTAATTTTATACGTGGTGTGTTGTTTTATTCCAAACACATGGTCGATCTAAGATCACTACCTGTTTTACACAGTAGATTTAACCTTGATATTCGATCTGTACATATGACCGCGACTGATATGTTGTGACACAATTAACGAAAAATTCGTTTCAACTTTTCGAACAATTGGTGAATTACTTGGTTCTAACATTGGTTTAATTATGATATTCAATTATGTACATTGTTATGTATACATGTATGTGTTGTATGATTTTGACATCATTAATATGGCCGAGAGGCCAGCAAGGTATTGTTTAATTTTGCAGGAAATTATAGCACAACAAACTACGGGTGATAGGAGATCAACAACGAAGGAATGTGGGGTAATGGCAACAGGTCACCATGGCAACTCGCGTATCTGTATGTTGTGTATTGTTCTTGTTTGTTTGGAGGTCCCCATTGGGGAGGTGACCTTAATAGTGACCTTGGGTAAGTTGTCATTTTTTCTAGTTGAATTTATTTTATTTGTGAGTATCGTATTTTTTTTATTATGTGGAGTTACTTTATTATTATTGTTTAGCACCCCACTTAGGTTAATTAAATTTTTTGAACTAAAGTTAATTAGGATGTGAGAAAGAGGGGAAATAAATGTGAGTTGGCGGCTTCAATATGTGTTGGGTGAGAATGAATTTAATTTATTTTGGAGTAGTGTGTACTCAATTCCCCAAGTGAAATTCTGATTTTGACCTTCTAGGCCATTTTGGTGACTTGTGGGACAAGTTAAGCTTGTCCCACACCTCTTAGAGTGACCCACCCACTAGGCCTATGATGTCAGGGACTTATTTTAGGTCGTATTTTATTTTTTTATGGAGGAAAAGAGTATTTATCTACACTTTTCTTACATGGTTATTTAATATTGTCCTTAAAGGGCGTGGGATGTGTTGAGTGTGTAAGAGGGTGGTCTTTTCCCCAACCACAAATTTATTATGATTTGGGGTTTGGGTATGACTTGGGTGATGTGGGTTGGAGGAAAGATGATGTGGAATCTTACATGGAGCCAAACTACCACTCTCTCCTTCTTTTCTTTTTATTTCATTTTCTGTGAGGATTTGGGGGTTACTTGTTCATTTTTGGGGGGTGGATGCTTGTAGTTTTTGAGGATATCGTGCTTGAGAATGGTGCTTGAGCTTGGAATGGATAATGCTTGCTTAGGCTTTTGGAAGGCTTGGAACTTGTTTTTGTTTGATTATCTTCATTTGTAAGGTAGATCTTCACCCTTGTTTTTACCTTACTATTTTGTTATACTCATATGTGTGGTTGATGGTTGTTGTATTGCTTATGATTGTTAGAAATAGATTTGATCCTTAGGTTGTGGGAGATATGGAAATGGGAGTAAAAATTGTGGGAGGCATAAGAGAAATATTATTGGGTATTTTAGGAGGGAGTTGGGTTAGGACACCCACCTTGTCGTTAAATATGATTTATTTTTATCTTGTTATTTTGTTGAGGTAGGGATAAGAGAGAAGGGAGGCATAAGAGTTGTTCTGTGTATTGTGATTGAGTTTTTGGAGGCTCATAGGTGGACACCCAAGCCCTTGGGAGGCATGAAAAGAACCCCCATGTGCCTTTGTCCTCCTTGGCTTTAAGATGAATCCTTTGTGTTTTCATATTGTTGGTTTGTTGTAAAATTGGTATTGTGTTACTTAATTGATTGTCTTTGTTGAATTTGTGTAATGCCTGCTAAAATATCTCTCTTGAGACCCATGAACATCCTAGGTTTAGTTACAAAATTATAGAATATTTTTTTTTTAAGTGTTAACAAGCAAAGTCTCAAGGACAATTAAATTCATCTGATAATTTTTCCCATTATAAAAATTATTGATTCCACATTATAAAGCAACAAATGTAAAGAGTCCACACTTAGGTCAAATCTCCTTAGGGATTAATTTAATCACTGATTACATTGACATTTTAGCTAAATATTCGCTGATTAAAATTTTAGGGTTAAAGGAAAAAAACAATTAAGTGCCTAAGGTATTTAGTTCCACAAGATCTAAGACAAGAGAAAGGTTTAATTACAGTGAGGAAAAATAATATATATTAAAATCATCATAGTAAATTCTTACTTACCCACTCCCAGAACTTGGTTAAATATTCAATTTGATTTTTCCCATGATTAAAATAATTAAAACTTTTTGAAAAAATTCCCATTAGATAGGGAATTTCCTCACCTTTTTGGTGATATAAAGAAGTCCTCATAACTCCTCATATTTCTCAAGTTATGGGCCGACGGAACTTGGGGTGAAAATTTTCCCAAGAGCTGGCCTCTGGGCCTAGGGACAAAAATGAAGGCTTGTGGATTAGCGAAGTAGCAGGAAACTTTAGGACTTTACGCCTTTTGAAAAAAAAACAAAAAAGAAATTTTTAGCCCGTGGGTCCCCCCAAGAATATTTTAGTAATTAAATTTGATAGTTATAATATTTTTGCAACAAAATGAAATAAAATTTTTAGAAGGCCATAACTTTTGATTGGGAACTCGGTTTTTGGCAAACGAGGACTTTCTGGAAATATCTTGACATCCTCTTTGTACAGAGATCTTAAGAATTTAATTTTGATAAAGTTTAAAGTGTGTATTTTTAAAAAATGTCTTTCTGTCACTTAGAAAGTGAACTGGTATTCTAACTTGCAAATAATTATTCAAATTCACCATTAATTATTTCTCTAGATGTCAAATAGACATGGAGGATTTCACTTCAAAGAATTTAGGATAGTTTTCAATGGTTAAATCGTTTGATTGAAGAACAATTCGAATTTTCCCAATTTAACCGTAAAAATGACTAAGAAATTGCTTGAGCCCGATTTTGAAAGGTTCTATGAAAATTTATTAAGTATTATAGTTTGTTTGTGATCATTTTTATCTTTCTTAGCTTTTATTAATGTTTCAAATGTATTTCCTAGTCTGCAGGGTCGTTACATGCATTTGCTAAAACATTTACCAGTTTTGAAACATCTAACAAAGATCTAATTCGAAAGAATCTATTTTCCATTTATCATATTTTAAGTATTAGAAATCATTCTAGATCAAATCTAACTCATTAAGCTGATTCAAATCAACTTATTCAAATGCCAAATTACAATTATGATTTTCGAAACTTTCATATCTAAAGAATAGAGCATTATGACATTTCTTCATACGTATTCTTCTTTTTCATCTTTCCAACAGAGATTTCAAATTACATTCAACAATCAGACTTCCAATGAAAGCAATATCATTTGAAAAAAGTAACAACTTCTATATATATAGATCAAATAAAACTTTACAATCACAACTCTTTCTCATTACATTCCTTTTTACAACAGAATACAAAGTATATTTATTTCACATTCAAAGGGGATTTCTTTTACAAAACATAATAACTATTCAACACAACATGTATATGAAATTTTCATCCACATAAAGTGGGGAAATAGTTTATAAAAGTAGTTTCGCAAGGTACTGTCAAAACTTTATTGATTGTTGTTGGTTTGTTGTAAAATTGGTATTGTGTTACTTAATTGATTGTCTTTGTTGAATTTGTGTAATGCCTGCTAAAATATCTCTCTTGAGACCCATGAACAACCTAGGTTTAGTTACAAAATTATGGAATAACTTTTTTTTAAGTGTTAACAACCAAAGTCTCAAGGACAATTAAATTCAACTGATAATTTTTCCCATTATAAAAATTACTGATTCCACATTATAAAGCAACAAATGTAAAGAGTCCACACCTAGGTCAAATCTCCTTAGGGATTAATTTAATCACTGATTACATTGACATTTTAGCTAAATATTCCCTGATTAAAATTTTAGGGTTAAAGGAAAAAAACAATTAAATAACTAAGGTATTTAATTCCGCAAGATCTAAGACATGAGAAATGTTTAATTACAGTGGGGAAAAATAATATATATTAAAATCATCATAATAAATTCTTACTTACCCACTCCTAGAACTTGGTTAAATATTCAATTTAATTTTTCCCATGATTAAAATAATTAAAACTTACATTCCCATTAGATAGGGAATTTCCTCACCTTTCCGGCGATATAAAGAAGTCCTCATAACTCCTCATATTTCTCAAGTTATGGGCCGACAGAACTTGGGGTGAAAATTTTCCCAAGAGGGAGCCTAGGGAGGAAAACTTTCCCCAACTCAGGCCTGCGGATATCAAAGAGAAAATTTACCCAGAAGAGAAAAGTGGACCGACAGAGAGGGGAAATCATTTAGCACTTTTTCCCTTTTGGGACAAAGCAAATTTTATACCCACACCTCCGCCGATGCCCAGGGAGACCACGTGGCAACTCCTGATTACTTACGAGCCAGCGGGGCTGCGGGGAAAACTTACAAATTTTTGCAAATTTATTTGTAAAAGAGCTTAAGGTTAAAATCTATCAAAGCCGCCACCGACTCCCAATGAAGCCAAGTGTCGTTCAATGATTGGCCGCAGGGCAGTGGGGCTTCGGAGGAAAAATTGAAATTAACCTTTTGGACTTAGATCATTTT
Organism: Taxus chinensis; assembly: GCA_019776745.2. Lineage (NCBI taxonomy): Eukaryota > Viridiplantae > Streptophyta > Pinopsida > Cupressales > Taxaceae > Taxus > Taxus chinensis. The sequence goes on along the minus strand of CM034155.1, from coordinate 461,301,700 downwards.
TGACAAAAATGAAGGCTTGTGGATTAGCGGAGCAGCAGGAAAATTTATGACTTTGCGCCTTTTGAAAAAAAAAACAAAAAAGAAATTTTTAGCCCGCGGGTCCCCCCAAGAATATTTTAATAATTAAATTTGATAGTTATAATATTTTTGCAACGAAATGAAATAAAATTTTTAGAAGGCCATAACTTTTGATTGGGAACTCAGTTTTTAGAAAACGAGGACTTTCTGGAAATATCTTGACGTCCTCTTTGTACAGAGATATTAAGAATTTAATTTTGATAAATTTTAAACTGTGTATTTTTTTAAAAATGTCTTTCTGTCACTTAGAAAGTGAACTGGTATTCTAACTTGCAAATAATTGTTCAAATCCACCATTAATTATTTCTCCAGATGTCAAACAGACATGGAGGATTTCACTTCAAAGAATTTATGATAGTTTTCAAGGGTTAAATCGTGCCCAAGGCACAGGTTCAATAACAAGGATAATGTCTACTCTCTCACACTACTTTAGTCTCTTGGTATTTCTACATAGAATATCACATTTGATATTAATCCTCGCTACTAGTGCATCACTCTTCCTATCATTGATGGTTCTATCACTACATCATTTTCATTCTTGGTTGTTCCTTCTCTTAGCTTTGACACATTATGTTTAGGTCTCCCTTGAAATCGTGATCTCAAGGAAATTCCACCAATCATTCACTAATGTGTCAAGTTTATTCATAATTGAAAGTTTGTCATAACTATAGGTGTTCCCTTGATGTTATTTATTCTGGTTTGTCTATTCCTTAGTATAATGTTCATATTCCTACTCCTAGTGCATCTACAAATAGGTCTTTGGTTTCACACAATGTTCCTAGAAACCCCAACACTTATAGGTTATTTCCTAAGCCCATTATTCTACACACTATATGAAGTCCTTCTAGTCCTCCTAGGTCTTCTGATAGGTCTTGGTTGAGCACATTTCCTCCCACGACTCTGGTCCTCCCAAGTCTCTTGATAGGCATTTGGTTGCACACAATGTCTCTCATGAATATAACTCTCCTAGGTATCCTCATAGGCCTTTAGTTTCACACATTGTTTCTCACAATTCTCATTCCCATAGAATATTGTATTGGTCCTTTATTGCACATGCTCCCTCCATAGTTTCTCACTAGCATTCTAGTGCCCATGGTGTAGCTTGTTTTACTTATTATTCTAGTCCTCCACATAGGTTTTTGACTTTGCATACTACCCATGCATCTACATAGTATCCCAAGCATTGTTTGTCAAACATTACCACTACTATTCTAATTGCTTCAAAATCGAGGCCTCAACCGCCATATTCCACAAAAATTGCTCCACATCTTGAAATTTTTTTCATCGGATATAATTTTCATGCCCCTCTTTCTTGTACGTAATTAAGCAATTCAAAAATATTAAAACATTAACATAGTTTCAAATTACAAAAACATTCATATATTTACAAAATAAAAAACTTGTACCTGTACACTTAGCTTGAGTTGTTAGCACTTTGCATTACACATGTTTTTTGTCACTATGGTTTTGATAGATAACATATCTCTTTACTCTTTATACACATGCATTCACATGGTATATAGAGATTTATGCAAGACACACACATAATGATACATGATGACATGTGGTTGTGGAATATTTACCTAAACATCCTATACATTTGGGGGCATCTATTATACATTACATATATGTGTTATTTTTCTATTACAGTTCCTTTCTACTTCCTCGTTATGTTTTGTTACATATATTGTGTATATGTTATGTTTTTAGCTAAGAAGACTAACACACATGCCTTGTGTAGTATTGATACCTCTTGCTTCACATATCTCTTTCTATATCATTTTTTTTATCATTTCATCATGTTGTGACACTCTTCATTTTCATCCATGTTTGTTGTGTGTTGCTACTTGCTTGTTTCACTGATTGTGGTTTGAGTTCCTTGTTTGTCTTATGAGATTGTGGGTGTCCCATGTTTTTGGATCTATGCCTATCTTTCAAGCTCTTGTTTGATAGCCTACGATCCTCGATTTTATTGTGGTATAATGGGTGTCCAAATACTCTGTTTGTGTAACACTATTTGCATACCATTGACTCTTACTTCATTATTGTTGCACTTGCTTTCTTGTACATGCCTTATTTACTATTGTTGTTATTATCTCTATTGTTTCTACTTGTTGCTAATATTTCTTTCATTGTGTACCATGGTTTCCACCATGCATAATAATTTTCCTTTTTTAGGTATAGGTTCTTCAAGGTGGCCACCTCTTCAACATCCTACACTCTCCTACAAATTCTCATAAATCTCATGCATAGGCACACATATATTATTTTGTCCACAAGTTTAACATGGTTTTTTTACACATGCCTTGTAATGTCCCTTTTTTCGGGACATTATTAAACAAGTATTGAAGACCTTTAGTTCACCTCATCCCATGGACTAAAGTGAGATTCTTGGAATTTTGTTATTTTATTATTTAATTAAGATTGTACAAATAGTGATTTTTATCAACACATACAAGTAAATTTTAATTATTTAATAGAATATAATTGGAGTGGAATGTATTTTAATTAATTCTTTACTTAAGTGATTTAATCACTCTCGTAAGTGGGTGAATGAATGAATGAATTCCTTATGTAATCATTATGGTGTAATGTCAGCTATTAATAAAATAGGTAAAATCAAAAAGTAATTCATAGCCGAAATAAAAGTGATTTTAAAATGTAATCTCCCTCCCAAAGTGGGTCACCCCATTTAGGAAGGCTATATGCGAACTAGTAAGGCTCTAGTTTAGGGATGCTGAATATTTGATAAATTGAATTCTCCATGGTTGAAGAAAAGGGATGTATGCCCAATATTTTTGTTGTTGATTGAGGAGTACTTTCATCCAGAAAATACATTGTATTTTTTTGAATTTTTTGTGCTGTTAAAACTACAGATTGTAGATCTTCATTTGCAACCTTGGGTGAATTACATAGTGGATGAGTTTAGTGTCTTCTAGGGAAAATTTTGGAACTTTGATTTGATGTATTGATTCTCCATAAGCTATGAGGTTGGAATCTCAAATTCAATAATTTTTGGGTAGGGTTTCAATTTTATATACTTACTTGGAAAGTTTGGGATCACATTTTGGCATGTCTCAGTGGTAGGAATAATAGGAAATCAATTTTTTAGGATAGATAATATTTCTAAGATCATTTTGAGCTATCATTTACATTGTAATTCTTATTGATGGAAAAGTTATGATTTTTTGAAGTTTTAGTTGTTTTATCTCATTTAAAATTCAGATTTTCACATTAGTGTTGATTCGAAAGTGTTTACCATGTCTACAAATCTAAGGCTACTCAAGTACTAATTTCTATAATTTTTGGAGTTAATTTTATTGTAGAATTGCACTTCTAACCTAGTCACCATGGTTTAAAGACAAATTTTGGGCACTAAATGCATTGTTGTCATAAAATATTCAATTTCTAGATTGCTGTAATTTATTTTCAACTCTCATATCTCAAGGGTTTTGATAAATAATTGTTATATCTTGATATGTCCTACTTGGGGACATTGTATGCCTTAATAGAGGGGGCTTTCATACATGTATATTGTAACCTAAAATAGACACATGTAAAATTATGGGGTAACATACAAGTACAAATAGGAGACATGTACTTGAAAACACATCTAAACACAAAAATACATGAAATAGTGCTTAGGTTCAAAAATGTATAGTAGGATCAAGACCATATGTATGGTCATGACCCTTTCATATGGTTCTACCCAGGGGAAGTTACATCAATTTTCTCAGCAATTTCCAATTTTCACCTACAGGTATAGGTTATTAGCACAATTTTAGATCCATTTCACTCAGTTTCGATTATTTACAGGGGCATGTAATACTTCTCTATGGAACTCAATTTCCACTACAATATCAAGAATCTTAGGGGCACGGGCCTCATCTCTTCATCTACATTTTATTACAATATAGTTTCTATTTAGTTGTGTGGAACATGGGAAGGGCATGGGGGAAATCATTATCTTTTATATATTTTTTCCAAATTTACAAAATTGGGCATAGAGTCATTGTAATGGTGTGGTCCATGGGGTTGCGGAAGGAATCAAAGTGGCTAAGTTATCCATAGGAAGTCCTTCCTTTCCTCTTACATTTAAAGGGGGAGATATTAGCGTTGTTAAATAACTTTGATGTGCGTTCTTATTTTTCCATGGGGTTATTTATTACTTTGATTTCTCTCATCTATCCTCGTGTTGGGTTACATGCACCTAACACTTTGTTTCTCTTGGCACAATTGTGGACTGATCAACCCAATATTTTAACCAGTTTGGAAATGTGAATATTTAAGTACAATCAAAGCATGAGAGATTCTCCCTATACAAAACAAACAAGTGTATTCCTTCCTTATTCACATCTTTCCATTTCATTTTCATGCAATTGCAAACTTTTGCGTTACACTTCATATATTTGAGTTAAAGTTTAATTCCTTATCATATACATTGAATACACCTTATGTTGTAGGTTTCATTATGGAGCATGCCAATAGCAAGCAGAATGGGACTTTGTAAAACAAACTCTAATTCAAGACAAAGTGTGTCTACACAATCAGGAATTTTTCCTTAAAGCATGAAATTTCCATTTCATACTTAAAGGGGGGAAATATAAACACTCAAATTTGGTAATTCACTCTTTGAAAGTGTTCGTTTTAACAATCCACTCTTTTTAGGATAAACATAACCTTTCTATTCATGATTAGTATATTTTGAGGTCTTTTGTCTAGCTTTTTCATCCTTGCACACTGATATGTCAAGCATTCTGAGAGAATAATGCATAGAATCCATCTACTAAGTCAACTTGATAGGATGAAAACTTCATTTAACATGTTTTTCATCCATGGTCAAAGGTTATACGATTTGTTCAAGAATTTATATCCATTCCTGACCTATCTGTATAGTTTTGTATGGGAATATCATCCATCTTTTATTTCAATTGTAAATTCTCCATTGGATCCTTCACTCTTTATGGTTTTTCCTTTCTTTGATGATTCAACTTTGAAACCCTATATAAAGAAAAGCAAACATTATATCATTTTCTAACCTTATAAATCCCTATGGCATCACATTGATACACTCAATTTTAACACTTGCAAAAGGCACCCAAGGCTCCCTAAATATCGCAAAAGTAAATCCGAATTCATTAGGAAAATAATCTCTGCATGTCTGAAGCTTCTTACTAGGTAAAGGCATTGGTATCTCTCATCCAAAAGCACTCAAACATCCCTTCTCCAAATATTTTAGCAAGAACTAAACTCAACTCAAGCATTTTCAAAGGAGTTACAAATTTAGTTGATTCATTCAAGTATCACATGCTAAGTGGATATTGACACATGGTTTGAATCCTCTTCCGAGTAGTGCTAACATTGGCAATACATGATAGTTCCCATAACTCAAATAAATTTTTTTAATGGGGTTTGCCATCCATGGTTGGGGTTTTATATATTATTCATAATGTTTAGAGATTTACACAACATGACTAAGAACTAGGGTTTTACAAATACATACATTCCTAGGAAGGTGATACTCTCAAAAATTTACAAACCCAGAATCCAAGAAAGTCGATGACCATACAAAAGGGTCAATACGGCATAAACATGCTTGGAAGAAGTCTGTTCTTGCCCCAGTTTTAGTTCCTAGTCATGACTCTCGAAATAAAGCATCACCAAGTTTAGATCTCCCTTTTTTTTAGTGTACACTCGCAAAAAATTTCCAAATCCATTTGTATATAGCTAAGTGAACTCATCCTCTCATGTTTTCAATTTCATATCTTGTTTCATACACTATGTACAAGTATTAATGTGTTGTTATGATATTAGATAATCAATGTTATAAGTTAATTAATCATAATATCCCATTGTAGTTCCCCTTTACATCCTTTAGTGTACTTGTTATCTAAAATTACACTCCATGTAACCTTAGATGACTTATTAAAGGGAATTAACCATTTTCATGATCTAGAAAAGTCGCGATAGACTACTTCATTCTACCATGGAAAGTAATATTTTAGTGTTCTCATGGATTCTCCTAACCCGTAGAACAAGGGAGTTAGTAGTGTAAGGAATTTGGTAAAAATTGGTTGAATTTAATGTTGTGCAATATTAATTTCAAATTTGCAAATACCGAAGAAACAAGTCCTAGGAAAAGAATAAAAAGTTTTTGAAGCACCGTGGAATTGTTATATGTGAAGGAATCAAAGGGATTCACAAATTTCAAAGTTATTGAACACTAGTTTAGTGTTTTGCAGGTTCACAAGATGTAATGTCTCTCGTGTTTTCTCAAACTTATGAAATGAGTAGCTGCGGATCAAGAGGTTAGGACTTTATGGGTGGTATGTAGGATTTCTACTTTTCAAAATAGTATGGAGGATTGTGAGGGTCTGTAGAACATATAAAACATGAAAGGACATGGTAGAATCCATGAAACACAGTGGAAGGTGACAAATTTGTGTTGAACTGGAACTAGATAGACAACTAACCCAACCACAAGAATTTAATGGTGTCGCTCAGTACAGTCTGATGGCATACATTGGGATCAACTACAATGCTATAATTATTGATGGCATTTGGAGGTGAACATATCTATACTACAAACAAAATCACAGGATCGATCATAGACACTCATACTCATTCAATTCAAATTTCAGAGGTGACCAGTCTTAGCTTAACCATCCTTTTCCCTCTCTTTCTCCTTCTTCCATTTCACGAATGATATAATGTAAGTGCCTTGACACATTAAAATATTTCTCTTGTATGGAGTTGTGAGTTTTACTTTAAAATTTCATGCTTTCACAACTTTGCAAATATATTTCGTGGATTTTGTTGAGCATTTATTTTATGAATGCAAATGATATTTTTAAAGAAATGCAATTGTGGTTTTCCTTCACGCGTTGCATATTAAATGTGAAAACTTAACCATCTTGTCTCTGTAGACACACAATCACTAATTTGGGTACTTATTTAGTCCTGATTACATACTACTATTCATATGATTCCTAAGTACAAAAAGTAATGATTAACCCATGTGTTTGGCCACCTTTCTTTGCTTTATGATTCCTCTTTCAATCTTGCATGCTTAGTTTGTCTTTTTACCTTTCATCATTTTTCATTTTGGAATTCAATTCCTAGCCAGGATGCCAGTGCTAGGTGCCCCCATCCCCTCTGGGTGCCCTTGTCCTCTTTGTACTTTGGTCACACTTTTTGGGTCATTTCTAGCCATTTAAGACTCTTATCAACTTGGTAGTTGGAATTTTTGGGGTTAATTACAAAATTCAAGCAAAGGAATCATATAAATAGGATAGGAGTCATAGGATAGGAGTCTATTGTTTCCATGCACACATTATTTAAATTTTACATCTAGCTACTTGCTCACTAATTCAAGTGCGACACGCAAAAGAGAAACTTAGGGCACAATTCCACACACACACACACAACTACATTGGGTCTGAGATGTAGTGTAACATACAGTTGTAAGTCTACCATTGTGGCAGTTGAGGACAGTCTGACCCCTCATTTGACATCTTTAATTTTTAGGATTTGATGTCTATTTGAGGGCTTTGCAGGTGAATTCTTCATTGCAGGTTTACGTGTACCTCGATAATCCAAGTGCGACATACAGGTGATCAAAGTAAAATAAGTGTGAACCTTTCATGCCACCCTAGAGGAGGTTTTTTGAGCATTTCCGCAGACCAAGGCACCCAGAAACTAGACCAGGGTGCCCCCATCCCTCTACAGGCGCCCTACTTTAGTCAAATCTTCTAAATCTACATTTTTTTAGGCTTTTGTGTAATGGTATTCCATATCTGTTTAGCTAGTCACTATTGCAACACAATCCAGAAACCATTGCAAATCAACTATGGATATCCTAATCGTATTTGCACTTAGGGTTTCATAATTTCATTGCTTATTTACTTGGGTTAATTTCTATATTGTGTTATTCATTTATTTACTGCTGCTATAACATCTAGATTAGGCTATAAATTTTACATTTTAGCATAATCATTTTGGTGAACCCAAACTTGATCTTAACGCTCTTAGGATCCCCATTCTTTGTTTTTCTTTTCTTTCTCATTTTACAATCTTGTCATCATGAGTATCTCAATTAATGACTTCTTGCCTCCTAATCCTGATTTAAGGCATATAGTCTAACATCTCCTTGCTACTACTTGCACTCCTACTGACATGCATACAAAATCAATTTATCAATCATGTGTTGATGTATTTACTCAACATATTGCATTCCCATATAATCCTCAAGCCGAGCTTACAATTTTTGACAATGATCCACCCTTGCATATCATGATTCAAATTTACAATATGGGTATCAAGCGTAAACGTTTTAAAAAAAAGGCCATCCATGAGACTAATGTAGCTAACAACATATCCACAAAGTTCGATCTTACCAACCAACAACAATATACCCTCTCAACCCATACCATTATCAGATGTGAAAAAAAGTTGTTTAATATACTTCCACGTGGTCTAGTCTTTGTTGCACAGTCTTTCCATGAATTTCACAACAGTTTATATGAAGTATAATACATAATCAAATTGAATGAATTTTATAGAAAATAAACAATAAAGGAATAGGAAAATAAAAAAATGTTAGTTAATGTAATTTACGTCATTTTGATTAAGATCTTATTTACGATGAAATCTAAAAGTAATTGTAATGTCCACTCTTCTTCAACACTGTCTGAACCATGTTATCGATTTAGAATTGAATATAATCATAAACCTTGCTGCATTATGCTAGTTAGCATGCTAATAAGGTGTGTGGGACATCATGAGTACTATTGTATTTTGTTTATTGTTCTGACCATATAGTTCTATTGTGGACCTCGACCGGAATTTAGGGATATGGGGATGAGCTAGAGTGGCTCCATTACTATAGACTGATTGTGATATCGTTACTATTTTTGTATTATTATGTCTCTACTCACTCCGTATTGGATTTCTAGACCTTGGTATCGTACTAGATATTAGATATTGCTAGATGGAGATCGATTCACTTGTTTTACTTATTTCATAGACAACTCTGAAGTATTAGACTTGTGATATGACGTGACTATTGCGACGAATGTTATATGCTTGATTCATATATCGGTATTTGATATTTTAACTATTACTACTGTATTGAGATATTGGATGTGATTTATGGATATTTCTAGATGTATGATCTTAGTGTAAATTAATGAATAGGAAGAATCAAAATGTTAGAAAATTGAACAATTGGTGAATTACTTGATTCTAACATTGGTTTAATTATGATATTCAATTATGTACATTGTTATGTATACATGTATGTGTTGTATGATTTTGACATCATTAATATGGCCAAGAGGCCAGCAAGGTATTGTTTAATTTTGCAGGAAATTATAGCACAACAAACTACGGGTGATAGGAGATCAACAACGAAGGAATGTGGGGTAATCGCAACAGGTCACCATGGCAACTCGCGTATTTGTATGTTGTGTATTGTTGTTGTTTGTTTGGAGGTCCCCATTAGGGAGGTGACCTCAATAGTGACCTTGGGTAAGTTGTCGTTTTTTCTAGTTGAATTTATTTTATTTGTGAGTATTGTATTTTTTTTATTATGTGGAGTTACTTTATTATTATTGTTTAGCACCCCACTTAGGTTAATTAAATTTTTTGAACTAAAGTTAACTAGGATGTGAGAAAGAGGGGAAATAAATGTGAGTTGGCGGCTTCAATATGTGTTGGGTGAGAATGAATTTAATTTATTTTGGAGTAGTGTGTACTCAATTCCCCAAGCGAAATTCTGATTTTGACCTTCTAGGCCATTTTGGTGACTTGTGGGACAAGTTAAGCTTGTCCCACACCTCTTAGAGTGACCCACCCACTAGGCCTATGATGTCAGGGACTTATTTTAGGTTGGATTTTTTTTTTTTATGGAGGAAAGAGTAATTATCTACACTTTTCTTACATGGTTATTTAATATTGTCCTTAAAGGGTGTGGGATGTGTTGAGTGTGTAAGAGGGTGGTCTTTTCCCCAACCACAAATTTATTATGATTTGGGGTTTGGGTATGACTTGGGTGATGTGGGTTGGAGGAAAGATGATGTGGAATCTTACATGGAGCCAAACTACCACTCTCTCCTTCTTTTCTTTTTATTTCATTTTCTGCTGAGGATTTGGGGGTTACTTGTTCATTTTTGGGGGGTGGATGCTTGTAGTTTTTGAGGATATCTTGCTTGAGAATGGTGCTTGAGCTTGGGAATGGATAATGCTTGCTTAGGCTTTTGGAAGGCTTGGAACTTGTTTTTGTTTGATTATCTTCATTTGTAAGGTAGATCTTCACCCTTGTTTTTACCTTACTATTTTGTTATACTCATATGTGTGGTTGTTGATGTTGTTGTATTGCTTATGATTGTTAGAAATAGATTTGATCCTTAGGTTGTGGGAGAAATGGAAATGGTAGTAAAACTTGTGGGAGGCATAAGAGAAATATTATTGGGTATTTTAGGAGGGAGTTGGGTTGGGGACACCCACCTTGTCGATAAATATGATTTATTTTTATCTTGTTATTTTGTTGAGGTAGGGATAAGAGAGAAGGGAGGCATAAGAGTGATGTATCATCTTGGAGGGAGGCATAAGAGTTGTTCTGTTTATTGTGATTGAGTTTTTGGAGGCTCATAGGTGGACACCCAAGCCCTTGGGAGGCATGAAAAGAACCCCCATGTTCCTTTCTCCTCCTTGGCTTTAACATGAATCCTTTGTGTTTTCATATTGTTGGTTTGTTGTAAAATTTGGTATTGTGTTACTTAATTGATTGTCTTTGTTGAATTTGTGTAATGCTTGCGTAAAATATCTCTCTTGAGACCCCATGAACAACCTAGGTTTAGTTACAAAATTATGGAATAACTTTTTTTTAAGTGTTAACAACCAAAGTCTCAAGGACAATTAAATTCAACTGATAATTTTTTCCCATTATAAAAATTACTGATTCCACATTATAAAGCAACAAATGTAAAGATTCCACACCTAGGTCAAATCTCCTTAGGGATTAATTTAATCACTGATTACATTGACATTTTAGCTAAATATTCCCTAATTAAAATTTTAGGGTTAAAGGAAAATAACAATTAAATACCTAAGGTATTTAATTCCACAAGATCTAAGGACAAGAGAAAGGTTTAATTACAGTGGGGAAAAATAATATATATTAAAAATCATCATAGTAAATTCTTACTTACCCACTCCAAGAACTTGGTTAAATATTCAATTTATTTTTTCCCATGATTAAAATAATTAACACTTACATTCCCATTATATAGGTAATTTTATCACCTTTCCGGTGATATAAAGAAGTCCTCATAACTTCTCATATTTCTCAAGTTATGGGCCAGCAGAACATGGGGTGAAAATTTTCTCAAGAGCGGGCCTAGGGAGGAAATTTTTCCCCAACTCAGGCCTGCGGACATCAAAGAGAAAATTTACCCGGAGGAGAAAAGTGGACCGACAGAGAGGGGAAATCATTTAGCACTTTTTTCCCTTTTGGGACAAAGAAAATTTTTATACCCACAACCTCCGCCGATGCCCAGGGAGACCACGTGGCAACTCCTGATTACTTAAGAGCCAGCGGGGCTGCGGGAAAAACTTAAAAAATTTTGCAAATTTATTTGTAAAAGAGCTTAAGGTTAAAATCTATCAAAGCCACCACCGAATCCCAATGAAGCCAAGTGTCGTTCAATGATTGGCCGCGGGGCAGCGGAGCTTCGGAGGAAAAATTGAAATTAACCTTTTGGACTTAGATCATTTTTAGAAAAAAATGAAGGCTTGTGGATTAGCGGAGCAGCGGGAAACTTTATGACTTTGCGCCTTTTGAAAAAAAAACCAAAAAATAAATTTTTAGCACGCGGGTCCCCCCCAAGAATATTTTAATAATTAAATTTGATAGTTATAATTTTTTTGCAATGAAATGAAATAAAAATTTCAGAAGGGCCATAACTTTTGATTGGGAACTCGGTTTTTGGAAAACGAGGGACTTTCTAAGGATAATGTCTACTCTCTCACACTACTTTAGTCTCTTGGTATTTCTACATAGAATATCACATTTGATATTAATCCTCGCTACTTGTGCACCACTCTTCCTATCATTGATGGTTCTATCACTACATCATTTTCATTCTTGGTTGTTCCTTCTCTTAGCTTTGACACATTATGTTTAGGTCTCCCTTGAAATCGTGATCTCAGGGAAATTCCACCAATCATTCACTAATGTGTCAAGTTTATTCCTAATCGACAGTTTATCATAATTATAGGTGTTCCCTTGACGTTATTTATTCTAGTTTGTCTATTCCTTAGTCTAATGTTCATATTCCTACTCCTAGTGCATCTACAAATAGGTCTTTGGCTTCACACAATGTTCCTAGAAACCCCAACACTTATAGGTTATTTCCTAAGCCCATTATTCTACACACTATATGAAGTCCTTCTAGTCCTCCTAGGTCTTCTGATAGGTCTTGGTTGAGCACATTTCCTCCCATGACTCTGGTCCTCCCAAGTCTCTTGATAGGCATTTGGTTGCACACAATGTCTCTCATGAATATAACTCTCCTAGGTATCCTCATAGGCCTTTAGTTTCACACATTGTTTCTCACAATTCTCATTCCCATAGAATATTGTATTGGTCCTTTAGTGCACATGCTCCCTCCACAGTTTCTCACTAGCATTCTAGTGCCCATGGTGTAGCTTGTTGTACTTATTATTCTAGTCCTCCACATAGGTTTTTGACTTTGCATACTACCCATGCATCTACATAGTATCCCAAGCCTTGTTTGCCAAACATTACCACTACTATTCTAATTGCTTCAAAATCGAGGCCTCAACCTCCATATTCCACAAAAATTGCTCCACATCTTGAAAATTTTCTCATCGGATATAATTTTCATGCCCCTCTTTCTTGTACATAATTAAGCAATTCAAAAATATTAAAACATTAACATAGTTTCAAATTACAAAAACATTCATATATTTACAAAATAAAAAACTTGTACCTGTACACTTATCTTGAGTTGTTAGCACTTTGCATTACACATGTTTTTTGTCACTATGGTTTTGATAGATAACATATCTCTTTACTCTTTATACACATGCATTCACATGGTATATAGAGATTTATGCAAGACACACACATAATGATACATGATGACATGTGGTTGTTGAATATTTACCTAAACATCCTATACATTTGGGGGCATCTATTATACATTACATATATGTGTTATTTTTCTATTACAGTTCCTTTCTACTTCCTCGTTACGTTTTGTTACATATATTGTGTACATGTTATGTTTTTAGCTAACAAGAGTAACACACATGTCTTGTGTAGTATTGATACCTCTTGCTTCACATATCTCTTTCTATATCATTTTTTTTATCATTTCATCATGTTGTGACACTCTTCATTTTCATCCATGTTTGTTGTGTGTTGCTACTTGCTTGTTTCACTGATTGTGGTTTGAGTTCCTTGTTTGTCTTGTGAGATTGTGGGTGTCCCATGTTTTTGGATCTATGCCTATCTTGCATGCTCTTGTTTGATAGCCTACGATCCTTGATTTTATTGTGGTATAATGGGTGTCCAAATACATTGTTTGTGTAACACTATTTGCATACCATTGACTCTTACTTCATTATTGTTGCACTTGCTTTCTTGTACATGCCTTATTACTATTGTTGCTATTATCTCTATTGTTTCTACTTGTTGCTATTATTTCTTTCATTGTGTACCATGGTTTCCACCATGCATAATAATTTTCCTTTTTTAGGTATAGGTTCTTCAAGGTGGCCACCTCTTCAACATCCTACACTCTCCTACAAATTCTCATAAATCTCGTGCATAGGCACACATATATTATTTTGTCCACAAGTTCAACATGGTTTTTTTACACATGCCTTGTAATGTCCCTTTTTCCGGGAAATTATTAAACAAGTACTAAAGACCTTTAGTTCACCTCATCCCATGGACTAAAGGGAAATTCTTGGAGTTTTCTTATTTTATTATTTAATTAAGGTTGTACAAATAGTGATTTTTATCAACACATATAAGTAAATTTTAATTATTTAATAGAATATAATTGGAGTGGAATGTATTTTAATTAATTATTTACCTAAGTGATTTAATCACTCTCGTAAGTGGGTGAATGAATGAATGAATTCCTTATGTAATCATTATGGTGTAATATCAGCTATTAATAAAATAGGTAAAATCAAAAAGTAATTCATAGCCGAAATAAAAGTGATTTTAAAATGTAATCTCCCTCCCAAAGTGGGTCACCCCATTTAGGAAGGCTATATGCGCACTAGTAAGGCTCTAGTTTAGGGATGCTGAATATTTGATAAATTGAATTCTCCATGGTTGAAGAAAAGGGATGTATGCCCAATACTTCTGTTGTTGATTGAGGAGTACTTTCATCCAGAAAGTACATTGTATTTTTTTGAATGTGTTGTGTTGTTAAAACTACAGATTGTAGATCTTCATTTCCAACCTTGGGTGAATTACATAGTGGATGAGTTTAGTGTCTTCTAGGGCACATTTTGGAACTCTGATTTGATGTATTGATTCTCCATAAGCTATGAGGTTGGAATCTCAAATTCAGTAATTTTTGGGTAGGGTTTCAATTTTATATACTCACTTGGAAAGTTTGGGATCACATTTTGGCATGTCTCAGTGGTAGGAATAATAGGAAATCAATTTTGTAGGATAGTTAATATTTCTAAGATCATTTTGAGATATCATTTACATTGTAATTCCTATTGATGGAAAAGTTATGAATTTTTGAAGTTTTAGTTGTTTTCTCTCATTTAAAATTCAGATTTTCACATTGGTGTTGATTCGAAAGTGTTTCCCATGTCTACAACTCTAAGGCTGCTCAAGTACTAATTTCTATAATTTTTGGAGTTAATTTTATTGTAGAATTGCACTTCTAACCTAGTCACCATGGTTTGAAGACAAATTTTGGGCACTAAATGCATTGTTGTCATAAAATATTCAATTTCTAGATTGCTGTCATTTATTTTCAGCTCTCATATCTCAAGGGTTTTGATAAATAATTGTTATATCTTGATATGTCCTATTTGGGGACATTGTATGCCTTAATAGAGGGGGCTTTCATACATGTATATTGTAACCTAAAATAGACACATGTAGAATTATGGGGTAACATACAAGTACAAATAGGATACATGTACTTGAAAACACATCTAAACACAAAAATACACGAAATAGTGCTTAGGTTCAAAAATGTATAGTATGGTCAAGACCATATGTATGGTCATGACCCTTTCATATGATTCTACCCAGGGGAAGTTACATCAACTTTCTCAACAATTTCCAATTTTCACCTACATGTATAGGTTATTAGCACAATTTTAGATCTAGTTCACTCAGTTCAGATTATTTGCAGGGGTACGAAATACTTCTCTATGGAACTCAATTTCCACTACAATATCAAGAATCTTGGGGGCATCGGTCTCATCTCTTCATCTACATTTTAGTACAATATAGTTTCTATTTAGTTGTGTGGCACATGGGAAGGGCATGGGGGAAATCATTCTCTTTTATATATTTTTTCCAAATTTACAAAATTGGGCCTAGATTCATTGCAATGGTGTGGTCCATGGGGTTGCGGAAGGAATCAAAGTGGCTAAGTTATCCATAGGAAGTCCTTCCTTTCCTCTTACATTTAAAGGGGGAGATATTAGAGTTGTTAAATAGCTTTGATATGCGTTCTTATTCTGCCATGGGGTTATTTATTACTTTGATTTCTCTCATCTATCCTCTTGTTGGGTTACATGCACCTAACACTTTGTTTCTCTTGGCACAATTATGGACTGATCAACCCCAATATTTTAACCAGTTTGGAAATGTGAATATTCAAGTACAATCAAAGCACGAGAGATTCTCCCTCTACAAAACAAATAAGTGTATTCCTTCCTTATTCACATCTCTCCATTTCATTTTCATGCAATTGCAAACTTTTGCGTTACACTTCATATATTTGAGTTAAAGTTTAATTCTTTATCATATACATTGAATACACCCTATGTTGTAGGTTTCATTATGGAGCATGCCAATACCAAGCATAATGGGACTCTGTAAAACAAACTCTTACCAAAGAAAAAGTGTGTCTACACAGTCAGGTATTTTTCCTTTAAGCATGAAATTTCCATTTCATACTTAAAGGGGGGAAATATAAACACTCAAATTTGGTAATTCACTCTTTGAAAGTGTTGGTTTTAACAATTCACTCTTGTTAGGATAAACATAACCTTTCTATTCATGATTAGTATATTTTGAGGTCTTTTGTCTAGATTTTTCATCCTTGCACACTGATATGTCAAGCATTCTAAGAGAATAATGCATAGAATCCATCTACTAAGTCAACTTGATAGGATGAAAACTTCATTTAACATGTTTTTCATCCATGGTCAAAGTTGTACGATTTGTTCGAGAATTTATATCCATTCCTGACCTATCTGTATAGTTTTTTATGGGAATATCATCCATCTTTTATTTCAATTGTAAATTCTCCATTGGGTCCTTCACTCTCTATGGTTTTTCCTTTCTTCGATGATTCATCTTTGAAACCCTATATAAGAAAAGCAAACACTATCTCATTTTCTAACCTATAAATCCTATGACATCACATTGATACACTCACTTTTAACACTTGCAAAAGGCACCCAAGGCTCCCTAAATATCGCAAAGGTAAATCCAAATTCATTAGGAAAATAATCTCTACATGTCTGAAGCTTCTTACCAGGTCAAGGCATCAGTCTCTCTCATCCAAAAGCACTCAAACATCCCTTCTCCAAATATTTTAGCAAGAACTAAACTCAACTCAAGCATTTTCAAAGGAGTTTACAAATTTAGTTGATTCATTCAAGTATCACATGCTAGGTGGATATCGACACATGGTTTGAATCCTCTTCCGAGTAGTGCCAACATTGGAAATACACAATAGTTCCCATAACTCAACTAATTTTTTTTTGTGGGGTTTCCCATCCATGGTTGGGGTTTTATATATTATTCATAATGTTCAGAGATTTACACAACATGACTGACAACTAGGGTTTTATAAATACATACATTCCTAGGAAGGTGATACTCTCAAAAATTTACAGACCCAGAATCCAAGAAAGTCGATGACCATACAAAAGGGTCAATACCGTATAAACATGCTTGGAAGAAGTACGTTCTTGCCCCAGTTTAGTTCCTAGTCATGACTCCCGAAATAAAGCATCACTAGGTTTAGATCTCCCTTTTTTTAGCGTACACTCCCAAAAAATTCCAAATCCATTTGTATATAGCTAAGTGCACTCATCCTCTCGTGTTTTCAATTTCATATCTTGTTTCATACATTATGTACAAGTATTAATGTGTTGTTATGATATTAGATAATTAATGTTATAAGTTAATTAATCATAATATCCCATTGTAGTTCCCCTTTACATCCTTTAGTGTACTTGTTATCTAAAATTACACTCCATGTAATCTTAGATGACTTATTAAAGGGAATTAACCATTTTCATGATCTAGAAAAGTCGCGATAGACTACTTCATTCTACCATGGAAAGTAAGATTTTAGTGTTCCACGGATTCTCCTAACCCGCAGAACAAGGGAGTCAGCAGTGCAAGGAATTAGGTGAAAATTGGTTGAATTTAGTGTTGTGCAATATTATTTCAAACTTGCAAATACCGAAGAAACAAGTCCTAGGAAAAGAATAAAAAGTTTTGAAGCACCGTGGAATTGTTATATGTGAAGGAATCAAAGGGATTCACAAATTTCAAAGTTATTGAACACTAGTTTAGTGTTTCGCAGGTTCACAAGATGTAATGTCTCACGTGTTTTCTCAAACCTATGGAATGAGTAGCTGCGGATCAAGAGGTTAGGACTTTACGGGTGGTATGGAGGATTTCTACTCTTCAAAACAGTATGGAGGATTGTGAGGGTCCGTAGAACATAGAAAACATGAAAGGACATGGTAGAATCCATGAAACACAGTGGAAGGTGACGAATTTGTGTTGAACTAGAACCAGATAGACAACTACCCCAACCACAAGAATTTAATGGTGTCGCTCGGTACAGTCTGATGGCATACATTGGGATCAACTACAATGCTATAATTATTGATGGCATTTGGAGGTGACCATATCTATACTACAAACAAAATCAAAGGATCGATCATAGACACTCATACTCATTCAATTCAAATTTCAGAGGTGACCAGTCTTAGCTTGACCATCCTTTTCCCTCTCTTTCCCCTTCTTCCATTTCACGAATGATACAATGTAAGTGCCTTGACACATTAAAATATTTCTCTCCTATGGAGTTGTGAGTTTTACTTTAAAATTTCATGCTTTCACAACTTTGCAAATATATTTCGTGGATGTTGTTGAGCATCTATTTTATGAATGCAAATGATATTTTTTAAAGAAATGCAATTGTGGTTTTCCTTCACGCGTTGCGTATTAAATGTGAAAACTTAACCATCTTGTCTCTGTAGACACACAATCACAAATTTGGGTACTTATCTAGTCCTGATTACATACTACTATTCATATGATTCCTAAGTACAAAAAGTAATGATTAACCCATGTCTTTGGCCACCTTTCTTTGCTTTATGATTCTTCTTTCAATCTTGCATGCTTAGTTTGTCTTTTTACCTTTCATCATTTGTCATTTTGGAATTCAATTCCTAGCCAGGATGCCAGTGCTAGGTGCCCCCATCCCCTCTGGGTGCCCTTGTCCTCTTTGTACTTTGGTCACACTTTTTGGGTCATTTCTAGCCATTTAAGACTCTTATCAACTTGGTAGTCGGAATTTTTGGGGTTAATTACAAAATTCAAGCAAAGGAATCATATAAATATAAAGTTATGTGATCATAATAAAGGACTAAGCACTAAGCACTATCTATCATCACCTAAGGTTACATCCATCAAAACATTTGGAGCTCCACTTGCATCCATCTAGCTCCATCACAAGGGAAAAAGGTTGGTTCTTGTGCATCACACTTCATAGGATGGGAGTCTATTGTTTCCATGCACACATTATTTATATTTTACATCTAGCTACTTGCTCACTACTTCAAGTGCGACACGCAAAAGAGAAACCTAGGGCACAATTCCACACACACACACAACTACATTGGGTCTGAGATGTAGTGTAACATGCAGTTGTAAGTCTACCATTGTGGCAGTTGAGGACAGTCTGACCCCTCATTTGACATCTTTAATTTTTAGGATTTGATGTCTATTTGAGGGTTTTGCAGGTGAATTCTTCATTGCAGGTTTACATGTACCTCGACGATCCAAGTGCGACATACAGGTGATCAAAGGAAAATAAGTGTGAACCTTTGATGACACCCTAGAGGAGGTTTTTTGAGCATTTCCGCAGACCAAGGCACCCAGAAACTAGACCAGGGTGCCCCCATCCCTCTCCAGGTGCCCTAGTTTAGTCAAATCTTCTAAATCTACATTTTTTTAGGCTTCTGTGCAATGGTATTCCATATCTGTTTAGCTAGTCACCACTGCAACACAATCCAGAAACCACTACAAATCAACTATGGCTCTCCTAATCGTATTTGCACTTAGGGTTTCATAATTTCATTGCTTATTTGCTTGGGTTAATTTCTATATTGTGTTATTCATTTATTTACTGCTGCTATAACATCTAGATTAGGCTATAAATTTTACATTTTAGCATAATCATTTTGGTGAACCCAAACTCGATCTTCACGCTCTTAGGATCCCCATTCTTTGTTTTTCTTTTCTTTCTCATTTTACAATCTTGTCATCATGAGTATCTCAATTAATGACTTCTTGCCTGCTAATCCTGATTTAAGGCATATAGTCTAACATCTCCTTGCTACTACTTGCACTCCTGCTGACATGCATACAAAATCAGTTTATCAATCATTTGTTGATGTATTTTCTCAACATATTGCATTCCCATATAATCCTCAAGCCGAGCTTACAATTTTTGACAATGATCCACCCTTGCATATCATGATTCAAATTTACAATATGGGTATCAAGCGTACTTTAATTGACAATGGATCAAAGCTCAACCTATGGCCATGTCATTCCTTGAAAATATAGGTCTTTCCACTACTAATGTTAGTCCATTGCTTCTTTCCCTTCATGCATATGATGGTTCTGTTCGTCCATGCGTAGGTCACATTACTCTACCTATCACTGTAGGGCCAAAAACCCTCAACACTGTATTATTTTTCATTGAATTTTGAGTCTCATATAACTGTTTACTTGGTAGGCCATGGATCCATGCCATGCAAGTCGTTGCCTCTACAGTACATCATTGTGTCAAATTCATACATGAAGGCATTGAATATAATGTTTTTTGTGACCGTCATCCATACAAATATTGTCACCGTGATCCTCATACCACACTTCCTACTCCACGAATTGATACTACTAACGACCCTCAACCTATGGACAAACTGCCTCATTTTCCACCGCTTGAAGGTGTTATTTGCATGATAGATATTGTTTACTCCACACCACCACCTCGAATCACTACTACTACTGCTATGATTCTTTATCGAGGGTCTGTCTAGTCTACGGATGTCGATCTATCCCCTGCACCTTCACATGTAACACATTTATTAACACGCCCACCATTTACATGTACAATTTTAATGAATGACTCCTACTGGGCACATATTCTATTGAATCCTACGCTACCAGAATCTATATGTACACATGATGGGTTAACTCGACTAGGCTTTGCACTTGATGGAATCTTTCCTCTACCTTATGATCCTCATCTCTACTATGGGTTTGTTTTTATCACTGTTTCTTATGGTCTACGAGTCTTTCATCTCACGGTTTTTCTTGCACGTGCTCATCACACTTCTCCACTTACGTTAGGATAGTCTTGGATTAATTACATTGGGGGGACGTTATATCCAGACCATACTGATATCGCATTTCCTATGCCCTTTGACCATGTTTTCATTTGCAATAGTTCTTTCCTTGGCTATTCACAAAACCTCATTCACTGGTATGCACACGGTTGTCCACTCCCACCATTCACTGATGAGGAATATGCTATGTATATGTATAATTTATGCCTCAATGGCTCCTTACGCAACCAACCCAGAACTATTTCTTATCAAGTTTCAGATGCAACACCTTTTGGCTTCGATCTTGACAATGACGATCTGTTAGATGACATCACTTGATTATTCCTATCCTACACACACTTGGGGGGCATGCACTTATCTTACCCCTCCCTCTTCTAAAAAATAAACACATATATTACCTATTTACTACATTACAATTAAAAATTCACTCACAACACTCACGTTTTGACACACACTTGCATTGAACCATTACCCGATGACGCCTCTTGTGCTTCGGCTCACACTTGACTGTTGAGGGAATCTTATACACATGAAACTTACACACTACACCGTAGACACTACACATTACACATCCCCACACATCTTACACTTTTATACACACACATCATCCTACATCTTACATCCTATATTTTACATCTTACATCTACTATGCATCATTCACACTTTGTGCTTCATACATCATACACATTCTACACGCTACACTTTTATACATTTTATACCACACTCCCATACTTATATAATCTATGCATCTTGCATCACATACTACACTTTCTACATTACACATTGAAAATTCTACACATCACATGACATTTTCTCATCACCACATCTACTACACATATTACACATATTACTCTTATACGTGCTTGGTGTCCCCAGGTTTCACACTGAAATATGAGACTACCCCATGCTAAAAATTTCATTCTTTTAAAATAATGGGTCATTTTGTGTTTTTATTGCCAGAAAGTTCCTATATTGTGTCAAGATATTCCCAAGGAGCCATATTAGCCATTTTTGCCAAATACCCAGATGCCTAAAATTGTTTTATTCTGTCGCTGGGGTTTGCCTATGGGAAATTTGTATTTAATTATTTTGAGCCCCATTTGAGGCAATTTGTGCTCCGGTTTAACCCTGTTGTGATCGTATATATCATTATTCCCATATACCAATAGGGTTTTAACCAGGAATGAATCCTGAGCTTTATTTGTGACTTCTAGCAACGTTTTGTGTTTTTTGTGTTTTCCCTTTTCGTTGTCTGTGAAATTTCTTTGGATTAATTCCTTTACCAGTTTGGCCTGATTCTTGGCCTGAAGTATCTGGAGATCACATATGCACATTGTGCTAGAAGGAATTCGCCATCGGAGTTCTGGTTCTCTGGGAAAAGATGAAGTCATGCACTAAAAAGCCTCTTCTGGGCTGGCCACATTTTTGGAAAAAGAGGGTTTGAAGTGGATCATGGGATTTTTGGAGGTAGTAGGCAGGTGGGAATTTTGTACCTACCTAGTAGGGTACTATTTTCCCATGGAAGCAACGTCACTTAAGTCACAATGGGAAAATTAGAGGCAGCACGCAAGCAGAAATTTCTTACCTGCCTTGCAAGGTAAAAATTCCCATTGTGGAATAAAAGAAAATTCACTTAAGTGAATCATGTGATTTTATTGCCTTCCTTGTAGGGTAAATAATCCCATTGTCAATTGAATTTTAAAAATAGAATTCACCCGTGCCAAAAAGTGCGACCCACCTTAGGTGAATAATTATGCATTAAATAAATATTTGTTAATATTTATTCACCCAATTTTGGCGCCCAGGCTTGTGGAAAAGTCAACAAAGGGAACTGGACAAAAGGAAGTTGGAAATAGACAGTTCTAAAATTAAATAAATATTATTTATTTAATGCAGCCCCTTCATGTCAAAAAGTGCGCCCCATTTGGGAGAGAAATAATACTTTTTAAAGTATTAAATGAATTAATTAATTCCTATTTTCAGTGGCTAAGGTCAAAGCATACTGTGAGGCTTGAGCTAACTAGAAGCATGAGTCTAAAATTAAATCAATTTAATTTATTTAATGGCAGCCATGAGCATGCACAAAATAGGCGCCCCATTTGAAGAGTAAAGCTTATTAATTAATTAATTATTTGCTAGGAATAGGAAAAGCATTAATTAATTATAGAATCATGAAGATTATATAAGTAGGTTGGGGGTGCACAGCACAAAGTGTCGACATGCGGAAATTCGCGCCCAAGGCGCAGGTTGGGGGCGCACAGTGCAAAGTGTCGACATGCGGAAATTCGCGCCCAAGGCGCAGGTTGGGGGCGCACAGCACAAAGTGTCGACATGCGGAAATTCGAGCCCAAGGCGCAGGTTGGGGGCGCACAGCACAAAGTGTCGACATGCAAAAATTTGCACCCAAGGTGTAGGTTGGGGGCGCACAGCACAAAGTGTCAACATGCAGAAATTCGTGCCCAAGGCGCATGTTGGGGGCGCACAGCACAAAGTGTCAACATGCGGAAATTCGCTCCCAAGGCGCAGGTTGGAGGCGTCGCCTTGCCGCAGGTTGGAGGCGCGAGTAAAAAGATGTCGACAGGATTTTTTTAGCGCCCATGGTGCATTTAAGAGTATGTTAGCATGAGGATGGACGCACCAAGGCGCACCATTGGGAGGTGCAACATTTTGAGCGCTGACAGGAAGTAAACCCTGACCCAGATATCCAAATGGCCATAACTTTTCACAGGGGGCTCGGATTCATGCAAGGTTGGACTTTTTGGAACAAGTTCTTCAAAAATGAAAAATACAATTCGCCATTTTTTGGGTTTGCTAGGGTTCCCACCTACCGCCATAATGAGATGAATTAAACACAGCTTGAAGGTAGTTGGGGTAGATTTGGAATTCCTCTCTCTTCCCTCTCTCATTCTTCCTATAAATTGTAAGGAGGGGCTTCTTTCTAAAGGTTGGACATTCTTGTTTTGCCCCTCCCTTCTTCTCTTTGGCAGGTGAAATTGTGGAATTCAAACCTCCCATCTAAAATTGTAATGCAACTTTGCCTCTTGGCATTTTGTAGTGTATTGTATCAATCTTTGGAGCAAATAATGCATGACTGTGGATGATTCTCAATCCTCTCTGTGTTCATTTGCATCCTCCTGATCTTTGACTGTAAATTTGATTATTTGTGCATGATCTTGCATTGCATTTTAATGGTTTGTGTTTATTGGCAAGACAGGTGTTCTTCATTCCTCGGTGCATCACCTTTGTTAGTTTAGATTTATTTTTTATGCATCTTCTTACCCTGTCTCCTTGGAAAGTTAGATTAGGTTTTTGAGTAAACCCTCTACATTTTTACCTGTGCATCTGAATAGAGGAATAGGAACCGGCCTTCATCTGGAGAGCTTTTTTGATTTCGCAAGGTCCCACACTTGCGAAAAGCTCCATGTTATGCAATTGCACTGAGAGTCTCAACCCATCGAGTTGCAGACATTTAGGGGTGCTGTGATTCGCCATCAACAGTTTCTTGACACAATGTCTTCCATTGTCGAATGCCAAGCTTCAAAATTTGGCATTTACATTAAATATAGCTTGTAAATATATGATTAAAAACCTTATAGTTAGAGCTCGTCGGATTAAATTTGATGGCCACCAATTCCTGTCAAACATTTTTTTAGTGATGGTAATTTTCCAATACTGCTGTTCAAAAATTCAAAAAAATATTATTTATACAATACTAAAAAAATATATACAAGAAAGTTTAATATTTATTTAATTATATTTATTGTATATCAATATAATTTATTCATAAAATATATCTTAAAAATGACACTCAGGGTTTAACTATGTAAATTACGTGTGACAGTTATTTTAAAAATCTAAAATCACCAAAAAAAACGTCTAAACAACAGTCAAATTCAACATGTTCGGGCTGTACAGGAGGGTAAAAATTAAATGCTGAGTGCACTCTCCGTCCACTTGAGTGGTGTCATACACGTGTCTAACCTGCAGCCCAGGTCTACCCAAAGTCCTGTATGGATTTTAAAAAATCTCTAACAAAAACTTTTGTTTAATTTAAACTTTTCAATTAAAACGTGACACGTTATAATTGTGTGATAAACTTTCCTGTAGTGATATGTGCTCAAAGCAAATTAAATGGTCCGCTGACATCATCAATTTAACAAATGAGCCTCGTTCAAATCTGCATGTGCGTAGGATAGTCGTGTAAACGAGTCTTTGCGAAACTTTCTCGAATAGAAATTTGGGTCAATCCCATTTTCCATGTTATTGTGAGTCGTGACTGATGGTGTAATTTTATACGTGGTGTGTTGTTTTATTCCAAACACATGGTCGATCTAAGATCACTACCTGTTTTACACAGTAGATTTAACCTTGATATTCGATCTGTACATATGACGGCGACTGATATGTTGTGACACAGTTAACGAAAAATTCGTTTCAACTTTTCGAACCAATTAAAAGGTGTCACAAAAAAGCAATGCGCTAATGAGGATCATAGGTGGAATGAAGAATTTCTACCTTTACACATAATCAATTAAATTATTAATCACACAATTGTTTCCGAAATTTTCATTATCATAAAATCGTAGACCGTAGCGGCTAAGGGAAAAAGTTAACTCAAAATTTTACACTCCGGCCAAAAAGCACTACGAAAAGTTTCACTAATTATTAGTGTATTCCAAAAGTCGGTAGAAATCGGGACTAGAATCTATCTTGGTCATATTTTATGCATCGTAGCTAGCTAGGGTTGAATATGGTCACACCATAGTGCATAAGTGGATTTGAATTCCCTATAAACGTTTAAAAGAAAAGGCCATCCAGGAGACTAATGTAGCTAACAGCATATCCACAAAGTTCATCTTACCAACCAACAACAATATACCCTCTCAACCCATACCATTACCAGATGTGAAAAAAAGTTGTTTAATATCCTTCCACGTGGTCTAGTCTTTGTTGCACAGTCTTTCCATGAATTTCACAACAGTTTATATGAAGTACAATACATAATCAAATTGAATGAATTTTATAGAAAATAAAGAATAAAGGAATAGGAAAATAAAAAAATGTTAGTTAATGTAATTTACGTCATTTTGATTAAGATCTTATTTACAACGAAATCTAAAAGTAATTGTAATGTCCACTCCTCTTCAACACTGTTTGAACCATGTTATCGATTTAGAATTGAATATAATCATAAACCTTGCTGCATTATGCTAGTTAGCATGCTAATAAGGTGTGTGGGACATCATGAGTACTATTGTATTTTGTTTATTGTTCTGACCATATAGTTGTATTGTGGACCTCGACGGGAATTTAGGGATATGGGGATGAGCTAGAGTGGCTCCATTACTACAGAGTGATTGTGATATCGTTACTATTTTTGTATTATTATGTCTCTGCTCACTCCGTATTGGATTTCTAGACCTTGGTATCGTACTAGATATTAGATATTGCTAGATGGACATCGATACACTTGTTTTACTTATTTCATAGACAACTCTGAAGTATTAGACTTGTGATATGACGTGACTATTGCGACGAATGTTATATGCTTGATTGATATATCGGTATTTGATATTTTAACTGTTACTACTGTATTGAGATATTGGATGTGATTTATGGATATTTCTGGATGATTGTGGATGTAGGATCTTAGTGCAAATTAAAGGATAGGCAGAATCAAAATGTTAGAAAATTGAACAATTGGTGAATTACTTGATTCTAACATTGGTTTAATTATGATATTCAATTATGTACATTGTTATGTATACATGTATGTGTTGTATGATTTTGACATCATTAATATGGCTGAGAGGCCAAGAAGGTATTGTTTAATTTTGCAGGAAATTATAGCACAAAAAAGTACGGGTGATAGGAGATCAACAACGAAGGAATGTGGGGTAATGACAATAGGTCACCATGGCAACTCGTGTATTTGTATGTTGTGTATTTTTGTTGTTTGTTTGGAGGTCCCCATTGGGGAGGTGACCTCAATAGTGACCTTGGGTAAGTTGTCATTTTTTCTAGTTGAATTTATTTTATTTGTGAGTATTGTATTTTTTTTATTATGTGGAGTTACTTTATTATTATTGTTTAGCACCCCACTTAGGATAATTAAATTTTTTGAACTAAAGTTAATTAGGATGTGAGAAAGAGGGGAAATAAATGTGAGTTGGCGGCTTCAATATGTGTTGGGTGAGAATGAATTTATTTTATTTTGGAGTAGTGTGTACTCAATTCCCCAAGTGAAATTTTGATTTTGACATTCTAGGCCATTTTGGTGACTTGTGGGACAAGTTAAGCTTGTCCCACACCTCTTAAAGTGACCCACCCACTAGGCCTATGATATCAGGGGCTTATTTTAGGTCGTATTTTATTTTTTTATGGAGGAAAAGAGTAATTATCTACACTTTTCTTACATGGGTATTTAATATTGTCCTTAAAGGGTGTGGGATGTGTTGAGTGTGTAAGAGGGTGGTCTTTTCCCCAACCACAAATTTATTATGATTTGGGGTTTGGGTATGACTTGGGTGATGTGGGTTGGAGGAAAGATGATGTGGAATCTTACATGGAGCCAAACTACCACTCTCTCCTTCTTTTCTTTTTATTTCATTTTCTGTGAGGATTTGGGGGTTACTTGTTCATTTTTGGGGGGTGGATGCTCGTAGTTTTTGAGGATATCTTGCTTGAGAATGGTGCTTGAGCTTGGAATGGATAATGCTTGCTTAGGCTTTTGGAAGGCTTGAAACTTGTTTTTGTTTGATTATCTTCATTTGTAAGGTAGATCTTCACCCTTGTTTTTACCTTACTATTTTTTTATACTCATATGTGTGGTTGATGGTTGTTGTATTGCTTATGATTGTTAGAAATAGATTTGATCCTTAGGTTGTGGGAGAAATGGAAATGGGGGTAAAACTTGTGGGAAGCATAAGAGAAATATTATTGGGTATTTTAGGAGGGAGATGGGTTGGGACACCCACCTTGTCAATAAATATGATTTATTTTTATCTTGTTATTTTGTTGAGGTAGGGATAAGAGAGAAGGGAGGCATAAGAGTGATGTATCATCTTGGAGGGAGGCAGAAGAGTTGTTCTGTGTATTGTGATTAAGTTTTTGGAGGCTCATAGGTGGACACCCAAGCCCTTGGAAGGCATGAAAAGAACCCCCATGTTCCTTTCTCCTCCTTGGCTTTAACATGAATCCTTTGTGTTTTCATATTGTTGGTTTGTTGTAAAATTGGTATTGTGTTACTTAATTGATTGTCTTTGTTGAATTTGTGTAATGCCTGCTAAAATATCTCTCTTGAGACCCATGAAAAACCTAGGTTTAGTTACAAAATTATGGAATAATTTTTTTTTAAGTGTTAACAACCAAAGTCTCAAGGACAATTAAATTCAACTGATAATTTTTCCCATTATAAAAATTACTGATTCCACATTATAAAGCAACAAATGTAAAGAGTCCACACCTAGGTAAAATCTCCTTAGGGATTAATTTAATCACTGATTACATTGACATTTTAGATAAATATTCCTTGATTAAAATTTTAGGGTTAAAGGACAAAAACAATTAAATACCTAAGGTATTTAATTCCGCAAGATCTAAGACAAGAGAAAGGTTTAATTACAGTGGGGAAAAATAATATATATTAAAATCATCATAGTAAATTCTTACTTACCCACTCCCAGAACTTGGTTAAATATTCAATTTAATTTTTTCTATGATTAAAATAATTAAAACTTCCTAAAAACATTCCCATTAGATAGGGAATTTCCTCACCTTTCCGGTGATATAAATAAGTCCTCATAACTCCTCATATTTCTCAAGTTATGGGCCGACGGAACTTGGGGTGAAAATTTCCCAAGAGCGGGCCTCCAGGCCTAGGGAGGAAAACTTTCCCCAACTCAGGCCTGCGGACATCGGAGAGAAAATTTACCTGGAGGAGAAAAGTGGACCGACAGAGAGGGGAAATCATTTAGCACTTTTTCCCTTTTGGGACAAAGCAAATTTTATACCCGCACCTCCGCCGATGCCCAGGGAGACCACGTGGCAACTCCTGATTACTTACGAGCCAGCGGGGCTGCGGGGAAAACTTACAATTTTTTGCAAATTTATTTGTAAAAGAGCTTAAGGTTAAAATATATCAAAGCTGCCACTGACTCCCAATGAAGCCAAGTGTTGTTCAATGATTGGCCGCAGGGCAGCCGGGCTTCGGAGGAAAAATTGATAAATTAACCTTTTGGACTTAGATCATTTTTGACAAAAATGAAGGCTTACTGATTAGCGGAGCAGCAGGAAACTTTATGACTTTGCGCCTTTTGAAAAAAAAACAAAAAATAAATTTTTAGCCCGCGGGTCCCCCCAAGAATATTTTAATAATTAAATTTGATAGTTATAATATTTTTGCAACAAAATGAAATAAAAACTTCAGAAGGCCATAAATTTTGATTGGGAACTCAATGTTTTGAAAACAAGGACTTTCTAGAAATATTTAGATGTCCTATTTGTGTAAAGATATTAATAATTTAATTTTGATAAAGTTAAAAGTGTAAAATTTTAGAAAATGTCTCTCTATCACTTAGAAAGTGAACTGGTATTCTAACTTGCAAATAATTGTTCAAATCAGCCATTAATTATTTCTCCACATGTCAAACATACATGGAGGATTTCACTTGGAAGAATTTAGGATATTTTTGAAGGGTTAAATCATTTGATTAAAGATTAATTCAAAATTTCCCAATTTAACAACAAAAACAACTGAGAAATTGCTTGAACCCAATTTTGAAAGGCTCTATGAAAATTTCTTTAGTATTATAGTTTTTTTGGGATCGTTTTGACCTTTCTTAGCTTGTATTAATGTTTTAAGTGTCTTTCCTAGTCTGCAGGGTCATTCTGTGCATTTGATAAAACATTTTCCAGTTTTGAAACATCTAACAGAGATCTAACTCGAAATAATCTATTTTCCATTTATCATCTTGTAAGTATTAGAAATCATTCAAGATCCGATCTAACTCATTAAGTTGATCCAAATCAACGTATTCAACTTCCAAATTACAATTCCGATTTTCAAAACTTTCATTTCTAAAGAATAGAGCATTATGAAATTTCTTCATACGTATTCTTTTTTTTCATCTTTCCAACAAAGATTTCAAATTACATTAAGCAATTAGACTTCCAATGAAAGCAATATCATTTGAACAAAGTAACTAATTCTATTTATATAGATCAAATACAACTTTACAATCACAACTCTACAATCAAATACTACTTTACGATCACATTCAAAGGTTATTTATTTTCCAAAACATAGTAACTCTTTAGCACAAAATGCATATTAAATTGTCATCCACATCAAGTGGGGAAATGGTTTACAAAATTAGTTTCGCAAGTGACTGTCAGAACTTTATCTTCTCCCTCAATTACAATATACATAATCCAATTTCTTCCAGATCTATTCAAAAATAGAGAACAAAGTATATCTCTTTCACAATTCAATTTACAACTTTCATAACCCATACAAATCATCTTCCCATCACAAATAATATACAAGATCATTCACTTCAAGTTGGAAAAGGTTACATTAAGAAATGATCTCAGCAAGGACTGTCAAATTGTCTTCTTTCTCACTTCTAGAACAATAGTATGAATTTCCATCATTCTCTAATTTGGTCACAACAGAACAGGGGAAAGGAAATGCTCTCCACCCAACCAAGACATCCAATGAAAAGGGAGAACCCATCCTTATTCATCCACCCCCGAGCCCCAACCACATTGCAATAAGAAATGTTTTTCAAGTCATGGCAACAACAGGCTTCCACAACATAAAAGCAATCTTTCACATTCAACACATAGTCTAAAACATAATGTAGTTTGCAACCACATGAAAAAAAAAACAAAAACTTAGGCTTCAACATGCAAGCCAAAGGAGAAAGAACTATGGGGGAAGCTACTTATGCCTCCCAAATGGGAAATGAGTATCACCACCTAGAAGAAAACCACCAAAATATATATGATTTCCAATCCATGACATGCTCTTATGCCTCCCCCTAGTACCTCTTATTCCTCACATTTCCTTATCCCTCCCCAAACTCTTATGGCACCCCATAACCATTTTACCTCCACACTTATACCTCCCCAAAGCACCTATGCCTCCCCACAAGAATCCCCGTAGTCTTCTCCTAAACCATACCTAGGCCATCTACCCAACAAGCCAACAAGCAATATAAAAACATCCACAACATTTACATATGCATAAATAAGAGAAGAGCATTTTAAAGAGCCGAGATCCTACCTCTCCATGATGGAGTTTGTTCCAAAGTTCCAAACAACAAGCTTTCCAATGTAAAACATTCCAATATAAATAATCCACAATTATTCAACCATCTCCAAATTTCTCCAAAAATTTCAAGAGCTCCCCAAACCAAAGAAGTCACCCAAAAAATGAAGCAATGCAAGGTGAAGTAACCCCCAAAACAAGCCAAGGAATTTGAATATATAGAATAGGAAAGAGAAGAGGATGAGGTGGATCTATGTGGGATGCCACATCACACATCCTCAACTCTAACTCATAAGTCAAGTTCAATCTCCAAGGCACAACAAATAAGTAGGTGAATAAATGACAATTTACTTACACACTCCAAAACAAGTCCACACCCAAAGGACTGAAATTAAAAGCATGTAAGAAAGTGAAATTAAAACATACAATTTGACTTATAAAAATAAATAAATAAGGGATAACGTTAACTCTCCAACCATAGGTAAGGTTGGTATATGAATTTAACAGGTATGGGAAAAGTTTAACTTATCCCATAAGCCTCCAAAATCAGCCTTCAAGGAAAAATTCGAATTTCCAAGAAGATGAAGTGTTTCACACTCAAAAGTTAACTTACACATCACTGACACATCTCTTACAACACTTTAATTCAAGGCCAAAAACTCTATTAATTACTTTCTTATGACATATTTTAATTAATTAACTTAACAACATGATTACTCACAATATTACACCCCATTTAATGAATAATGAAAGGGTCAATGTACCACAAACTAGACACATGCAAACAAAAACAAAGGAACTAATAAATATATACAGCTATCCCCTTGGTCACATTTAAATGTGATCCCTCCCATGGGAATCCATAACAATCAAACACACACAGATGAACAATACAAGTTGCCATGGTGACCTTGTTGAATTAATCTAGAATTCCAATGTGGTTGGAATCCAATCTCTCGATGTTTGTTGTGATAGTTTTAAATTACACAATACAAATACCCCTTCAGCCTCGTGGCCATATCTAAACATCCAAATGAATATAATATAATTTCAAAATCATCAATATATATATGAATCACAACAACATCCAGAAAATAAATAATATCACTTAGAATTTCATTAGCAACGATATAATCATCAATTTTTAATTCAATTTTCTCGGTCTACTCAATATATCAAAATATCACATGTCCTAAAAACATCCATAAATATATATAACCATGTCCAGCAGCATGTCAACATCTATATAAAATGTCTCTAACAATCATCATGCATCATATATGAGTCAGAGTCAACAATAATCCCTGATCTGACATCTAACACCATGCTAAATTAAAACTATTATAATGTCCATAATATAGTCAGCAGTATCATGATCAATATAAAACGTGTCGAAGGGAAGTGGGCACTACATCCCCTCCGCTTAGACTCAACTTCCTCCTGGAAGTCACCGGAGAAAGACATAGGAACAAATCTAATAGAAAAATGATCACTCCATTATGGGATTGCTTGCTTTAAACAAGTGTGCGTCTACAGAACCTAAGTTTGGTCCAATGCAATTCAGCAAGAAGAAGGGAGATTGAAGGGATGAGTTCTAAACTTTTTGCATGCAAGGCTATGAATAGTTAAATCTAGAGAGTAAATTTATGCTCTCAACCAAGATACCACACATAACAATATAACATGAAGAGTTCAAAGGAGTCTTAAGATTAACCACCAAGTAGAGGAATAATAAGGAGAATTCC
This sequence comes from Taxus chinensis, assembly GCA_019776745.2. Classification (NCBI taxonomy): domain Eukaryota; kingdom Viridiplantae; phylum Streptophyta; class Pinopsida; order Cupressales; family Taxaceae; genus Taxus; species Taxus chinensis. The sequence continues at coordinate 461,268,700 of CM034155.1, read as the reverse complement.
ATGAGTTTGAGAATTACCACATAGTTTTCCAAGGAATACAACATACTACAATAATAAAATTTTAGGTTTCTACTAGGTTTAAGCCATGATTTCAAGGTTCGTTGTCTAGATAAGGATAACAAAAATTAACTATGAAATTTTTTTCATGAGGAACAAGTCTACTCAAGGTCCCACAATTTGAGGTCACACAAGATGAGGTTAATAAACAAGTAAGGACACCTAAATTAGAAAAACATTTAAAATCAAGGAACCATTCTAGGAAAGCACTTCTATAACTTGAGAGGGTACAATTAACTTTTCGTGGTAATAAAATCGAAGTCAAGACAACAAGTTTTCCTATAGTCTGACTTTTTTACACTTTTGTTTTAAGAATCGAACACACCATACCAACAAAATCTAGAGAAGTCAACCATTTAGAAAAAGAATATATATATTTATCTTATTTCCTACTCAAGCTTGGAATAACCATAAAGAGAGCACAAGAAAAACCAAGGACCACTCAAGGTCATTAGGGAGAAGAACAAGTAACACGGGGTCCAACTACAATCCAAGGGTGTATCATATCAAAAGTGAATAACATAATCTTGCACTTTCCATCCTAATGGTAAAAGGGAAAAAATAAGAAGGTGACCCAAGAAAATATGAAGAAAATAAGACTTCCCAAAGTTATTTTATATCCTTAACATATGTTGCCTTAAAATTACAATAACTTAGGTCTGCAAGGACAAGACAATAGATAATTCTTAATCGAAAAGGACCACAACTCACACTTTTCAAACTATGGGCCGATAAGGGTATGATGACCCAAAAATCTCACAAGAAAGTCACATACATATATGAATAAGAAATTACTAGGCAACTAGAACACATTGCTATCCACCAGGTGTTTCAAAATTTCAGGTAGGTGATAGAACTACAGGTTCAACTAAACATTGCACTCAATACACATAAATCTTACTTACTTTATAACTCAACTAACTAAGTCAAAAGTTGTACTTTCATTTTCTAAGCACATTCCTTTACGATTTTTCTTGATTAAACTTCCTCCTATTATGACATCACAACTTTGTGTCATAAAGACCACTAAAGGGGCATGATATCTCACCATTCTGTAAAGGCAGAAAAGAGAAATAGTATTTATTTTACTCCTAGGGGAGGTATCTGAATTTTTTTTTCCTTTTTAGTTCTTCTACATGTTTATTTTTCCTATTAATCTACAAAGGTTAAAGCAAGAACCATTTTCTCTTTCTATGTTCCAGTTTATTTGTGAAGCTTCAAGACCAAACTTCCTCAATTATAGTTTTATGATGTTTGGGTGAGTCAACTTTTCAATTAAAAATTTAATGAGAAGGAAGGGTAAACATATCACACTATTAATTTTATGGGAGAGAGAGGAAATTCAACACATGACATTTTCAATTCTAGGAAACAAGGGATGTTCAACAAACAAAACACATTATTAATTTGGTAAGAACTAGGAAACAATCAATCAACATGGATCACAAAAATATTTCAAGGGTTTTCCAAATAATTACAAGGATCATCAAATATTTCTAGTGGGTCTCTACAAGTCTCAAAATAAGTTACAAGGAATTCCCATTAAAGAAGCATAATTACTCTTACTGATCTACTAGGGTTTAACAATGTTTGTTGTTCTAACGAAAACATTTTACTCATATGATAAGACAAGGAAATTTTTTCAATACTACACCCATGATATCACATGATACCACCAACCAAGATATAAAAATGACAAGGAAATATTTTAACTATAAGAACACCACATACTCACTATCAATCAACAGACAATCAACTATCTATTCAACATGGATTTACAACCAAGAGTTACAGTTTTGCAAGAATAATCACATTATAAAATACCATCGAGATTAAATTATCAAGGTTTAATTACACTATCATCACCAATTTCATGGTCTAAAAGACTCAAAGCATCCATAAGTGTCTCCACGTAATCCAAAATTAATAGGTCATAGAGTATTATTCATAGTAACTTAAAAAAAAATTAAGGAGAGGGTAGACTTATTTATAGGCCAAGAGGGAAAAAAAACATACTTAATTTACACACAATACTCGAATGGGATTAAATCTAACCATAATTACCAAGATGCATACAATCCGCAAGTCACTACTTAATACAATGAAATGAGGAACTCTTGATAAAACTTAGCATGCCATCAAAGAGAAGCCACTACTAGACATCCAAAGCCATCCGAAAGAAAACCAATCCCACCATAATTCATTATCCCACAATTAAACACCTCTAGCTCAATGAGGTTCAAGCTCTTACCAGATTATAAGATAATTCACCACCATCGCTAACAAACTACCAACTAGAACACACAACACAATGAACTCTCTAACTAACAAGGTCAAGCAATGAAAAAGTCACTTAAGATCCTAGACAGACTCAAGGTTACATGCATCTAAACCCAAGGCATAACTTTAAGCACCTAAGAAGACATTCAAGACACCCTGGGTGTATACCCATACGACAAAATGTAACACTACAAGAAGAATAGAACCAACCCATCATCATGTAAGAAGGAACCATGTAACGTTAAGATAAGTAGCCAATAACATAATGAGCTCTGAGTCACCAATCAAAATAAAATCCAAGAAATTTCAACAATAAAGGAAAGTGGCGAAGTAGCTGCATTGCAAAGTCTAAAAATTCTCACAAAAATATAAATAACTAAAAGAGCCTCAGAGCTTCTCAATCCAATCATAAAATAAGATACTGGTTCTTGATAAAATAACACAAGATTACAAATGTAAAACACAAAATTTAACACCACATTCACTTTGTAGCCCTTCATGGCCACCAATAGGGGTACTCTGCCTTGAGGTTAGTTCCAGGACACATACACAAAATTGGGTCATAAATGAAACCTAGACTTAATGTCCACTCTCCCATATGGGTAACAAAATGAAAACCTGATAACCAGACATAATTTCCTAACTACTGAAGGAAGGAATCTCTAAACAACTTCTAATTAAATCTTCCTAACCCTAGATCACAACCACTATAGTCCAACCACAAGATTCACACCATACAATTTATCATTCCAACAGCTCCAATAAGGAAGGGTCTAAAAATGACTCAATGTATCATATAATTAAATCAAGATTTAGGACTTGAATGACAACACATTTTCAAAGGGGAACCAAGTTTTAACTACACTAGAAGTTCAAAATAATCAATTTAATTTGAAATTCTTAGTTAGGCGGGTTTATACAAACACCACCAAACAAGCACAACAATTTAAACAACTTATTATTTTATTATTATTTTAATTTTGGTAGTTCAACTAAATGGAGTAAAGTAATATTTATTTATACACATTTCTTTTCCAATTTTCAAACCATTTTTTTCTTAGATTCAAAAGTGTGCTAGGTTTAGCATTCATGTCTCAAGTTTTCTAGTGTGCCCAAGGGTCCAAGCTTTGAAACCACAGCTCTGATACCAAGTGTAACACCCCCTAAAATATCCCACTTGAGACCCATGAACAACCTAGGTTTAGTTACAAAACTATGGAATACTTTTTTTTTTGAAGTGTTAACAACCAAAGTCTTAAGGAAAATTAAATTCAACTGATAAATTTTCCCATTATAATAATTATTGATTCAACATTATAAAGAAACAAGTGTAATAAGTCCACACCTAGCTCAAATCTCCTTAGGGATTAATTTAATCACTAACTACATTAATATTTTAGGTAAATATTCCCTAAATTTTAGGGTTAAGGGAACAAAACAATTAAATACCCAAGGTATTTAATTTTGCAACATCTAAGACAAGAGTATGGTTTAATTACAGTGGGGGAAAAGAATACATATTAAAATCATCAAAGTAAATTCTTACTTACCCACTCCCAGAACTTGGTTAAAGATTCAATTTGATTTTTCCCATGATTAACTCAATTAAAAATTCCTTAAAACATTCCCATTAGATAGTTAATTTCATCACCTTTCCGGTGATATAAAGAAGTCCTCCTAACTCCTCATATTTCTCAAGTTATGGGTCAGCAGAACTTGGGGTGAAAATTTTCCCAAAAGCAGGCCTGAGGAGGAAATTTTTCCCCAACTTGGGCCAGTGGACATTGGAGAGAAAATTTCCTTGGAGGAGAAAAGTGGACTGATGGAGCGAGGAAGGAATTTACCACTTTTTTCCTTTTGGGACAAAGCAAATTTTATACCCCCACCTCTGCCGATGCCCAGTGAGACCACGTGGCAGCGCCACATTACCTGCAGGCCAACAGGGCTGTAGGGAAAAATTACAAATTTTTGCAAATTTATTTGTGAAAGCACTTAAGGTTAAAATTGATCTGAGCCCCCATCGACGCCCAACAAAACCACATGTCGTTCAATGATTGGCCGTGGGGCACTGGAGGAAAAATTACCAAATTAACCTTTTGGACTTAGATCATTTTTGAAAAAAATGAAGGCTTGTGGATTAGCAGAGCGGCGGGAAACTTCCTGACTTTGCACCTTTTGGACAAGAAAATAAAGAAATTTTTATCTTGTGGGTCCGCCCAAGAATATTTTAATAATTAAATTTGACAGTTATAATATTTTTGAAGCCAAATGAAATAAAAAATTCAAAAGGCCATAACGTTTGATTGCGAACTCAGTTTTTGAAAAATGAGGACTTTCTAGAAATATCTCCACGTATTCCTTGAAAAAAGATCTTAATAATTTTTTTTTGATAGATTTAGAAGCATAAATTTTGACAAAACATCTTTCTGCCACTTAGAAAATGAATTCGTATTCTAACTTGCAAATAATTGTTCAAATCTACCATTAATTATTTCTCCACATGTCAAAAAGACATGGCGGATTTCACTTGGAATAAATTAGGATAGTTTTCAAGGGTTAAATAGTTTGATTGAAGATTAATTCAAATTTTCCGAATTTAACAGCAAAAATGACTGAGAAATTGCTTGATCCCAATTTTGAAAGGTTCTATGAAAAATTCTTAAGTATTATAGTTTGTTTGGGATCATTTTGATCTTTCTTAGCTTGTATTAATGTTTCAAATGTCTTTCCTAGTTTGCAGGGTTGTTCTATGCATTTGATAAAACATTTTCCAGTTTTGAAACATCTAACAAAGATCTAATTCGAAAGAATCTAGTTTCCATTTATCATCTTGTAAGTATTAGAAATCATTCCAGATCTAATCTAACTCATTAAGTTGATTCAAATCAATGTATTCAAATTCCAAATTACAATTCTAATTTTCAAAAAATTTATTTCTAATGAATAGAGCATTATGACATTTCTTCATACATATTATTTTTTTTCATCTTTCCAACAAAGATTTCAAATTAGAGTCAACAATTATACTTCCAATGAAATCAATATCATTTGAACAAAGTAACCACTTCTATTTATATAGATCAAATACAACTTTACAATCACAACACTTTCTCATTACATTCCTTTTTACAATAGAATATAGAGTATATTTCTTTGACATTCAAAGGGGATTTATTTTCCAAAACATAGTAACTCTTTAGCACAAAATGTATGTTAAATTGTCATCCACATCAAGTGGGGAAATGGTTTACAAATGTAGTTTCACAAGGTAATGTCATAAATTTATCTTATCCCTCAATTACAATAAACAGAATACATTTTCTTCCACATTTATTCAAAAATATATAACAAAGTATATCTCTTTCACAATTCAATTTACAACTTTCATAACCCATACAAACCATCTTTCCATCACAAATAATATACAAGATCATCCACATCAAGTGGGAAAAGGTTACATTAAGAAATGATCTTAGTAAGGACTATCAAATTGTCTTCTTTCTCTGTTCCAGGACAGTAGCATGAATTTCAATGATTCTTCAATGTGATCAAAATAGAATAGGGAAAAGGAAATGCTCTCCACTCAACCAAGACATCCAATGAAAAGGGAGAATCCATCCTTCTTCATTGGCCCCCGAGCCTCAACCATATTGCAATAAGAAATGTTTTTCAACTCATGGCAACAATAGGCTTCCACAACAAAAAAACAATCTTTCACATTCAACACACACTCCAAAACATAATGTAGTTTGCAACCACATGAAAACAAAACACAAAAATCAAGCTTCATCATGCAAGCCAAAGGAGCAAGAACCCTGGGGGGAGCTACTTATGCCTCCTTAAGGGGAAATGGGTATCACCACCTAAAATCAAACCAAAAAAATATATATCATTTCAAATCCCTGACATGCTATTATGCCTCCCCCTAGTACCCCTTATTCCTCACATTTCCTTATGCCTCCCTAACCTCTTATGGCACCCCATAACTAGTAAAGAAATGCAAGCTATTTCCTTGTAAGGTGGAACCCAAATCCCAACTCCCTCCACACTTATACCTCCCCAAAGAACTTATTCGTCCCCACAAGAATCCCCATTGTCTTTTCCTACACTATACCTAGGCCATCTACCCAACCAGCCAGCAAGCAACATCAAAACATCCATAACATTAACATATGCATAAATAATAGAAGAACATTTTAAAGAGCCATGCTCCTACCTCTCCATGATGGAGTTTGTTCCAAAGTTCCAAAAAACTATTTTTCTAATGTAAAAAAGTCCAAGATCAATAACCCACAAGCATTCAACCATCTCCAATTTTCTCCAAAAATTTCAAGAGGTTCCGAAACAAAAAGAAGTCACCCAAAAAATGAAGCAATGCAAGGTGAAGTAACCCCCAAAATAAGCCAAGGAATTTGAATATATAGAAGAGGAAAGAGAAGAGGATGAGGTGAATCCATGTGGGATGCCACATCACACATCCTCAACTCTAAGTCATAAGTCAACTTCAATCTGTAAGGCACAATAAATAAGCAGGTGAATAAATGACAGTTGACTTACACACTCCAAAACAAGCCCACACCCCAAAGGACTAAAATTAAAAGCATGTAAGAAAGTGTAATTAAAACATACAATTTGACTTAGAAAAATGAATAAATAAGGGATAAATTTAACTCTCCAACCATAGGTAAGGTTGGTATATGAAATTAAGAGGTATGTGACTAGTTTAACTTATCTCACAAGCCACCAAAATCAACCTTTAAGGAAAAATTAGAATTTCCAAGAAGATGAAGTGTTTCACACTCAAAAGTTAACTTACACATTTCTTACAACACTTTAATTCATGGCCAAAAACTCTTTTAGTTACTTTCTTGTAACATATTTTAATTAATTAAATTAACAACATGATTACTCACAATATTATACACCATTTAATGAATAATGAAATGGTCAATGTACCACAAAATAAACACATGCAAACACAAACAAAGGAGCCAATTATAAATAAATACACCTAACCCCTTGGTCACATTTAAAGGTGATCCCCCCATGGGAATCCATAACAATCAAACACACACACACGAACAATATAAGTTTCCATGGTGACCTTATTGAATTCATCTAGAATTCAAATGTGGTTGGTCTGCAATCCCCCAATGTTTGTTGTGATATTTTTAACCTGTACAATACAAATACCCCTTCGGCATCCTGGCCATATCAGAACATCCAAATGAATATAATATAATTTAAAAATCATCAATATATATATAAATATACATGAATCACAACAACATCTAGACAATTAACAATATCACTTACAATTTCATCAGCAACTATATAATCATCAATAATAAATTCAATTTTCTCGGTCTACTCAATGTATCTAAATATCACATGTCAAAATCTATATAAAATGTCTCTAACAATCATCATGCATTATATATGAATCAAAGTCAACAATAATCCCTGATCTGACATCTAACACCATACTAAATTACAACTATAATAATGTCCATAATATAGTCATTAGTATCATGATCAATATCAAAAGTGTTGAAGGAAAGTGGGCACTACAATGTGTATGTGGAAGCCATTTTTGAGTTGTCATGGCTGTTTAAATAAACTTCATTGCTTCTTTTTCATGGCTTGGGGAACAATGAGGAAGAAGGATTCTCTCCCTCATTGGATGTTTTGTTGGGTGGAGAGTGTTGTTTATTCCAACATTTTTTTGTGTGCATAATTGATGAAGATGGTGGAGTTTGAGTGAAAATTGACTCACAATGCATTTAGAGAATTTTGAATAAGGATGCTTCCTTGTAAAATTGTTGTCATGATATTCCTCTCAAAGAGGAAGGCTTATAAACTTCTATTGTAAAAGAAGTGTCTTGATATTCTACTTGGCAAAATTGTAATGTTGGTATTTTTGTAAGTGAAAGTCGAGAGCTTGGAAGTTACTCTTTTGAAATTTTTATAAGGAGAGGGACTATCTTATTTCAAGAATGTATCGAGTTATTGAGAAATATTTGTATCATTAAATGATCATAGTTGTAATGTGTGTATAATATGGAAAAATAATTTTAAGGTTGTAGTCAAAAGACAAGTGTATGTCTTCCTTTTCAAAAAATGAAATATAACATTCCCTTACTTATTTTTTTTCATAATAAAATAGTTGTTTTATTATGAGGAAACCTTGTAAGTAGTTTTAGCCTACTTATAAAAAAAAAAGGAACCAAAGTTAATTAAGAATGTTATATATTCCTCCTATCCGAATGGATGGGCAAAGGAATAGGCAGAACAAAATTTTATTTAATCTAATTCTTTTGTTGCATTAAGAATGGTTGGAGTATATAACAAAACACATTCTCATACAGCTATAAATATATTTTTTTTTATAAAAATTCACATATATTTAAACCTATACACACAATCCCATTTATCTATTCTTGTTGCAACTATTCCTTTTTTTGTTTTACGTAAAGTAACTTAATTAATAAATAAATATATATTACCAATATATAATAGATATGTATTAATAATATACATTATTATTTTCAGATTTTAGAAAATCATTATCTAAACAATCCTTACAAATATTAATAATTGCATATTAATAAGTAATATTAATATATAAAAATATTTATATATATAAATATATATATATATATATATATATATATATATATATATATATCTATATATATATATATATATATATATATATATATATATATTAATCCTCATTAATTAATAGTTATGATAAAATACAAGCCCTATTGTTAATGTGGCTGAGTGATTAATAAAATGAGTGTCCTTTAACAAGGCCACGATATGGCAAATCCTGCCGAAGAAGTAGTTTTCTGTTGAGGAGGAGGAGTTTGTTATGAACAAAGGATAAGCTAAGAGTCATAGTCAAATTCGAAACAAACAAACTCAAAACAATTACATTTGAAATAATATGATATTACTTGTGCGGGATTTTGGGTGACATTTGTATCCTAGTACAAATACCGTCGTTGTTATTCAAGATTTTGAAGGCTTGCTAGAAACTATCCACTTGAATACCATCTTCGAAGACAATTTTTTTTTTGTCATTTTAAGAACATTGAATATATTAATGGTATGAAATATTTTGTTTATAAATTTGAATCCTTGTGCGTATTAAATATTAGTTTGATTTGATATTAACAAAGAATTAATCCTTATGTTTCATATTGTTAGTACGGGTCACTTGTTAAAAAAAGAAAAAATATATCCAGAAAAGTTTTAATGCACAGCCAGAGTTTTGAGTAATTCCACATCAATTAATTTGTATAGATTACAATGATAGAATGTGTGAAATACATAACAATAAAAATAAATTGAAGGGGATGGCAACAAAGTTATCACAAAGACAATACTTTTTTTTAATCTTTAACTTAGTAGACGTGAACCAAATTTTCTCTTAACCAGGCTTTAGGGAGTAGGTATATTGTATTTTGAGATATTAGATTAAGCCAAATAGTCTTCCAGAGTGCCCTAAAGGAACAATATTTTTAAAATTAACAATAGTGAACAATCCAAAGATAATTTAGAAGATTCTTATCAAATTCTCCAGCCACCCTAAGAAATGCAACTTGATGTCAAAATCCAAGTTGTTCAATGGTCATGTACATGTGGGAGTCGATCAATGACTCAAAAAATTGGAAATAAGTTTATACTATGAGCTGTAACTCCACAAAAAATATCAAGCATTTTTAATATTTCACAGGTCAAATGGAAAATATCAATGTTGAAAGATATCTTATTAGATGTAGAGAAAAAATTGTTCTAGTATTTAGTATTACTTATGAAGATAAATATCACCTTTTATTTACAATAGTAAATATCAAACTTCACACACAACAATATAACATTGTAACGAATAAAGTTTTCGTATCACTAATTAGCAAGACATGAAGAGTTGAAAAATTATTAATTAATATTCCACATCCCTATCTATTGAGAAAAAGAAGGGTTTCCAAAATATTAGATTCATAGTGCCACTTTAACAAATACATATTCTAGAAATGGAGCAACTGGTGATTTCAAAGCCAAAGGTTTTAAATCTCGTTCACAATGCAATAGGGTGACAAAAAACATGATGTGGTGGTGATTGCAATATTTTCCATTTTTTTCAGCATACCCTATTTTTTTCCTATAATTCCTTAGATAGGATAATATGTAACAATTTTGTAAACAGAGTTCTGAATTGCCAATGGCACATTTCGTCAAACAATGTTCTTACATTCATAAATCCTTTGTCACTAGTATTTTGTCTAACATTGGGAAAAAACATCTATAGAAATGTTTTTTGGGTTATATATTGGTTAAGAGGGATATATCCTTTCCAACAATTTCCTATTTTAAGTTTTCTTGGTTGTATATATACAACGAAAATAGTGAATACATGAAATATACTCACGCACTTAACACCGAAGGTGAGTATAACTGTATCTGAAATCTTACTCATAGAAAGTAGTTTATGAATCTTTGGAATGGAATCGGAAAAGAAGTTAAAGTATTTTAATATTATTTTTTTTCAGTAGATAAATGGGGGTTTACAACAGAGCCCTCAACCTACTGACACAAAACCACCACTCTGTTACAACATGAAAAATCTGTAAACACCCATAACAATTTATTTTAATTTTTTCTAAAAATGACAATGCATTATTAGCAGTATTTTCTAAATAAACAGTTTCAAGTAATGGTTTCCATTAGTTTTTACCTACTAAGCAAAAGAAATGCCAATGATAAAAATATTCCTAAAAAAGACAAAAACACCTTCAATACGAAACAACACAACTTACAATTTTTATACTATAAAGATCATGCTTGCACAATATACTGTTTGTCAAATTTTGTGGCAAAACCTAGCCCTATTCTTCATCAAGAGGAAAACTATTTAATTGCATCCTCCCATAGGTGAAGTGTTTTACTGTGTTTCTCAGTGTTTTCCAGAGATGGACACCACACAAGGGAACACTGTTGAAGCTTGAGGTTTACCTGAACACTACCGAAAAACTATATTTTTGTAATTCTATTAGGTTCTTTTTTTCTAACCTGATAGAATTACCTAATAGACTTACATGTAATATTTTTCTTTTCTCATTAGTTCATTTTCTTGTAGTTTGGAGAAAATGGGAGCTCTTGTGTGGAATAAAGTGGTCAAGCAGCACCAAGGATGGTGCCTTATAACATGCATTTGGTTGCATGCTGGAGTAGTTCATCTGCTTGCCAACATGTTGAGTCTCTTGTTTATAGGGGTTCTTCTTGAGCAGGAGATTGGTTTTGGTGAGTTCTATAAGATAATATGTGCTTTAAGACTATACTCTAGTAGTCCTATTTATCTAGAATCTTATGTAGATATTTAGTTATATCTTTTTCTTGTTATGTTTAGTTGGTTGAAATTGACTATTGTGTTGTTTATGCTCCCTTATACATCTATTTAACTATACATGTATTTGTTTTAAGGAGCATAATCATTTGGAAGTGGTTAGTTGTCCATGTGTTGAAGTTCTCAATAGGCTTTGCATTTATGAATTAGCCACTGTGGAGACAATAAACTATCAAATGTATATCTTTAAAGAGATAAGCAAGTTTGTTTGTTGTCTATTATCTGGAAATAGTGGAAACTTGTGCAGGACCAAAGAGCTATACTGGGCATGCTAGCAAGATAACATGCCCTTTTATAGAGAGTCCGATACTAGGCATGTCTAAGAATAGATTGTTTGTTTGTTCTTGGGTGATTCTGATCTATGATGTCAGATTTCTAAAAGAAGATGCCTGATTGATTTTGTTAGTGATTCTTGCATTCCTAAAGTTTCCCCTTGTAAGCATGTGTGCAAAATTTTGGTACAAATCAAAACTAATGAAGAATTCAAAAATTCAAAATGTGAATCCCACACACACACATAATTTTCAGATTCAATTTAGGTGAAGCAATCATTTGATGCTATACTTAATCTTTAAATTATGATACCTCGTAACCACACACACACAAACACATTTTTCAGAGGGTTCTATGTTACTTGTGGTATTTTGTAGGGTTAGAACGAACATTTTCAGAACATTTGATCGAGCATAAAACACATCAAAAGGAAACTATAGGAAAATATGTACAGATAGGATAAAATGTAAAGCATTATAACTAATCAAAGCCTGAGTGGATTTGATTTAGATTGTGGTTTGTGTACAGTTATCAGATAAAGGGTGCTGTGCATGACAACAAAATATGTTTTTAAGGTTCAACACACGTATAATTGCTTAAAAATGTGGGAAGCATACAAGTTTGTAAAAGGTAGATAGAAGTATAATAATATAGCTTACAAAAATTAGAATTATTTAAAGATATACAATTATTGATCAATTGCATATAAAATTGAGTATTGCAGAAACTAAGTAAGGCTTTGAATGGGTTTTTGTTTTTTCATCCTTAAGAGTTGTGATTTCGATGTTTAGAACACTTACAAAACCTATTTTTAAAACATGTATAACAGTCACAAAGTATGGTGACAATATCCCTTTTCATGGTTGGATAAGATTTTATACGGATAGCATTACAATTATATCAAATAGAGTTTCCTTTTCCTTATGCAAAGTGGAAACACAAGGGAAATAGTTCCTGAATTGTTTGTGTCTAGGGAATCTATTCTCGGTGCTTTCTATAGAATGGTGGGGAAAACATTTAATTCATTTTGTTTCCATTTAAAGTGGGTCATTTGTTCCTGGGGACCCAATCGTAGTCCACCGATGATGTTTTAGGAAAAAAAACCCCACTTAATGAGATTTAAAAAATACTTCTAAAGAAGAAATTTAAATAAAAATTTGGAGTGTACTTAAAATCTAAACTCAGGTCTGTACAAAAGGCTTTTAACTCTTCCTGGAATTCTATAAATCATCCTATAAAGTTAAAAGAAAAACTGGTATTTTTATCTGCTTATGTTGTAACTCTAATTTATAAATTGGACACATGCATGTGCAGACACATTTACTGTTTCTCTGTTTCTAGAATTTTGGGGTTTGGGAAACTTGTGCCATACTTCCATTCCTCGGGTAACTTAGAGATAGCTTATGTTTCAAAATTTCAGTCTGGCTAGGTTGTTGAATTGATTAAGATTAACATACAATTTCTAATTGCTATCCCCTTATGAATCACTTTCATTGTTTAGCACTTCTCTTAACACTCCTTAATTACTCTGTCAATGCTGATCCTATGCACATTAGACAAGAAGACAACACATATGTGTGTGAGATGCTTGCACACACACATGAAAATTCTCATCATGAAAATTATAAATTTTTGACTTGGTTTTAATGCTAGATGGCATAAAAACGATGTTTACTGCATGCCAATCAAAAGAAAATACACTTTATATTTTCAATAGTTGTTTTTCCTTAGGCATGATGACTTTATCTATATACCATCTTGGCAAGCAAACATATTCTGTCTGGTTTATCAGTATATTTCCAACGAGCACGTATGTGGAATCATAGATTGAAATAATTCATACTTATCTAATTTTATTGTTGGTGAAAATGCTAGCTTGACTTCTTGCTTTAGTTATAGACTTATAGTGCAGTGCCAATTTTATTCTATTCATATGTTTAGTCATATAATTGATTACATGCCTTGTTGACTTTGTTGAATGGAAAATATCCAAATACGAGCTGGTATCTATAATTTGAGTTTTCGTGAACAATATATGGAAAATATCAAAGTCTTCTGATTACATCCAAAGTGAAGTGTTCTTCCACCACTTCAACTACAAGATTTGGGATGGCAGAATTTTTGATGAATATCCATTGCTATTCAATCTTTTCATCACAGGTAACATGCTTTAAATTTTTCAGGCCTTGAATAGATTTGGGCACCTTCCTCAAACGAGAGCACTCTCTCATGTCTATATCCTTCAAACTCCTTAGTTTCCCTATTCCTTCCGGATATTCTACAAAACATTCTCAGAGAGACATATCAAGATATTCCAGTTGTTTAAGATTGTAGATAGAGGCTCGGAGCTCTTTCAAACCTAGACATGCAGATAACCTTAACATTCTTAAAGAGCTGAGCTTCCCAAAATCATCTGGCAACTTGTGGACAAGATGGAAGTTAGTGATTGACCAGTTCTGAATAGTACCCATGTTGCAGATACCAATGGGTAGCTCCTCTAAATCACTGCAATGATCCACGTTAACATCTAGCATTATAGAAATATTTAAGTTGAGCTTGATATTGAGCTTCATTAAATTTCCCATCCCTTCACATAAGCTCAAAGATAGCTTCTCCAAATTTGGTAAGACTTTACTGAGCTTTCAATTTTTGCATGGTACCCATAAAACTGGGAAGAAAGTATTCACTTGCAGAAAAGACTAAAACCAAAGATTCTGCTTGAGAAAAATCCATCTTGCCCCACTGGATTTCATCCATACAACCTGTATACATAAACCCCAAGTGATAAAATCAGTCAAAAAATTAAGTGTTTTAGTATGTTTATAGAGATTAATATGCATCATCATCTGGAACAACTTACGGGTAGCTTCCAAAGTGTTGAGAATGGTCTCTTGTCACAATATATAAGTCCTAAGTTTTCACAAGCTGGATCCAAAGTATTGGAGAAACGCAGGATGTGCATGATCAGATATGTTGCTGAAATGAATTACCTGTATTAATGGATATAATTTGCGCCTAAAATGTTTCATTGTTTAGCTCTTCCCATGATCGAGATAGACTATTCTCCTTTCTTGGAATAAGCAACCTCTTGCGATGAACTACACTATCTTGGCAAGCCAAATACAGGGCCAAATCTCACATTACATAATGCTGAGAAAAGTATAGCTTCGAAGAACTTCCATAAGAGATGGCTTGACTCCTAGGACAAATCACCCATGTTAGCTCAGAATAGGAAAAACGTGAGGAGAAAATCAAAGATCTTAAGCACAACAAATTCAAATACAGGTTACTACCCAAGATGGCTTGTTAAATTCAGGAGGTTTCTACTAGCATGTTCCAATAAAATGACAAATACATCCTGCCAATCCAGCTTTCTCACACAAACCCAAATGTCCAACAATGCATTTGCACAGATTTTTCTGTCCTCAGGAAATGCCCCCAAGTCTACGAAACATTCCCTTGCTTCCTCATCCAAGAACTCAACACTGGTTTCCAAGCGTCTGAGAAGCCCCTCTTTATGAAAATCGGATATTAATTCTGATTTTGAAAGAGCAAGTGGCAGGCCTCTACACTAAAGCTTGCACCAAAATTTATAGGAAAGTGATGAAAATATTAAATCTACCTTTTGGTCAAGCCAAACAATAGACAGGAAAATTCTAGAGCCCCACAATAGCCACTGAACCTGTCATATCATTAAATGCAAGTGAGGGATTTGTCTCTTCCTCAAAAACAACCACAAATAAAGGGAAAATTTGACCAACCAATGAGATGCTAAATAAATGATGTTTTTAAAATTAATTTTTTTTTTTTTTTTTCCAAAAACTATAATCCATACTAAAAATAATCCAGATGGCAATATTTAATTGAAGCAAAAAAAAAGGTTAATATGCCAGGTGAAGCATATATCCTAGCCTTCGGCAGGATAATAAAGAAAAGTAAGTGGTTGGTGTTGTTCGGCCAAGTGGCCCATGACCAAATTGCTAGTAATAGTTTTAATTAAAGAAAAAGGATGGGGGGAGGGGGACCGACCCCACCCCCAACCCATAATGTTTATGGGGTGGGGGTGGGGGTGGGGTCGGTGCCCCTCCCCCCAAAATATTTAAAACCCATCTTATTTAAAATGAAACTTTCACCCCTTTTCCTTTTAATAAGTGACCATTATTAATTATGTGGCCCTCCATTTTAACGTCAGCCTCTATCGAGCTTTCTATGGGTGTGAATATATTTAAGAGCGCAAACACACATATGGGTTCTTATAATTTTGATTAAAAAATGAAATAACACAGAGTAAAATAAAATTGTATAAATATATATTTGTATTAAATAAAACCCCCTAAATTTTTTGAAATTTAAGGTGAAATAAAAACAAAAAAAGGTTGTATTTTCTCAAAGCATATATGTGGGGTTTCTAGTTATTACCAAAATGGGTATACACATTGAACCTGCAAGTAAAATACTTTTAATAAACAAATACAAAAGAGAAAACAATACACACAAAGGGGAAATGAATAGATCCATGTCTTAAGCACAAAGTTCAATCAAGAAGACCTTTCATGTCTCTAATGGCCTCCACGGCTTCATATTTTCCTCCCTTCTTCCTTAACCTACAAGTGAAAACAAAGGAAATGAGAGATTAGGTTTAGAAAAGGAATATATGAGAACCCATAAGGATATCTAGGGTTACTTTATATAACCTAAATCTAAGGGGTGAGAAAGATTAGAGCTAAGGGTGTAGGATGAACCCTACATCACTTAAGTGATGGGGTATTTTAGTGGAAATGTTTTATATAAATAGATGTGTGTGTAATTTTAAATGGGGCCTAAGGGGTTAGACCATGTCGTGTACCCTTGACACTTTAGGTATTAAACGATGATATTATGATTTATTTTAAACTAGAAGATTATTAGTCTTATCTAATAAAATTTTGAATTTAATTTTTCGTTATTCAATAAATAGATTTAATAAGACCTTTGGGGCTAAATAACAAAGACTAAAATTGATTAATATTTGAATTAAGAAGTGGAACTTAATAAGGGAAATTAAATCAAAATATTTTTATAGGCTTGGGTGAATAGTAATTAACTATTTTTTTAGCCCGATTGAGATATAATTGTTTAAAATTTTATAATCTAGATTTACTTAAAATCTTAGCTAAGGCCTTGTAACCTTTCAAAAAACAATTATTCCATAATTTTTCCTGTTTGCTATTTGGTTTTCTCGACGATTTAAGTGGAAAAAATGTGGGCGTTACACTTGGAATCAGAGCCGAAGGTTCAACAATTGGACCCTGGGCCCACATTGAAACCTGAAAACCAGTTAGTATAATTCAAACCTCCATGATTAAAATAATAATAAAATAATAAAGGTTGTTGAGATTGATGTACTTTCCTGACGGTGTTTTGTTTGACCTCGATTAATAAAAAGTGTTGAATTAGATTGATTTTATTTTAGGCTTCTGGTGTGGTGGGAACTTGGTTCCCCTTGAAAATATGTTGTTTGGTGACTCCTAACTTTTGCTTTAGTTACGTGATGTGATAAACCCATTGAGACTCTTCCTTGTTAGAATGATAAATTGTATGGTGTGATTCTTGTGGATTAGCATTAATGGTTGTATTCAAGGGCAAGAGAGAGTGAATTAGTAGTTGTTTATTCATCTAAAGCTCCCCTTTTTCCTTCAGTGGTTATACAAGTTAGTTTTGGTTGATGCTTTGGCGACATAATCCC
This sequence comes from Taxus chinensis, assembly GCA_019776745.2. Lineage (NCBI taxonomy): Eukaryota > Viridiplantae > Streptophyta > Pinopsida > Cupressales > Taxaceae > Taxus > Taxus chinensis. The sequence continues at coordinate 461,250,953 of CM034155.1, read as the reverse complement.
CTTATGAGTGAGTGGATATTAGGTCTTGGTGTCACATTTGATCCATCTTTATGTATGAAATCTTATAACTGAGCTCGAGGTATACCACCCCTATTGACAGCCATGAAGGGCTACGAAGTTAATGTGATGTTGACCTTCTGTATTTTTTTTTTTACATTCATAAACTTATGTTATTTTATCAAGGACCAACATCTTATTTTATGATGTGATTAATAATCCCTGAGGCTCTTTTAGTTTTTTATATTTTTACACAATTTTCAGGGATCGTAATGCGACTACTTAGCCATTTCCCGTGATTGCCAATATTTCTTGGATTTTATTTTGATTAGTGACTTGTAGCTCATTATCTTGTTGGCTACTTAGCTAAATTTTATGTGATTCTTTATTGAATGTTGATGAGCTTATTCTACGTTGTTTGTATTGTGACATTTTTTCATATGGGGGTGGACCTAGGTGCCTTGAATGTCTTCTTAGGTCCTTTAAGTTATGCCTTGGTTTTCGAAGGAAAGAACTTTTGGTGTGTCTAGGATCTTAGAGTGACTTTTTCGTTACTCGACCTTGCTAGAAAAGAGTTGGTTGTGTCGTGCAGTCTAGTTGACAGTTTGATAACTATGGTGGTGATTCTCTTGCAATCTGGTAAGAGATTTTATCCTCTTCAGTGTCAATGTGTTTAATTTTGGGCTTATGGATTGTGTTAGATCAGATTGAATCTTGGTTGAAAGTAGATTTTATTGGATGAGTGTGTTTTTGGTTATGACATTCCATCAATGGCATGTTAAGTTTTATCATGGTTTCCTTATTTCATTATAGAAAGTATTGACATGTGGATTGTATGTACTTTGGTAATTATGGCTAGATTTAAGCTCATTCGGGCAATGTGTTTAATTAAGTATACTTGTTTTTCTCTCGATGACCCAAAAATATATATACGATTTCCTTAATAATTTAAATTGTGATGTATACCAATCTATGACCTAATAAGTATTCGGTAAATTAGTTGATTGTCCTCTTTTATTTGATTTCTTCTAGACGAGAAATGTGGTGTCCTTGGAGTAAAAATTTCCTTGTCATCTTGTTGCTTGGTTAGTGGTATCCTTTGGAAATATGAGTGTTGATTGGAAAATTTCCTTGTCTTATTATGTGAACTAAATTTTGAGACAAAACAAGAAACATGGTTTTCATTCACAAAATGAACCAAATCTCTTAAATTCGTAAAAGTAAATATGCCTCTTTAATGGGTCTTTTCTTCATAACTTCTTTTGAGACTTGTGGAGACCCACTTGGAGTTTTTATTGATGCTTGTAATTCTTTGATAAACCCTTGAAATCCTTGTGTGGCACATGTTGGTTGATTGATTCCTAGTTCTTACAAGATTAATGATGTGTTTGTTATGTTGAATGTTCTCTTGTTCCTTTAGAATTAAAAATGGAATATGTTGATTTATCTCTTATTCCCATAAAGGTAATAATGTGATAGGTCTGACTCCTCCTTCCCATTAAAATATATTTGGTAAAATGATTAATTGATCCTAATAAAACCCTAGTTGAGGGGTTTGGACTTGAAACTTAACAAGTAAACTGGAAAATTAGAAAAAGGAAAATGGTCCTTACTATAACCTTAGTAGGCTAATAGAATAAAGAAAATTGTGTGGAAAATAGAAAGGGAAACCATTTCCATTTACCCTCCCTAGAAGTAAAATAAATAGTTCTTCTGCCTATACATAATGGTGAGATAGCATGCAAACAATAGCGTTGCTTCTTAATGATGCAATTATGTGATGTATGAAATAGAAGGAAGATTTTTTGTTTAATTAAGAAAACATTTAATGAAAGTTCTTAACAAATGAAACTACAAATTTTGAATTAATATTTGGTTTATAGAATGAGTAAAATTTAATTATATTGAGTGCAATGTATAATTAAACCTTTAGTTTTGTTGTCTACCCAGAATTGTGAAACACCTTGTTGATAGTGATGTGTTCTAGTTGCGTAGTACTCCCTTGATCATAGACGTATGTGTTTTTCCCTTGTAGGAGTTTTAAGTATGTATACCCTTTTTTCCTCATAAATCAATGAGTGTGAGTTGTGGCCCTTTTGGAGTAGGCCTTATCTTTTGTTTTAAAGAGAAAAAACCTCCTTGTGTGTTGTTTTAGCCCTTAGTGACCTAGGTTATTTGTAATTTTAAGGAAACAGATGTTAATGATATGAAATAATATTCGAAATTCCTCTTTTCTTCTTACTTTATTGAGACACCATGTTGTTGTTGCCCCTTTTGAAGTTGGAAAGGGAAAGTCCAAGTTTTTTTCATAAGTTGTTACTCGTGTATTGGTATGATGCACTTTTGGATTGTAGTTGGAACTCTCTTGTTACTTGTTCTTCTCTCTATTTCCTTTGAGTTCCCTTTGGTGTTACGATTCATGCATGTTCTCTCTTATGGTTATCTCAAGCTTGATAAATATTTAAGATTAATAAATTTGATTGTGTTATGTAGTGTGAGTGGTGCTTCTTTTATTGATATGTCAGTTTCTAGTGGAAATATTATCTAAACGGTTGACATTCCTAAAACTAGGCTAATGTTGCGTGTTTAATTGTGAGTGCAATTTCAAGTCATAGAAAATCTAGTGGTGATGACTTTGCTTAGTTTTATCATGAAAAGTAAATTAAATCCTTTATGAGTTATAATAGTACTTCGCATGAATGGTTACAAGAATGTAAACTGTTGGCTAAATTTAGGGATATTACTTGTGATCTCTAAGTTGTGAGACCTTTGAGAAGACGTTTTTTCACATACAAGTTGATGATCATGGGTGCTTTTCGTTATCCTTGTCTTAATAACGAACATTGAAGTATAACCCAACCTAAGTGGAAGTCTTAACATTTTTTATTGTAGTATGTTGTATCCTTGGGTGACATGTGGTCATTTTGAGTGCATGGACTTCTCCCCATTAATATTTTACTTTAGTGGTTGTTCTTGAGATTCCATTCGTTGTTTCTCATTTTGATGCTATGTGTTGTAGCCTCATTGACCACGTAGAGATTACTTCGTGGAAATAAATGCATGAAACTTTAGTTGATTTTTTTTTAGAACACATCCCTTATAATATCCCCTCTCCTTGTTAAATAACATTGGAAAAAACATGGGTTCTGTTGACTCACTCTTGTTTTGAGACATAGAAATTCCAAAAAGGGTGTGATCCTATTTTTTTTTGCATTGTTCCCTGCGTCTTTCTCTATGACATCTAGGAGGAAGTCAAATCTAAGGGGAGGGGGATGTAAGGCCCACTCCTCTTCAACACTATTTGAAACGTGTTATCGATTTCAAATTGAATATAATCATAAACATTACTACATTATGCTAGTTAGCATGCTAATAAGGTTTGCGGGACATCATGAGTACTATTGTATTTTATTTATTGTTTTGACAGTATAGTTGTATTATGGACCTCGACTGTAATTTAGGGATATGGGAATGAGCAAGAGTGACTCCCTTGCTATAGGTTGGTTATGATATCGTTACTATTTTTTTATTATTATGTCTCTTCTCACTCCGTATTGGATTTCTAGATGTTGATATCATACTAGATATTAGATATTGCTAGATGGACATTGATACACTTGTTTTAATTATTGTATAGACAACACTAAAGTGTTAGACTTGTCATATGACGTGACTATTGTGACGAATGTTATATGCTTGATTCATATATTGGTATTCAATTTTTTAACTATTACTACTGTATTGACATATTGGACATGATTTATGAATAGTTTTGGATGATTGTTGATGTATGGTCTTAGTGCAACTTAATGGATAGGTAGAATCAAAATGTTAGAAAATTGAACAATTGGTGATTCTAACATTGGTTTAATTATGATATTAAATTATGTAAATTGTTATGTATACATGTATGTGTTTTATGATTTTGACATCATTAATATGGCTGACATGCCATAATGGTATTGTTTAATTTTTCAGGAAATTATAGCACAACAAACTACAGGTGATAGGAGACCAACAACGAAGGAATGTGGGGTATTGGAAAAAGGTCACCATGGTAACTCATGTATTTTTATGTTGTGTATTGTTGTTATTTTTTTGGAGGTCCCCTTTGGCGAGGTGACCTCAATAGTGACCATGGGTAAGTTGCAATTTTTTCTTGTTGAATTTATTTTATTTGTGAGTATTGTATTTTTTTATTATGTGGAGTCACTTTATTATTATTGTTTAACACCCCTCTTAGGTTAATTAATTTTTATTAACTAGTGTTAATTAGGATGTGAAAAAGAGGGGAAATAAATGTGAGTTGGTCGCTGTAATATGTGTTGGATAAGAATAAATTTAATTTATTTTGGAGTAGTGTGTACTCAATTCCCAAAGTGAAGTTCTGATTTTGACCTTCCAGGCTATTTTGGTGACTTGTGGGACAAGTTAAGTTTGTCCCACACCTCTTAAAGTTACCCACCCACTAGGCCTATGATGTGAGGAACTTATTTTAAGTCCTATTTTGTGTTTTTATGGAGGAAAAGAGCAATTATTTGCAGTTTTCTTACATGGTTATTTAATATTTTCCTTAAGGGGTGTGGGTTGGGTTGAGTGTGTAAGAGGGTGGTCTTTTCCCCAACCAAAAACTTATTTTTCTTCGGGGTTTGGGTTTGAATTGGGTGATGTGGGTTGGAGTAAAGATGATGCAGCATCTTACATGGAGCAAAACTACCCCTCTCTCCCTCTTTTCTATTTATTTCATTTTGTGTGAGGATTCGGGGGTTACTTGTTCATTTTTGGGGGGTGGATACTTGTATTTTTTGAGGAGATCTTGCTTTAGAATGGTGTTTGAGATTGGAATGGATGGTGGTTTCTTATGATTTTGTAAGGCTTGGAATTTTTTTTTGTTGGATCCTCTTCATTTGTAAGGTACATCTTCACCCTTTTTTTTACCTTGCTATTTTGTTATACTCCTATGTGTGGATGATGGTTGTTGTATTGATTATGATTGTGGGAAATAGATTTGATCCTTAGGTTGTGGGAGAAATGGAAAAGGGGGTAAAAATTGTGGGAGGAATAAGAGAAATGTTAGTGGGTATTTGAGGAGCGAGTTGGGTTGGGATGTCCACCTTGTTGATAAATATGATTTGTGTTTATCTTTTTATTTTCTTGAGGGAGGCATAAGAGTAAGGGAGGAATAAGAGTGGTGTATCATCTATGAGGGAGACATAATATTTGTTGTGTGCATTGTGATAGAGTTTTCTGAGGCTCATAGGTGGACACCCAAGCCCTTGCGAGGCATAAGAAGAATCCCCATCTTCCTTTCTCCTCTTTGGCTTTAGCATGAATCCTTTTTATTTTGATGTTGTCGGTTTGTTGTAAAATTGGTATTGTGTTACTTCATTAATTGTCTTTGTTGAATGTGTATGTGGAATCCATTTTTGAGTTGTCATGGTTTTCTAAGTCAACCTTGTTGATTGTTTGTTTGGGCTTGGGGGACAATGAGGAAGAAGGCTTCTCTCCCTCATTGGAATATTAGGTTGGGTGGAGAGTGTTGCCTACTCCCTCCATTTTGTTGTGTGCATGAATTGATGAAGATGTTGGTAATCAATTGATGGAGAAATCTTGTGGGTGACAATGCACATATGAAGTTACAACTTGTACTATTAGATACCTCCTTGTAAAACCGTTGTCATGATATTCCTCTCAAAGATGAAGGCTTATAAACATTGTATGTACATTTTAAGTGTCTTTGGTTAAATCTACTTGTAAATGAGTGTAATGTATGAGTTACATCATTTGTAAGATGAAAGTGGAAATCTTGTAAGTGAATCTTGTACATTTTTTATAAGGAGAGGGACTCATCTTAGTCCAGGAATGTATCAAGTTCTTGAGAAGTGTATTGCATCATTATTCTGATTTTAATTGTATTATGTGTATCGTATGGGCATGAAGTGAGTATTGAATAGTTGTAGTCATTATACAAGTGCAACTCTTCATTTTGTAAAAACTGGATAAAGTTTATCTAAATGTTCCCTTACCTTTTTTTTATATTCAAATAGTGGCTTTAGCAAGAAGGAATAGATATAACAAGTGATTACAATCTAGTTTCTTCTGATTTGTAATATAAATTTGCCCCATGTAGATGAATTAAGAACACAACTATATTCCTCCTATCCTTATGGATGTGCATAGGAATAAATAAATTTAATTGATAATTTATTTGTTTTTTTCCATGGCATAAAATTGTACTCTTATATAATTATCTAGGTGTATGTAAATTATATCCATATAAATATATAAATGAAAATTTACTCTCCCACCCTAAAATTGCAAACTCCTATATTAATAGAAAACATAATTAATTAACAAATACATATTAGTAATATACTATAAATGTATATTAATCTCAAATGATTGATTAAGTATAATATTTTATAAAATCATTAGCTAAACAATCGTTACAGATATTAATAATTGCATATTAATATATATATATTTATTTATATTAATACTCCTTATTAATTAATAGTCATGTTAAAATGAAAGCCCTTTTGTTAATGCGGCTGAGTGATTAAGAGAATGAGCAGCCTTTAATAAAGAAAAGTAAGTGGTTGGTGTTGGTTGGCCAAGTGGACCATGACCCCACTGTTGGAAATAGTTTAAATTAAAAAAAATGTTAGGGGGGAAGGGTTGTTGAACCCACCCCTAACCCATAATGTTTATGGGGTGGGGGTGGGATTGGCGCCGCTCGCCCCAAAATATTTAAAACCACTCTAATTTAAAATGAAACTTTCACCTCTTTTACTTTTAATAATCGGCCATTATGAATTATGCGGCCTTTCCTTTTACAGTTGGCCTGTACCGATATTTTCGCAGTCGTGAATATATTTAAACACAAACACACACACACACACACACACACAAACACACACATATCTGGGGTATTATATGTTTGGTAAAAAAAAAAGAATAAAACAACATTGTATTAATAGATATTTGTATTAAAAAAAATGCCTAAATTTTTGGGCATCTAACGTCAAATAAAAACAAAAAAAGGATGTATTTTCTCAAAGCATATATGTAGGGTTTCTAGTTATTACCCAAATGGGTATACACACAAAGTATACACATTGAACCTACAAGTAAAATAATTTTAATAAACAAATACAAAAGAGAAAAAAATACCCACAAAGCAGAAATGCTTAGATCCATGTATTAAGCAAAGAATTTAATCAAGAATATATTCCAGGTCTCTAATGGCCTTCATGGCTTCATCTTCTCCTCCCTTCTTCGTTAACCTACAAGTGAAAACAATGGAAATGAGGGATTAGGTTTAGAAAAGGAATATATGAGAACCGATAAGGATATCTAGGTTTCATTTTGTATAACATAAATCTAAGGGCTGAGAAAGATTAGATCTAAGGTTGTAGGATGAACCCTACATCACTTAAGTGATTGGATATTTTAGTGGGAATGTTTTATATAAATATATGTATTTTTAACTAGGAGATTATTAGTCTTATCTAATAAAATTTTGAATTTAATTTAGTGCCGTTCAATAAATAGATTTAATAATACCTTTGCAGCTAAATAAAAAAGGGTAAAATGGATTAATATTTGAATTAAGCAGTGGAACTTAATAAGGGAAATTAAATCAAAATATTTTTATAGGGTTGGGTCAATAGTAAGTAACTATTTTTTTAGTCTTGACTGCCATATAATTGTTTAAAATTTTATAATCAGGATTTAATTAAAATTTTAGCTAAGGCCTTGTAACCTTTCAAAAAAAATATTCCATAACTTTTCCTATTTTCTATCTGGTTTTCTCGAGGATTTAAGAATGAAAAAAGTGGGCATCACAGTAACAATAAAATGGTCAATTTTCTTATATTTATTCATTTAGGACCACAAAATCATTTTTTTTTGTTTATACTACGATACTGGTATTTAATGTGATAATGGTGCTTCTTTTGTCGTATAGTATAATACACATTACCTTGTGAATTTTTTTTTTTGAGATGTGCTCCCTTTGTATAATACACAACATGGTTTGGAAAACCTCCCTTATGTATACCATCATGCACAACATATTATCTCCACAAGATAATGAGATGATGTTTGTGTGCGGGATTTCATTTACCTCTTGTTAGGTTATTTAATGTCAAACATTGCAAGTTATCTCATCTTATGTGAGTCATAGGCCATTAGGTGTCGTTAGGGGTTATATGACACATGAAATATTCCATAATAGAATATGTCATATATGTCAATGTGTATTGATGTACGTCATACATGGTTACATTATATTTATGAATTGTCACTCATTTATCTCTTGTAAAGGTATGATGAGTCATGCATTGGGAGTTACACAATACTTATATTTTTTAATTATGTTTTTAATCTATGAGAATGAGTAGACCTCTATGTTACATGCATAATTTATTGGTGGTTATTAACTTTCTTACTACTTCGAGCTATGTTAAATTTCCATTCGAGTGTAACTTCGTTGATGTGCATGCATTCCATCTTGATCCTCATGCTCACACACATACACTCTCTCTCTCTCTCATGTTATCAGAGTTACATTTTTGGGAATGATGTCAATCACAAGAATTTATTGCCTACTACTCTCATTTTTACGATTTTTTTAGTTCATTGTGATAGTTTATTAATCTCTTTCATTTTGTGTTATACTTAGATTAATTTTGATTAATATTGGTTTTCGTGGAATTTATCTGTTTTGTGTTGGTATGGTGTATGTGCAAGGTCTACGGAAATATTCTGGAGTTTCTTAACCCAACATCCCTATTTGTAACTAGATTTATAAGATACTACTTTTGGAGGTAATTCTCTAGTTTTTTTGGGTTGATTTTTTTATTAATTTATGTTAAGGAACATTTATCTCCTCCAAACTTGGTTTCCTCCTCCCTACTCTTCTTCGTACATTGTTATGTCAATGGCTATCTATCCTTGTAAGATTAATGAGATACTAGTGAGCTCCTCCCCTCAACCACCTCGTAACAAGATCTTCCTTAATCATCTTAGTCATATTATCATAGCTCATCTCTATTTGCACAAAACAATCTCTTTTTGGCTTGCCAATATTTGCTTGTGTTTTTTTAATCAAATCAAACTATGTAATTGCTTATTACTTACTCAGATGAGTTTATTAACCCTTCCATTGTGTCATTCATATTCCCTTCACCTCAATATTTTTTTTTCACCTCAGGTTTAAATGAAGCTATCTTATCTTTGGGATCTCTATTTCAGGATCACTATTAAGCTCGATGGGATGAGTTGTTACTGTCTATTGATCATGCTCACCTCAATTGGGATATTCTTTTTGTTGACTTCCTGATCCTTGTTAACCCTTCCTCCACCATATTTTTTCAGTTTTCATCTACTTACCCATTTTGATCTCAAGATCTCTATATCGGCTTTACTTGGATCACCTATATCCTTCATGGGCTTGTTCCTTGGTTCACTGGAACTACTTAGTAGCTCTATATTGCATCAAGTTGTCCGTTCATTATCAGATTTCTCTCCTCGGTGAATTCTAAGATTTGATCATTTGCACCTGTTTGGATCTTTCTTGTTTCTCATCCTAAAAACCCCTACATGTATTACCCCTACCTCGAGTTCGCCCCTACAATTTTCTTGCATTTTAAACTAATCTACCATCCACTATGTGATACCATGTTTGCACATAATATAATAGTGATGACTTGACAAGTCCAAACACCATCTACTCCCTCGAGCCACTCTCCCCTTTTCATGCTACCTGGTACCCTTTTCTGACTGTTGCATTAAGAAATTACCCTCCTTGCTTTTATGCCCACATTTTTATTTTTTTAAATATTCTTTGTCAAGTTAAATCAACATAGCTGAATTTTTTTATAGCGTAGTTTATATTAGACTAAAGTTATGGTATTTTTTAACAAGAAGGAAATGAACATTTTTAATGAGGTCATTAATCATCATTAGGGCTAACTACTTTTTCTAATTAAACCCAGCTCATTTTTTTTTATCCTTTTGGTTTTTATATTAATTGTGGAAAATATTAAATTATATATTACTAAGGATATTTTCCAAAATTTTGGTTGGGAAGGTGAATCTCTTTCTCTGGAGGCTCGTTTTTGATGTTTATGTTCTACCAAATGTGTATTTGGAATATTGATATGAACGTATAGGCCTTTTGGAGGTTGTAGTGTGTTTCGGGTGTTTGTTTACATTTTGAGAGGTTTTAGACTCTCTCGGAGAGTCTTCTTCTTCATAGTTCTCTTATTATTGCTTGTGGTTTAGTGAGTTGGATCATCACAACATTATAATAAATGGATCTCCCACTGCATTGAGATAGGTTTCTCACAAAAAGCTGTTTATTTTCCCATTTTAATTTCTTTCGGCCATATTTTGCATTTTTTTGTGTTGTCTCATGCATATGACAAAAAATACTTTGTGTTCACAATAGAAATATTTTTTTCATATTTAAACTTGAGTGTCCAATAGCTTCATGAAGTGCCACTCCTCTTCAACATTTATTTTCACTATGATTTTTTTGCTTCCTATGACTAGAGACATGGACATGGTTATCATATTTGATTAGTAGACATAATAGTTGGTCATTATTATTATATTTAGATTAGCATGTTATAAAAATAGGGATATTCGGTTATTAGTATGTTGTGACCCATATTGTTGATATATGGACTTCTAGAGGCATGGATAGATATTCCAGTTACTGATGATGATGTAGTGTGTTACTTTATATATACTGACACTTTGAATCTTGACATATTAATTTTGTTCTAGATGATATAGCTAATCTTTTGATCTCATTGATGTTGAGGAAATGGTAGAATTTAAAATATTTAGGAATTGTAAAAAGTTAATAAAATTACTTAACTCTAATGATGATTTAGCTACTCGTGTGATGTTGATTTGATGATATGTACACATGCTTATTCCTAATATATTTGATTGCAAACCTTAACATCGAAGGGGTATTATTTGATTGGTTATAGAAAATTATTATCACGACAACAAGATGGGGGTTAGGAGACTAACAATGGAGGAATATGGGATATTGGCAACAAGGTCACCTTGGCAGCTTTGTGTTATTTGTTTTGTTGTGTTTTATTGGAGCTTCCCATTGGATTTGGTAGCCACATAAGTGACAAAGGGGTTTGAATGTTGATTTTAATTAATTTTTTAATTTGTTTGGTTGTGCATGTGAATTAATTATTGTAATGTATATTCAATTTATTAGTTATTAAGTAATGTGCTTGTTCAAGTTAATTGATGTTGTGATTAAGTTAAGTGGAATCTGAAAAATAGGGATTAATATTGTAGAGATTCCTTGTGATCTTATTGATTGAGTTGGATTTTATTTATTTTGTGTTGAGTACTAAACCTTACTTTCCAATCCTCGTATTTTTTCTTTAGAGCCACTTTTGGAGGCTTGTGGGACGAGTTTAGACTTGTCCAATGACTCTTAAACTCACCACCAACTGTACCTATGATATTGGGGAGTTAATTTTAGCCTTCATTATGGTTTTTAGAAGTTAAAAGAGGAGATTAATAGCACTCTCTATAAACTCTTTAATGTTTCCTTAGAGGTATGGAGTGGGATCATTTGTGTATGTAAGAGGAACTTGTCATTCCTTAGCCAATTACAATTAGAATTGATCCTTTTGTTTGAACAAGTGAGGTGGAGTTGAGGAAAAGTGATGTGGCATCCAAAATGGAGCCATCTCACCCTCATCTCCTCCCTTTCTATTTATGTGACTGTTTTTTGAAATTTTGGGGTTACTTGTTTTGATTTTACACTTAATTAATTTGGGACGTGGCTTAGGACTTATTGTTGGAGAGCTTTTGAAGTGTAATTTTGGGATTCGCTTGGATGTCTGAGAAGAGGAAGTTGTGATTCAATATTTGGGAAGCTATTATGGCAAGGTAGGGTCTATTACCCATGTTTTCTTTAATTACCTTTTGAAGTTTCATGGTAAAATGAATGAATTTTTTGTTGGTTTCATTTGGCACGTGTTATGGCCTTAAGGATGATGTAGGAGGAATAAAATTGGTCCATTAGGAGGGAAAATGGAAAGTTGTGAAGGGCATGCATTTTGAGGAAGTGGGAGTACTGTTTTCACCTATGGGGGAAGAAAAGAAAAACAGTGCCACATTTTCAAATGTACAAGGAAGATGATAAGATGGATTTGAGTGTTTTTTGCTATGTGCACAAGGATGTTTTTGGGTGGAAACCCTATTTCACGTGGGAGTTGTAAAAGGATCGCTCCGCGTACTTCATACATTTCTATCATCCTTTGGATTGTTTTTCAATCCTATGTTTTATTGGAAAATCGTATCTTTTTTTTTATGTTAATTTGAATGTGTTGAAAACTTTTGATTGCATGTTTGTGGGAAGCCCTTATTAAAGTTCCATCGTTTGCATTATTTGTACTCTTATTTCTCTATTTTAGGATCAAGGGCCAATGAGGAGGATGGCTTTCCTCATTAGAATATGGATAAGATGATAACGTTTCCTACTCCCCCTCCCGTGTTAATTTATCTGGAGAGAAAAGTGAATGAAGCTATCTCGATGATGCAAGAGCCTCATACTCATTCTAGGATAGTGCAAAAAGCTTGGATAATCCTATGAAAGGAAATCAAGCATAAATAAGCTTTAATAGTTTTATATCTCATGGTGTATTGTTCAAATCCATATTTTGAATATGGCATTGTTCTAAGTAAAGGTGGAAAATCCTTGTATAGTGGTAATAGATCAAAATGGAGGATAAGAGTGGCTAAATAGGCTGTGCCGTGAATAAGTTATCAGAGATTTGATAAATCATTTGAAGACCAAACAGGAGATTTGGAGAAGTGTGATATGAGTTGGGAAGAATTTATAGGTTGGAGGCATAGGTACTGTTTTAAGGTGACTTGGTCTAGTTAGAAGCTAGTTGCGCTTATGAAGGAGCAAGAATACGGATGTAAAATAAAATGGATTGATGAATTGAAAAAAAAATATCATGTAACATCGTGGGAATGAGGAATAAGACGTGAATTATATTTGAAGAGTAAGAGAAAATTACCTCTGTTTAAGTGATTCTTCATGTTACTAGAAAAATGTGCATGAAACCCTACCACGAAAGTGGTGTAAAAACCCTCAATGACATTTATAGGGTTAATTTATTTGAACTGTTAAGTTGAGAAGGTTTCGTAGGTAACTAGGAAGCTATTCATAATTTTCATTAGTCTTGACATTGTAGGATTTGAGTTTTAGAGCCAAATGATAGCTCTCACGCTCGTTGGAGGGATTGGAATATATTTTGAGTGTACGTATAGAATGATTTAAAATTGACAAAATTTATAGTGGCAGAGTACCATCTGAGAAAGTACCCCAACTGTTAGCTGTGATTCATAACTACAGTTAGAGATCTCTCTATAATTATTCGGAGCTCAAAAATGGAGAAAAGAGTGTACAACATTAGTGAAGGAAGAGAAGGACATAGGTTTTTTCATTTGTTATGTGATTTTTATGACCCTAACTCATAATGGAGGGGATTAAGGTCTAAAGGAAGGGTTTTAAGCTCTTATAGGTAAATCACACAGAAAAATTCCATCAATTTATATAAGCCTGGGGTATAGGCCTAGGACTGCACGATACTAAGAAGGACTACATGAAGGTTGAGGATGGAAAAAAGGTGAAAACATTTGAACGCGTAACAAATGGAAAACATCAGATAATGGAAAGAAAGAAAACCAAGACTATTGATTTTTTTGATTTGAAAGGACGGGGATTTTTATCTATAGAATGAGTTTAGAGACCCTCTATGTTACATCATAATTTATTTTGTGGTTATTAACTTTCTTACTACTTCGAGCTATGTTAAATTTCCATTCGAGTGTAACTTCGTTGATGTGCATGCATTCCATCTTGATCCTCATGCTCACACACATACACACACACTCTCTCTCTCTCATGTTATCAGAGTTATGTTTTTGGGAATGATGTCAATCACAAGAATTTATTGCCTACTACTCTCATTTTAACGATTTTTTTAGTTCATTGTGATAGTTTATTAATCTATTTCATTTTGTGTTATACTTAGATTAATTTTGATTAATATTGGTTTTCGTGGAATTTATCTGTTTTGTGTTGGTATGGTGTATGTGCAAGGTCTACGGAAATATTCTGGAGTTTCTTAACCCAACATCCCTATTTGTAACTAGATTTTATAAGATACTACTTTTGGAGGTAATTCTCTAGTTTTTTTGGGTTGATTTTTTTATTAATTTATGTTAAGGAACATTTATCTCCTCCAAACTTGGTTTCCTCCTCCCTACTCTTCTTCGTACATTGTTATGTCAATGTCTACCTATCCTTGTAAGATTAATGAGATACTAGTGAGCTCCTCCCCTCAACCACCTCGTAACAAGATCTTCCTTAATCATCTCAGTCATATTATCATAGCTCATCTCTATTTGCACAAAACAATCTCTCTTTGGCTCGCCAACATTTGCTTGTGTTTTCTTAATCAAATCAAACCATCTAATTGCTTATTACTTACTCAGATGAGTTTATTAACCCTTCCATTGTGTCATTCATATTCCCTTCACCTCAATATTTTTTTTTCACCTCAGGTTTAAATGAAGCTATCTTATCTTTGGGATCTCTATTTCAGGATCACTATTAAGCTCGATGGGATGAGTTGTTACTGTCTATTGATCATGCTCACCTCAATTGGGATATTATTTGTGTTGGCTTCCTGATCCTTGTTAACCATTCCTCCACCATATTTTTTGAGTTTTCATCTGCTTACCCATTTAGATCTCTATATCGGCTTTACTTGGATCACCTATATCCTTCATGGGCTTGTTCCTTGGTTCACTGGAACTACTTAGTAGCTCTATATTGCATCAAGTTGTCCGTTCATTATCAGATTTCTCTCCTCGTGAATTCTAAGATTTGATCATTTGCACCTGTTTGGATCTTTCTTGTTTCTCATCCTAAAAACCCCTACATGTATTACCCTACCTCGAGTTCGCCCCTACAATTTTCTTGCATTTTAAACTAATCTACCATCCACTATGTGATACCATGTTTGCAACATAATATAATAGTGATGACTTGACAAGTCAAACACCATCTACTCCTCGAGCCACTCTCCCCTTTTCATGCTACCTGGTACCCTTTTCTGACTGTTGCATTAAGAAATTACCCTCCTTGCTTTTATGCCCACATTTTTATTTTTTTAAATATTCTTTGTCAAGTTAAATCAACATAGCTGAATTTTTTTATAGCGTAGTTTATATTAGACTAAAGTTATGGTATTTTTTAACAAGAAGGAAATGAACATTTTTAATGAGGTCATTAATCATCATTAGGGCTAACTACTTTTTCTAATTAAACCCAGCTCATTTTTTTTATCCTTTTTGGTTTTTATATTAATTGTGGAAAATATTAAATTATATTATTACTAAGGATATTTTTCCAAAATTTTGGTTGGGAAGGTGAATCTCTTTCTCTGGAGGCTCGTTTTTGATGTTTATTTCTACCAATGTGTATTTGGAATATATTATGAACGTATAGGCCTTTTTGGAGGTTTGTAGTGTGTTTCTGGGTGTTTGTTTACATTTTGAGAGGTTTTAGACTCTCTCGAGAGTCATTCTTCTTCATAGTTCTCTTATTATTGCTTGTGGTTTAGTGAGTTGGATCATCACAACATTATAAAAATGGATCTCCCACTGCCATGTGAGATATGGTTTCTCACAAAAAGCTTTTAATTTTCCCATTTTAATTTCTTTCGGCCATATTTTGCATTTTTTTGTGTTGTCTCATTGCATATGACAAAAACTAACTTTTGTGTTCACAATAGAAATATTTTTTTCATATTTAAACTTGAGTGTCCAATAGCTTCATGAAGTGCCCACTCCTCTTCAACATTTATTTCACTATGATTTTTGCTTCCTATGGACTAGAGACATGGACATGGTTATCATATTTTGATTAGTAGACATCAATAGTTGGTCATTATTATTATATTTAGATTAGCATGTTTATAAAAAATATGGATATTCTGGTTATTAGTATGTGGTGACCCATATTGTTGATTATATGGACTTCTAGAGGCATGGATAGATATTCCAGTACTGATGATGATGTAGTGTTGTTACTTTATATATACTGACACTTTGAATTCTTGACATATTAATTTTGTTCTAGATGATATAGCTAATCTTTTGATCTCATTGATGTTGAGGAAATGGTAGAATTTAAATATTTAGGAATTGTAAAAAATTAATAAAATTACTTAACTCTAATGATGATTTAGCTACTCGTGTGATGTTGATTTGATGATATGTACACATGCTTTATTCCTAATATATTTGATGCAACCTTAACATCGAAGGGGTATTATTTGATTGGTTATAGAAAATTATTATCACGACAACAAGATGGGGGTTAGGAGACTAACAATGGAGGAATATGGGATATTGGCAACAAGGTCACCTTGGCAGCTTTGTGTTATTTGTTTTGTTGTGTTTTATTGGAGCTTCCCATTGGATTTGGTAGCCACATAAGTGACAAAGGGGTTTGAATGTTGATTTTAATTAATTTTTTAATTTGTTTGGTTGTGCATGTGAATTAATTATTGTAATGTATATTCAATTTATTAGTTATTAAGTAATGTGCTTGTTCAAGTTAATTGATGTTGTGATTAAGTTAAGTGGAATCTGAAAAATAGGGAATTTAATATTGTAGAGATTCCTTGTGATCTTATTGATTGAGTTGGATTTTATTTATTTTTGTGTTGAGTACTAAACCTTACTTTTCCAATCTCGTATTTTTTCTTTAGAGCCACTTTTGGAGGCTTGTGGGACGAGTTAGACTTGTCCAATGACTCTTAAACTCACCCACCAACTGTACCTATGATATGGGGAGTTAATTTTAGCCTTCATTATGTGTTTTAGAAGTTAAAAGAGGAGATTAATAGCACTTTCTTATAAACTCTTTTAATGTTTTCCTTAGAGGTATGGAGTGGATCTTTGTGTATGTAAGAGGAACTTGTCATTCCCTTAGCCAATTACAATTAGAATTGATCCTTTTGTTTGAACAAGTGAGGTGGAGTTGAGGAAAAGTGATGTGGCATCCAAAATGGAGCCATCTCACCCTCATCTCCTCCCTTTCTATTTATGTGACTGTTTTTTGAAATTTTGGGGTTACTTGTTTTGATTTTACACTTACATAATTTTGGGAAGTGGCTTAGACTTATTGTTGGAGAGATTTTGAAGTTTATATTTTGGGATTCGCTTGGATTATGAGAAGATTGAAGTTGTGATTCAATATTTTTGGAAGCTATTATGGCAAGGTAGGGTCTATACCCATGTTTTCTTAATTTACTTTTTGAATGTTTCATGGTAAAATGAATGAATTTTTTTGTTGGTTTCATTTTTGGCACGTAGTATGGCCTTAAGGATGATGTAGGAGGAATAAAATTGGTCCATTAGGGAGGGAAAATGAAGTTGTGAGGCATGCATTTTGGAGGAAGTGTGAGTACTGTTTTCCACCTATGGGGGAAGAAAAGAAAAACATTGCCACATTTTGCATATTTACAAGGGAAGAGATAAGGATGTATTTGAGTGTTTTTGTATGTGCACAAGGATGTTTTTGGGTGGAAACCCTATTTCACTTGGGAGGTAAAAGGAGGTACTTCCTACATTTCTATCATCCTTTGGATTGTTTTCAATCCTATGTTTTTATTGGAAAATCGTAATTCTTTTTTTTTTCTGTTAATTTGAATGTGTTGAAAACTTTTGGATTGCATGTTTTGTGGAAGCCCTTATAAAGTTTCCATGTTTGCATTATACTCCTTATTTCTCTATTGTTAGGACTCAAGGGCCAATGAGGAGGATGGCTTCTCCTCATTAGAATATGGATAAGAGGATAACGTTTCCTACTCCCCCTCCCTTGTTATTTTTATTTGGAGATGAAGTTAATGAAGTATCTCGATGATGCAAGAGCATCATACTCATTGCTAGGATAGTGAAATAAAGCTTGGATAATCCTATGAAAGGAAATCAAGCATAAATAAGACTTTTCATAGTTTTATATCTCCATGGTTGTATTGTTCAAATCCATATTTTGAATATGCATTGTTCTAATAAAGGTGGAAAATCCTTGTAGTAGTGGTAATAGATCAAATTGACTGAGTAAGAGTGGCTAAATAGGCGTGAATAAGTTATCAAGAGATTGATAAATTCATGAAGACCATAACAGGAGATTTGGAGCAAGTTGTGATATGATTTGGATATAATTACTATGTTTGGAGGCATAGGTTACTGTTTTTAAGGTGACTTGGTCTAGTTAGAAGCTAGTTGAGCTTCTTAAGGAGCAAGAATACGGATGTAAAATAAAAATGGATTGATGAATTTGAAAAAAAATATCATGTAACAGGTTGGTAATGAGGAATAATACGTGAATTATATTTGAAGTAAGAAAATTACCTCTGTTTAAGTGATTCTTTCATGTTACTAGAAAAATGTGCATGAAACCCTACCACGAAAGTGGTGTAAAAACCCTCAATGACATTTATAGGGTTAATTTATTTGAACTGTTAAGTTGAGAAGGTTTCGTAGGTAACTAGGAAGCTATTCATAATTTTCATTAGTGTTGACATTGTAGGATTTGAGTTTTAGAGCCAAATGATAGCTCTCACGCTCGTTGGAGGGATTGGAATATATTTTGAGTGTACGTATAGAATGATTTAAAATTGACAATATATATTTGTCACAGTACCATCGAGAAGTACCCCAACTTTTAGTGTGATTACATAACTACAGTTAGAGATCTCTCTAATAATTATCTCGAGCTCAAAATGGAGAACAGAGTGTACAAATATTGAAGGAAGAAGACATAGTTTTTCATTTGTGTGGATTTTTATGACCCTCAACTCATAATGGAGGTGGATTAAGGTCTAAAGGAAGGGTTTTAATGATCTTATAGGTAAATACATCAAGAAAAATTCCATCAATTTATATAAGCCT
Organism: Taxus chinensis; assembly: GCA_019776745.2. Lineage (NCBI taxonomy): Eukaryota > Viridiplantae > Streptophyta > Pinopsida > Cupressales > Taxaceae > Taxus > Taxus chinensis. Next base: position 461,231,921 of record CM034155.1, on the reverse strand, counting down.
GGTTGTATAGGCCTAGGACTGTCACTGATTACTAAGAAGACTACATGAAAGGTTGAGATGGAAAAATAGGTGAAAAATAGGTTTGAAAGGAATGGGATTTTTTTTCTAAGCAAGGGAGTATAAGAATGAGCTATAGTCAGAATAAATAAAGGTTTATGGTTTTGAAGCACCTTATGGGTGAATTATTGCATAGAATTTAGTACATATAAACTTAAGGAATTCCTTGAAGCTTTGGATGAAATAAAATTCAAGTTTCTATTGTGAAATTCAGACATTTTATTACCAGTCCTACAAAGACTATGTCTACAGTGTGAATGGTCTAGTTATAAGGGGTGTTTGTGAAGGAAACGTGATTTATCTTTTGAGAGTAGTTTCGGAACTTGACATATACCTATATCACTCTAATATAAATTTATGGAGATACAATATAGGCCATTCAAAAGATTGTACTAGACCTAAACAAGGGGTTGAAGCTCAGGAGGGAAAATGGAAATAGGAAGAATGCTACAAATAATTAAAAATAAAAAATTTGTATACACATCAAGATTGGTAGAGAGAAGATCTACAATTTTATAACTTGTTGTGGGAATCTTCAAAACACCCCAAGGTCATTGTATGGGAAAAAACTTGGTCTTAAGGGGAGGTTATAAAACAGTTTCATCTCATGAAAATAATTTGATGTATTTATCTTCCTTAAGATGCTTCAATGGATGAGTCAAGCATGGTTTGAGTGTGATTAGGGTGTAGAAACGGAAAAGATACAGGAAATATTTAAGAATACAAAGTTTAATGTTTGGTCCTACAGCAAAGAAGGAGATCAAGGATAGTTTTGTACAACCTAAAGATGTATCATGTTTTCTTACTTATTTCCTTTTCTATTAAACCAAATTAAATAATGTATGACAAGCTAATAAATATGTATAACAAGGTCCATGTAGGTGTTTTTAATTCCTTATGTCTATAAGGTGAGATCCATAAAATAAGGAGGAGTGAGTCAAAGACAGTAGTTGAGTACTTTTCATAATTCATATGACAAGAAATTGGTCTTAAACGTTGATAGAAGAAAAGATATGTGAATATATGAGAAGGTATAAGGGATTTTCTCAAGGAGGATAACTAGGAGAGAGTTGTATCGAGGTGAAGATAAGATTAAACATATGTAAGTTAATGAGGATTGGGTATTGGTATTGACTATATGACTGTAAATTAGTCTTGAACCTAGAATATATAGAGATAATTGATTGAGTATGAAGACTATAAAATTATATGTGGCATGGTATGCATGTCAAAATATAAAAGTTGAGGTAGGATGCATGCACCATCTTATGTGATCTCCAAGTTGTGAGACCTTTGAGAAGACATGTTTTCCCATACAAGTTGATGATCATGGGTGCCTTTTGTTATCCATGTCTTAATAACAAACATTGAAGTATAACCCAACCTAAGTGGAAGTATTAACATATGTTATTACAGTATGTTGTATCCTTGGGCGACATGTGGTCATTCTGAGTGCATGGAATTCTCCCTGTTAATATTTTACTTTAATGGTTGTTCTTTAGATTCCATTGGTTGTTTCTCATTTTGATGTTATGTGTTAAAGCCTCATTGACCACATAGAGATTACTACTTGGAATTAAATGTATGTGACTTTAGTTTAAGAAAGTTTAGAACACATCCCTTACAATCTCCCTTCTTCTTGTTAAATAACATTGGACCAAATGTGGGTTTTGATGACCCACTCTTGTTTTGAGATAAAAAATTCCAAAAATGGTGTCATCCTATTTCTTTTACATTGTTCCCTACTTCTTTATCTATGAAATCTGAGAGGAAGTCAAATCAAAGGGGAGGGGGATGTAAGGCCCACTCCTCTTCAACACTATTTGAACCGTGTTATCGATTTCGAATTGAATATAATCATAAAACTTGTTGCATTATGTTAGTTATCATGCTAATAAGGTGTGCGGGACATCATGAGTACTATTGTATTTTTTTATTGTTTTGACGGTATAGTTATATTGTGGACCTCGATGGGAATTTAGGGATATGGGGATGAGCTATAGTGACTCCCTTGCTACAGACTGATTGTGAAATCATTACTATTTTTTATTATTATTATGTCCCTACTCACTCAATATTGGATTTCTAGACCTTGACATCGTACTAGATATTAGATATTGCTAGATGGACATTGATACACTCGTTTTACTTATGTGATAGAAAAAACTGAAGTATTAGAATTGTGATATGACATGACTATTGCAACGAATGTTATATGCTTGATTCATATATTGGTATTCAATTTTTTAACTGTTAATACTGTATTGACATATTGGATGTGATTTATGAATATGTCTAGATGATTGTTGATGTATGATCTTAGTGAAAATTAATGTCTAGGTAGAATGAAAATGTTAGAAAATTGAGCAATTCGTGAATTACTTAATTCTAACATTCATTTAATTATGATATGCAATTATGTAAATTGTTATTTATAAATATATGTATTTTATGATTTCGACATCATTAATATGGCTGAAAGGCTAGAAAGATATTGTTTAATTTTGCAGGAAATTATAACACAACACACTACGGGTGATAGGAGACCAACAATGAAGGAATGTGGGGTATTAGCAACAGGTCACCATGGAAACTTGTGTATTATTATATTGTGTATTGTTGTTGTTTGTTTGGAGGTCCCCGTTGGGGAGGTGACCTCAATAGTGACCTTGGGTAAGTTGTGATTTTTTCTTGTCGAATTTATTTTATTTGTGAGTATTGTAATTTTTTTATTATGTGGAGTCACTTTATTATTATTGTTTAACACCCCTCTTAGGTTAATTAATTTTTGTAACTAGCATTAATTAGGATGTGACAAAGAGGGGAAATAAATGTGAGTTGGTGGCTTTAATATGTGTTGGATGATAATGAATATAATTTATTTTGGAGTAATATGTACTCAATTCCTCAAATCAAATTATGATTCTGACCTTTTAGGACATTTTGGTGACTTGTGGGACAAGTTAAGCTTGTCCCACACCTCTTAAAGTGACCCACCCACTAGGCATATGATGTGAGGGAATTATTTTAGGTCCTATTTTATTTTTTATTGAGGAAAAGTGAAATTATCTGCACTTTTCTTACATGGGTATTTAATATTTTCCTTAAGGGGTGTGGGTTGGGTTGAGTGTGTAATACGGTGGCATTTTCCCCAACCAAAAAAATTATTATGCTTTGGGGTTTGGGTTTGACTTGGGTGATTTGGGTTGGAGGAAAGCTGATGTGGAATCTTACATGGAGCCAAACTACCCTTCTCTCTTTTCTATTTATTTCATTCCGTGTTAGGATTTGGGGCTTACTTGTTCATTTTTGAGGGGTGGATGCTTGTAGTTTTTAGGAGAGATTGCTTGAGAATGGTGTTTGAGATTGGAATGGATGGTTCTTTCTTATGATTTTGGAAGGCTTGGAACTTTTTTTTGTTAGATCCTCCTCATTTGAAAGGTAGATCTTCACCCTTGTTTTTTCCTTGCTATTTTCTTATACTCATATGTGTGGATCATGGTTTTTGTATTGGTTATGATTTTGGGAAATAGATTTGATCCTTACATTGTGGGAGAAATGGAAATGGGGGTAAAACTTGTGAGATGCATAAGAGAAATGTTAGTGGGTATTTGAGGAGTGAATTGGGTTGGGATGTCCACCTTGTTGATAAATATGATTTGTATGTATCTTTTTAGTTTCTTGAGGGAGGCATAAGAGTGATGCATCATCTTAGAGGGAGGAATGATATTTTTTGTGTGCATTGTGATGGATTTTTTGGAAGCTCATAGGTGGACACCCAAGCCCTTTGGAGGCATAAGAAAAAACCCCCATGTTCCTTTCTCCTCCTCGGATTTATCATGCAGGCTTTATTTTTTGATAATGTTGGTTTGTTGTAAAAGTTTTATTGTGTTACTTCATTTATTGTGTTTGTTTAATGTGTATGTGGAAGCCATTTTTGAGTTGTCATGGTTGTCTACATACACCTCATTTATTATTTGTTGGGGCTCAGGGAACAATGAGGAAGAAGGCTTCTATCCCTTATTGGATGTTTGGCTGGGTGGAAAGTGATGTCTACTCCCCCATTTTTTTGTGTGCATACTTGATGAAGATGGTGGAGTTTGAGTGAAGATTGACTCATAATGCACTTAGAGAAAATATAATAAGGATGCCTCCTTATAAAATAATTGTCATGATATTCCTCTCAAAGAGGAAGGCTTATAAATGTTTATTAGAAAATAAGTGTCTTAATATTCTACTTGGAACAATTGTAATGTTGGTCTTTTTGTAAGTGAAAGTGGAGAGCTAGAAAGTGACTCTTTTGCATTTTTTATAAGGAGAGGGACTATCTCATTTCAGAAATGTATCAAGTTCTTGAGAAACATTTGTATCATTATATGTGTAGTAGCCACTTCTCTTTGACACTTTTGATATTGATCATGATATTGCTGACTATACTATGGATATTATTATCATTTTGATTTAGTATGGTGTTACATGTCAGATTATGGATTATTGTTGACTCTGATTCATATATGATGCATGATGATTGCTAGAGATATTTTATATATTGAGGATGATATATTGTCTGATATGGTTATATTTATGGATGTTGTTTGGACATGTGATATTTGGATATATTGAGTAGACCTAGAAAATGGAATTAATTTGATGATCGTATAGTTGTTTATATAATGGTAAATTATATTGTTGGTTGCCTTGATGTTGTTGTAATTCATAGATATAGATGATTTTTGAATTATATTTACATCTATTTTTGATGTTCTGATTTTTCCATGAGGCCGAAGGAGGTATTTTGTTTTGCAGGTTAAAATATCACAAAAAACATCGGGGGATTGGAGACCAACAACATTGGAATTCTAGATGAATTCAACAAGGTCAACATGGCAACTTGTATTGTTCATCTGTGTGTGTGTGTGTGTGTGTGTGTGTGTGTGTGTGTGTGTGTGTGTTTTTGATTGTTGTTAGGGATTCCCATGGGGGGGGGGGGGGGTCACCTTTAAATGTGACCAAGGGTTACGCGTATTTATTTATTTGGGTCCTTTGTTATTGTTGTATGTGTTTTATAAGTGATGTGCTTTCCCTTTTCGTTATTGAGTTAAATTGTGGTAAATAATGTGAGTAATAATATTGTTAAAATTAATTAATAAAATTGGGTCATAAGAAAGTAATTATTAGAGTTGTCAGCCTAAAATTAAAGTGTTGTAAGAAATGTGTAAGTTATGTGTAAGAGATGTGTAAATAAATTTTGAAGTATGAAACACTCCACCTTCTTTTGAAATCCAATTTTTCCCTTGGAGGATGATTTTGGAGGCTTGTGGGACAAGTTAAACTTGTCCCATACCTCATATATTTTCATACCAACCTTACCTATGGTTGGAGAGTTTAAATCTAGCCTTCATTATGCATTTTTGTAAGTCAAGTTGTAAGTTGTAATTGCACTTTCTTATATGTTTTTAATTTCAATCCTTTGGGGTTTGGGTTTGATTTGAGTGTGTAAGTAAAGCTGTCATATTTTTCACCCACCTATTTACTATGCATTGGAGAATGAAGTTGACCTTGGGTGTTAGATTTGAGGATGTGTGAAGTGGCATCCTACATGGATCCACCTCATTCTCTTCTCTTCCCTCTTCTATATATTCGAATTCCTTGGATAGTTCTTGGGTTGCTTCACTTTTATCACTTCATTTTTGGCGACTTGCTTTGGGGTTTTTGGACCTCTTGCAAATTGGGAGAAAGTTGGAGATTATTGCATACTTGTTGATTTTTGATCTCTCGGATTGTTTTGCATTGGAGAGCTTGCTATTTTTAACTTGGAACAAACTCCATCATGGAGAGGTAAGAGCTTAGCTCTTGGAAATTCTCTCCTTTCATTTTTATGCATATGTGAATGGTTGAATGTTTTAGTGTGTTGTTTTATTTGTTGGATGGTTGGGTAGATGGCCTAGGAATGGTGTAGGAGAATACTATTAGGTATTTTGTGGGAGGCATAAGTGTTTTGGGGAAGTATAAGTGTGGAGAGAGAGTTGGGATTTGGGTTCTACCTTACAAAGAAATAGATTGCATTTATTTACTCGTTATGGGGTGCCATAAGAGGTTGGGGAGGCATAAGAAAATGGGAGGAATAAGGGGTACATGGGGGAGGCATAAGGGCATATCAGGGATTTGATATCATATATTTTTCTGGTTTATTCTAAGGTGGTGATATCCATTTCCCCTTGGGAGGCATAAGCTACATCCCCCATAGTTTCTTGCTCCTTTTGCTTGCATGGTGAAGCCTTTGTTCTATTTGTTATGTTTTAATGTGGTTTTAAACTGCATTCTATTTTTTATTGTGTTTTAAATATGAATTTTTCAAGTGTCTTTTTGAAGCCTATTGTTGTTATGAGTTGAAACACATTTTGTATTACATTGTTGTTGGGGCTTGGGGGCCAATGAAGAGGGCATCTTCCCCTTTTCATTGGATGTATTGGTTGGGTGGATAGTGTTACCTTTCTCCTTGTTTTATTGCGATCAAATTGAAATTAAGAAAATGGAGGATATTCATGTTGTTGTTCTGGAGCAGAGGAAAAATACAAGTTTGACAGTCCTTATTCAGATTATTCTTATTTTAATCCTTTTCCCACTTTGAAATGGATGACCTTGTACATTATTTGTGATGGAAAGATGTTCTTTATTGGCTATGAAAGTTGTAATTTAAAATGTAAAAGAGATATAATTTGTTTTCTATTTCTGAAAGAATGTGAAGGAAATTGTATTATGTATATTGAAATTGAGGAATGAAAGAAGAAAGTTGTAAAGAAATCATTTTTGAATTAATGTAAGTTTCTTACCTTATTCAAATAATTTGGTGTTCATTGGAAACCTGTGTTTGAAATATATTATGAAATCTTTGTTTGGAAGATTCAAAAGTAAATACGAATGAAGAAATGTTATATTACTCTGTTCCTTTGAAATGTATGATTTGAAAGTTAGAGTTATATGTTGGCCTCGAATACTTATATTTAAAACAAAATTAATATGCTAGATTGGGTTTAAAATTAATTATGATATTAAATATTTGTAAAAGGAAAATAGAATCTCTTTAAGTTCAAGTATAAAGTCCATCTTTTTTTTCACTGAATACTTGCAACTATTAATAAAAAATGTCTAGAACGACCCTGTAAACTATGAAGGAATTTTGGAACATTAATAAAATCTAAGTAAGATCAAAATGATCCCAAACATACTAAAAAAATTAATTATTTTTCATTAACCTTTGCAAAATCGGGCTCAGACAATTTCACAGTCGTTTTGCTGTCAAATTGGGAGTTTTCAAATTAAAAATCAATCTAAAAAGTTATACCTTGCAATAAATCCTAACATTCATCCAATAGAAATCCTCCATGTCTAGTTGACATGTTGAGAATGGAAAAATGTCAAATTTGAACAAATATTTGTAAGTTAAAAATACTAGTTTTCATCTTAAAATCCTGTATAACGTTTTCTCAAAATTTACCATTAAAAATGTATAAAAATTAATATTTTATGATCCCTATCAAAAGAGGGATTTTAGATATTTCCAAAAAATCCTTGTTTTCCAAAAACCAATCTCCCAATCGAAAGTTATGGTTCTCTGAAGTTTTTACTCCATTTCGGGTTCAAAAATTACTAACTGTCAAAATTGAAAAATAAAAATCGCTAGCGGACCCACGGGCCCGAACGTTCCTTTTTTTCCTTCGAGAAAAGAAACGTAAAAACAAAAATTCTTCTAGCGCTCTACTATCCCGATCACTTCGCTTTCAGAAATTTTTTTTATCTAAGTCCAAAAAGGTTACTTTGGCAATTTTTCCTCCGCGGCCCCGCCTCCCCGCAACAAATCATTGATCGACACGTGGCTTCGTGGGCGATGGCAGAGGCGCAGATTGATTTTTAGCCTTAGATTTTTCAAAATAAAATTTTAAAATTTTGTAAGTCTTCCTTGCGGCCCCGCTGGCCCACAGCCAATCAGGTGTTGCCACGTGGCATCATTAGGCGTCGGCAGAGGCGCCGATAGTTTTGAACCCTTAACATTTTTTTGGGAAAATGTTTAATTTCCTTAAAATTCCCCACCAACCCACAACCAATATTTGGCTAACACATGGCATCATATGGCTTTGGCAGAGGCACATGTTACGTTTTAACCTTTGTGATTTTCATCCGAAAAGTCTTAATTTTCTAAAGATTCCCGCAAGTTTGTTTTCCCAGCTGGAATCCAGGCTTGACACATGGCACGTTGGGCGTCGGCGGAGGTGTGGATCATGTTGATCCCTTAAAAATTTTTAGAAAAAATCTCAAAACCTTAAATTCTTATGGCGACCCACCTTCCCTTTGGTTCGAAGTTTTTTTGACACGTGCCCTCTTACAGGCTCGCGAGCGCACGGAGGTAAATTGTTCCTTTGTCCCAGAAGGGAAAAACGCCAAATGACTTCCTCGCTCTGCCAGCCCGCATCTGGGAAAAATTTACTTCCTTGCTCCACTGGTCCACTTTTCTGCTCCAGGTGAAATTTCTCTCCGATGTCCGTAGGCCCGAGTTGGGGAAAATTTTCCTCCCCAGGCCCGTAGGCCCACTCTTGAGAAAATTTTCACCCCAAGTTCCGTAGGCCCATAACTTGAGAAATATGAGGAGTTAGGAAGACTTATTTATATCATCGGAAAGGTGAGGAAATTACCTATATAATGGGAATGTCTTTAGGAAATTTTGAGTGTGATAAATGTGAGAAAAATTCAAGTTAAATATTTTAAGTGAATTTTGGGAGTGAGTAAGTGAGAATTTATCCTTTTAATTTTTATTGTATAATCTAATCCTATGTTTTGACTGGAGGTTGTAAATTAATACCCTAGGGAAATTTGAGCTAGGTATGGATTTATAATGCTTAATATTTTTTTACTGTTGTTTTTATAATGGAAATGTAAATTTTTTGAGCTTAATTATCCTTGAAGCCTTGTGAACACTTTAAAAAAATAAATTACTCCATAATTTTCTAACTAAACCTAGGTTGTTCATGGGTCTCAAGTGGGAGATTTTAGTGGGTGTTACACTTGGTATCAGAGCTGTGGTTTCACAGCTTGGACCGTTGGGCACACTACATAACTTGAGACATGAACTGTAAACATAGCACACTTTTAAATCTAGAAAACAACCTTATTTGAGAATTGAAGAAGAAATATGTATGAAGAAATATTACATTACTCTGTTCATTTGAACTACCAGAATTAAAATAATAAGTTGTTTGAATTGTTGTACTTACTTAGTGGTGTTTTGTATAAACCCGGTTAACTAAAAATGTCAAATTAAATTGATTTTTGTGAACTTCTAGTGCAGTGGAAACTTGTTTCCCCTTGAAAATGTGTTGTTTTACGAGTCCTAAATCTTGATTTAATTATATGATGCATTAAGCCCTTTTGAGACCCTTCCTTATTGGAGTTGTTGGAATGAGAAATTGTATGGTGTGATTCTTGTGGATGGATAATAGTGGTTGTGATCGGTGGTTGGGAAGAGTTAATTAGAAGCGTTTTTAGAGCTTCCTTCCTTCAGTGGTTAGAAAATATGGTCTAGTTGTCATTTTTTCATTTTGTTTCCCATATGGGGGAGTGGAATTTAAGTCTAGGTGTCATTTATGACCCAATCCTATGTATGTGTCCTTGGAACTGACCTCGAGGTAGAGTATACCTATTACCGGCCATGAAGGGCTGCGAAGTGAATGTGATGTTCACTTTTGTGTTTTTCATTCGTAATCTTGTGTTATTTTATCAAGGACTAGCATCTTATTTTATGTTTGGATTGAGAAGCTCTTAGGATATTTTACTTATTTATATTTTTGTGAGAATTTTCAGACTTTGCAATGTGGCTACTTAGCCACTTTCCTTGATTGTCAACATTTCTTGGATTTTATTTTGATTGGTGACTCAGAGCTCATTATGTTTTTGTCTACTTAGCTAAACGTTACGTGGTTCCTTGTTGCATGATGATGAGTTGGTTCTATAATTTTTGTATTGTGACATTTTTTCGTATGGGGGTACACCCTAGGTGTCTTGAATGTCCTCTTAGGTGATTAAAATTATGCCTTGGTTTGGACGCACAGAACCTTAAGCGTGTCTAGGATCTTAGAGTTACTTTTTCATTGCTAGACCTTGTTAGATAGAGAGTTCATTGTAATGTGCATTCTAGTTGGCAGTCTGTTAGTGGTGGTGGTGATTATCTTACAATCCAATAAGAGCTTGAACCTCATTGGAGTAGAGATGTTTAATTGTGGGTTGATGAATTATGTTAGGATCGGATTGCTTGGTGCTGGCTATGGATGTTAGTGGAAAAGTGTTTGTCTTGTAGTGGATTTTCTTGGATGGCATGCTAAGTTTTGTTGGGATTTCCTTATTTCATTATATAGAGTAGTGACTTGAGGGTTGTATGCATATTGGTAATTATGGTTAGAATTAATTCCATTCAAGTATTGTGTGTAAATTAAGTGTGTTTTTTGCCCTCTTAACCTATAAATAAGTCTACTCTCTCCTTAACTTTTTAAGTTACTATGAATAACACTCTATGACCTATTAATTTTGAATTACGTGGAGAGACTTATGGATGCTTTGAGTCTTTTAGACCATGCCACTGGTGATGTTAGTGTAATTAGACTTTGATGATTTAATCTTGTTGGTATTTTATAATGTGATTGTTCTTGTGAAATTGTAACTCTTGGTTGTAAAGCCATGTTGAATAGATAGTTGATTGTCTGCTTACATTTGATGCCTTCTAGTGAGGATGTGGTGTTCTTATAGTTAAAATATTTCCTTGTTATTTCGATTTCTTGGTTAGTGGTATCCTCTGGTAATATGGGTGTAGATTTGAAAAACTTTCCTTGTCTTATCATGTGAGTAAAATGTTTTCACCAAAACAACAAACATTGTTAAACCCTAGTAGATCAGTAAAAGTAGTTATGCTTCCTTAATGGGCCTCCCTTGTAACTTCTCTTCAGAACTTGTAGAAACCCACTAGAAATGTTTTATGGTACTTGTAATTAGTGAAAAAATCTTGAAATATTTTTGTGATACATGTTGGTTGATTGTTTCCTAGTTCTTACAAAATTAATAATGTGTTTTCTATGTTGAATGTCCGATGTTTCCTTAGAATTAAAAATGTGATGTATTGATTTACCTCTCTTTCCCATAAAAGTAATAGTGTGACATGTTTACCCTTCCTTCTCATTAAATTTTTAATTCACAAGTTGACTCACCCAAACATCATAAAACTATAATTGAGAAGATTTGGCTTTGAAGCTTAACAAATAAACTGGAACATAGAAAGATAAGGTTGTCTTTTCTTTAACCTTGGTAGATTAATAGAATAAATAAAAAAGAAGCATGTAGAAGAATAGAAAGGGAATTTTTTTCCATATACCTCCCCTAGGAGTAAAGTAAATACTTTTTCTCTTTTCCGCCTTTACAGAATGGCGAGATATCATGCCCCCTTAGTGGTCCTTATAAAAAAAACTAATAATGTCATAATAGGAGGAAGTTTAATTAAGAAAATTCATAAAGGAATGTGCTTAGAAAATAAAACTAGTAGTTTTGACTTAATTAGTTGAGTTATAAAATAGGTAAGATTTATTTGTATTGAGTGCAATGTTTAGTTGAACATGTATTTCTATCGCCTACCCGAAACAGTGAAGCATCTTGTTGATAGTTATATGTTCTAATTACTAAGTACTCCTTTGTTCATAGGTGTATGTGCTTTTTCCTTACAAGAGTTTGGGTTGTCATACCCTTGTTGTCTCATAGTTCAACGAGTTCTAGTTGTAGCATTTTGGGTTGGGGTTCTATCTCTGTTTCTAAGGAAAGAAGCCTCCTTATGTGTTGTTTTAGTCCCTTATAACCTAGATCATTGTAATTTTAAGGCAGCATATCTGAAGGATGTGACATAACTTTGGGAAGTCTTCTTTTCTTATTGTTCTTCGTGAGACACATTTTTGTTGTTTCCTCTCTTGTCATTGCGAAGGATTATACAAGATGTTTTCGTAAGCTATTACTCACTTTTGATACGATACACCTGTTGATGCGTAAGTACAACACCCATGAATGTTTGCAACTCGATGGGTTGAGACTCTTAGTGCGATTGCATAACATGGAGCTTCTCCCAAGTGTGGGACCTTACGAAATCAGAAAAGCTCTCTAGATGAAGGTCGGTTCCTATTCCTCTATTCAGATGTACACGTAAAAATGCAAAGGGTTTACTCCAAATACCTAATCTAACTTGCCAAGGAGACATGGTAAGAAGATGTATAAAAAAAACCTAAACTAACAAGGGTGATGCACTGAGGAATGAAGAACACTTGTCTTGCCAATAAACACAAACCATTAAAATGCAATGCAAGATCACGCACAAATAACCAAATTTGTAGTGAAAGATAGGGAGGATGTAAATGAACATAGAGAGGGTTGAGAATCATCCACAAGAATGGATTATTTTCTTCAAAGATTGATATAATACACTACGAAATGCCAAGACGCAAAGTTGCATTACAATTTTAGATGGGAGGTTTGAACTCCACAAAATCTACCTACAGACAAGAGGAGAAGGGGGGGCTAAACAAGAATTTCCAACCTTTAGAAAGAATCCCCTCCTTACAATTTATAGGAAGAATGAGAGAGGCAAGAGAGAGAAATTTCAAATCTACCGCAACCACCTCTAGATTGAATTTAATTCATCTCATTATGGCGGTAGGTGAGAACCCTAGTAAACCCAAAAATGACAAACTGTATTTTGAATTTTTTAAGAACTTGTAAGCTTTCCAAAAAGTCCAACCTTGCGTGAATCTGAGCTCCCTGTGAAAATTTATGGCCATTTGAATATCTAGGTCAGGGTTTACTTTTTGTCAGGTTCGGGGTGTCAACGCTCAAAATGTTGCACCTCCTGAAGGTGCGCCTTGGCGCATCTATCCTCATGTCAACACACTTTAAAGTGCGTCATAAGCACTGAAAATATGGTTCTGAATTTTTCCATGTCGACACCTTTCAACCTGCGCCCTCCAACCTGTGCCAGGGCGCGACTTCTTCCATGTCAACACCTTTCAACCTGCACCCTCCAGCCTGTGCCAGGGCGCGACTTTTTCCATGTCGACACCTTCTGATCTGTGATAGGGCGTGACTTTTTCCATGTCGACACCGTTCAACCTGCATCAGGGCATGACTTTTTCCATGTTGATGCCTTCTTATCTGCACCAGGGCGTGACTTTTTCGATGTCGACACCTTCTAATGTGTGCCAGGGCACCAATTTTTCCATGTCGACAACTTTTAACCTGCGCCAGGGAACGAATTTTTCTATGTCGACACCTTTCAACCTGTGCCCTCTAACCTATGCCAGGGTGTGAATTTTTCCATGTCGACACCTTCTGATCTGCGCCAAGGCGTGAATTTTTCCATGTCGACACCTTTTGATCTATGCCAGGGCGCGATTGGTGGCATAAATAAATGTCAGGTTTTGAGTTTCTTTGATTTCCATATTCTTCTATTTGTCTATATTTACTCGGGGAGGGAGATATATACAACAATTTGGCAACTCAACGGGATCACCTTCCTACTAGGTAGAAGATCAGTGGCCTTTTAGTAATCTATTGAGCATAGAGTCATAATCAATAACTTGAAACCAACCTGATATTTGATCCCAAGCCTTATATCGCAACTCCTTCTCTGAGAGCATGCTGAACTGTAGAAAATCAACCTGAGAGCAACAAAACATGTGCTGAAGCACTTAGGGAAATTGAAACATAACTATAATAAGATGAATGTGCATATGCACGTAGAGGAATTGGAATCTAGGGTAATATTTACAAGGGTAAACCTTTTCTTTTTAGTGGCGATGTTTAAGATAGATTCCATTACCCTGAATCGGGAGTTCTTCTCCATCCAATGTAGACAATTGGAAGGCATTGCTAATTTTACATCCCATGACCATGTAGGGGCCACTCCAAATGGCATCAAAATTTGAATACCTTCCTGGTTTTGTCCGATCTGCATCCCATTTCAAAACTAGGTCCCCTTCCTGGAAGGTTCTTACTCTTGCCTTCTTATCAAACCATCTTTTTACCAAGGCTTGATCCTTCTCAATCATCTAAACTACGTTCTCTCTTATTTCTTCTAATTCCATCAACTTTGTATATCTGGCCTCCATTGGTTCAAACTCAGACAACTCCAACTGCTTCATGAGCTCCAATGATGGAAATTCTAATGATATAGGCAATACTGCATGTTTCCCATAGATCAACTTGTAGGGAGAATTACCTATAGACCTCTTTGGCGTTATCCTGTCAGCCCACAATGCTGATTTTAGCTTGGTATGCCATGTCCTTTGGTTTTCATCCATATTCCTTCTGATGATTCTTAGAAAATAATTGTTTGTGGATTTTGTCTGTCCATTACCCTGCGGGTAATAGTTTGAAGAGGTGCTCAAATAGATTCCATTCTTGACACCCCATTTTGTAATCTTGGAACCTATGAATGCCAATGCGTTATCTGATATGACAGTGGCTGGCACACCGAACCTGGTCACTATTCCTTCATAAAATTCTAGTATGTTAGACTCATTTTCTTCTTTGAGCGCTACCACTTCGGTCCACTTGGTGAAATAGTCCGTTGCCGTGAGAATCCACTTGTGGCATTGGCTTGAGTTTGGATTGATGACCCCGATAAAGTCCAATCCCCATTACATAAATGGTTGGTCAACCAAAATTGGGTGCAATGGAAGTACTGCTAGTCTTTCTTTTCCTGTGAAGAGTGCACATTTCTTGCACTTTCTTATCCATGTATAGCAGTCACTAAACACTGTGGCCCAATAATACCCTGCCTTCATTATCTTGAGAGTTGTTACTCATGGGGAGAAATGTCCTCTAGAATCTCCATCATGAAAATATTGTAATACCCTCTCAATTTGACCTGTCCCAATGCACCTCCATAGAACTCCATTGATGTCTTTCTTGAACAAAACACCATCAACAAGCACATATGGAATGGCTTGTAATTTGAAGTATCTCCTTTTTCCTTTTCTCAATTATGGAGGGCATAATCCTTCCTGTAGGAAGTGTATCATATTTTGAGTCCAACAAGGAGCAGGCACGCCATCATTTTCCTATTCTTGACCATCCTATAGTACCAAGACATTCTCTTTTTCATCACCTGCTTCAACTTGTCGACTCAAAGCTAGTTGTTCACATAGTCCTTTTCCACGTACTAGTTTTGTGACCTTGATCTCGATGTCATATTCCATGACACGGGTTATCCATCCTGAACATTTCTCATTCAGATCTTTGTTTAGAAGGAAGTGCTTGACTCCCGCATGAGAGACCAACAATTGGATCTTGTTGTTTGAGACTAGGTGCTTTAATTTCTTTAAGATCCTGATCACTACAAGGACATGCTTTTTGATGAAAGAGTACCTAGCTTCGTATTCCTCCAAGCCTTAATTGAAGAAAGCAACTGGTTGTTCTAATCCCTCTTTGTTTTGCTATACCAGGATTGCAGAAATTGTGTCTCCACCACTGAAGGAATATAACATGAAGTCCTTGGAGAAGTCTGGATTGATGAGAGTCGGAGCTTGAGATATAGCTTATTTTACTGTCTCAAAACTTCCCTTGCATTCAGATGTCCACTTAAAATCCATGCTCTTCTTTTTCAATAAACATTATTGGCTTTACGAGAGCTACAAAGTTTGGAACAAACCTACGGACAAAATTGATCCTTCCTAAGAAGCATTGAAGATCCTTCTTGTGACTTGGCAATGGAAATGATCAAATTACTTCAACTCTTTCTGGGTCAATCGTCAACCCCTCCTTCGAAACAATATGGCCTAGAAGCTTTCCTTCGTGACCCAAGAATATGATTTTTTTGGGATTCAATGATACCCCAAATCTTCTACATCTTTGAAATACCTGCCTCAGATGAAAGAGACGATCTGCTGTATTTTTGGAGAATACAGTGATGTCGTCAAGATATATCAGAACTATTTTATTGATCAATCCCTCGAATGCCATATCCATTTCCCTTTGGAAAGTGGGTCCAGTATTTGATAGCCCAAATGGCATCTTATTGTAGGCATAGATGCCCCATTTGGTAGTGAAAGCCATCTTGAACTGGTCATATTCTTTCACCATTATCTTATTATACCCTAAGTAGCCATCTAGGAGAGAGAATATCTCTGAACCAGATACCACTTGCAATATTTGTTCCATTAAAGGAAGTGGGTAATGGTCTTTGAGAGATTCCCTGTTGAGGTCTCGGAAGTCCACACACAACCTGATTTATCTACTCTTCTTCCTGACCAGAACCAAGTTTACAACCCAGCTTGAGTGCTTGATCAGGAATATAATGCTTGCCTCGATTAGCTTATTTAGCTCTTTCTTCATTAGAGGATCAATGTGAGGGTTGATTGGTCTCTACTTTTACCTGATGGGCTTAGCATCTTGATCTAATTCTATGGTATGTTGTGCCAACTTCGGATTAAATCCTCTCAAGTCTTCATAGCTCCAAGCGAAGACATCTGGAAATTATTGGCAAAGCTGTATGAAATCTGATTTCTCCTGCTTAGTGGCCACTTTACCAATTTGAAGTGTTTTGCCTTCCCCAACCAGAATTGGCTCTTAATCTTCTCTCTTGAACTGTATGTTAGCCTTTTCCTTATGGAACTGGTCATTAGGTTTGAAGATAGACTCCAATGTTACTAAATCATTGGGAATCTTGTTTGTCCAAAGCTGCACTACTTGATACTTGTATTGCTACTCTAGTCTGTCCTGATTCCTAGCTGAGAATTTAGCCTCTTCTTGTAAAAAATTTATGATATGTTGATTGTTCTCAAACACCTGCCAGCTTGTCTTATTATCTGGAACTACTGGCCTCACAATCACATGGATATGTGGTTGTTTTTTTTCCCTTTTGATGTTGTCAACCACATCAAATTTTTCTCCAACTGCTGCGAGCCTATCCATGGCTTAATTTTTCTTCCTGGGTATGGACACAATGTTGAAAGCTTTGAAATCCTCAATGAGGTCCCATACCCTATTCTTGTAGTTCTTCAGCATGTCATTCTTTGTAGCATGTTGTCCCCTGACTTGGTTGATGATTATCTCGCTATCCTCGAACACCCGTAAGTTTTTTATACCCCTTTTCTTGGCCCAATGAAGTCCATGAATCAATGCCTCATATTCAACCGTGTTGTTTGAACAGGAAAACTAGAAACAAAAAGCTGAAAAATATTTTTTCTTGTGGTGAAATCAACATTGCACCACCTCCAGCACCTTGTCTGCTTCTCAAACCATCAAAAAATAGTTGCCAAAATTTGTTGTCATCCTTTTGTTTAGGTTGGATGATGTCGGGAATGGGTGAATTTTCTTCGTGTACACAATACACGCCCAATTTAGATTCTTCAATTTCCTTGTATGGGTCAAATTCATGACTCTTGTTTTTCCATTCATCCAAAGTCAAATTAGGAATTCTCTCAACCTTAGTACCTGTTTCTAGATCATTTGAACACTCCTCTTGATCAAATGCTGAGTAATTTGCATTGATAGGACTTGGCACATGAGGTTCAATATGGAAATTAGCAATTGGTTCTAACCTGATTCTTGCTTTGGCCCCATAACTCATCCTGAAAATCATGTGTAATCAATCTGCAGATAAATATCCACCGATTTTTGCAGTGAAGTCTCTTAATAGACACGACGCAAAGAGTGGTGGAAGGTCCATCACAGACACATCTTGCAGAATTGTAACATTAGGAAAGACATGTAGTGTTAGGCTTAACCCTTTTATGACTGCAACTATTCGAACTAGTGTTCCATCCAGCTGTACCACTCCTTTCAACACTGGCTCATACTTCAGACCCAGTTGATCCACTATTTGCTTCAACATCACTGAACTACTTGTTGTTCCATCCATGATGCAGTTGTGTACCAAGTGGTTTCCAACAACCAATGACACATAGAACGGTGGAGGCTTCAAATTCTTACTTGGTTTATCCCCATCCGGTTGTACTGCATTAGTGAGATCTTTCTCCTATCCCCGGTTTGATACATTCGAGGAAGACCAATTAGCCATTGCAGCTTGTAATAAATCTCGTTGACCTGAGATTGCTAGTGATTCCCAAATGGAAATGTTCACACATGTCTTCTTCATTTGATCGATGATGTTGAAAGGGGATGATATATCTTTTTGTTGTCCCTTACTTGGTGCAACCTTTTCTAGAGCTTGAACAGGCGCATGTGTTGCTACAACATGTACCTTAGGCTGATTTTGCACATTTGAAACTGCATTTGGTCTACTGACCCCTTGTTGTGTAGGAGTTGGCTGAGAAACAACTGGATTAGATGGTTTCCCATCTTCTATGCTTCTCTTCTTTGACCGTGTGTTGACAGCCACGCCTTGAAAAGGCTATTGGTTAACTCCACAAAAGTCTTCCATTTTCCAATTGGCCAACGTGGTTTCTGTTGGAGGTGCTTATTGTTGTGTTTCTTGCTGTTGATTCCCTACTTGGCTTGGTTCTTGAGACACACCAATGGTTTGCACCATCAAGGCTTGATTTAGTGCACCATTGAAACATGCTGACTGATTATGAGGTAGATTGCAAGGGTAACACCAGTCATACACCTGTGCCATGTTGTTTTGTGTTGGAACTAAGGCTCTTGAGGATGTCATTGCATTTGGATCATACGGTCGAAATGGCTTGGTAGCTTGAGGTTGTCCCTGGTTTTGGTTTTGATTTGTAGCCTGAGCTGGTGGACTATTTTTTTGGGGGGCCTAGCCTAGTACTGCGCTTGAGGCTGATACAGTCTAGCACTTTGAGCTTTCTATCATTTGATAGTCACTAGCTCCTTTCCAAGGTTCTGCAACTGTTTCATAACCTCCTGCAATTCCTTTGAAGTATTTGAAGAAGTCGATGCCTCATTATTGCTTTTATTTCTATGAGTTGGAATGGGATTCAACTCTAGTGTTTGACTAGTTTTAGGATTTCCCATATCTAGATACAGAGGCATTGGTGGCCTTAGTGCAACCTTGCCAGCTTGGATCAAATAGTTCTCTACTCTTATATCTATGTCATAGGGCCCTGGTAGCGTTGTCCCTCCCATTGATTGGATCATCATAGCTATGTCTGAATTTATTGCCTTTAAGAAATAAAGGAATGTGCCTTCGGCGGTTGATATAATAGCTATTGGAATCCTGTCCTATGTCCGTTTGAATCTGAAGTTGAAATTTGTCATTTGTTCATTAGGAGCTCTTTTGATTGTCATCAGTTTTTTCAATAAAGACAAATTGTCTACCATCTCCTCGAATTGGTTGCAAAGAGCTAAAAAAATTTGGTTCCAATTCGTAATAGACCCTGCTGTTAGGCTCCTAAACCACTATAAGGCTTTACCCTTAAAATATGAAGCCAACAACTTGACTGCAACATGCATTTCATTTATTTCATGGATTGCACATACATTGGAAATATCCAGGATGTCGTCACTAGGAGTAGTATTATTTTTTCCTGTGAAATAGGGGACATTATTTAGCGCTGTAACCGGAACCTGATTATGAGAATTTAGGGTGAGTGGACTACTGCCCGGTGAAATTCACAAAGGGATTCGGTGGTAGATGTGCCATTATGATTGGCCTAATAACTCTTGTTGATGCGAGAAAAGGTCTACTAGGTGGAGGTGTAGACAAAGTCCGGTTAGGTTGGGATGGTGATCTTTTTGGTCCATTTCCTCTCCTTCCTTTGTTTGGTGATAGTTGTAAGTATACAAATAGCCCCTCTTCTCGAGTATCAGACCTGGTTTGAATTCTTCTCATGTACCTGGGAGACTTTCTTTTTTCTACACTGCTAAATTCTATCCCTTCGCAGTCACCAGATGTGTTAGAGAAAGAGCCTCAAAAGGCTAGATTCTGCCAAGTTACACACCAAACCTGACAATATTAAAAATTAGAATTTAAAACTTTGAAGGACCTGGAAGATACAGTTCTTCAATTCGGTTATTGGGTCCTGTTGTGTAGCTACTAATCCCTGAAAGGTAAAGGTAAAACTTAGGTCATGCAAAGCAACTTACAAAACCTGAAAAACACTGTGTCAGAACTTAGGACATGCTTGACACCTGGGAAAACCTGAAATACTAAAAACTATGAAATTTTAAAATTCAAAATCTCAAAAATCTAAGAATACCCTTTTGAAAATTATCCCCCGATCTATTAATTGGTGAAATTTTGACTTGTTTTGAGCAAGTTAAGCCCTTAAAAATTGATTTTTGAGTTGAGCCTGGAAGGTGAAAAAAAATCTGAAATTGTAAAACTTGCAATTTGTAAGTCAAAATTTCTTGAAAATTCCTTCAAATCTTGTGGAATGACCTCTTGATCCCACCGGGCATGCCAAAAACTATTGATGCGTAAGCACAACACCCCTTAATGTTTGAAACTCAATGGGTTGGGACTCTCAGTGTAATTGCATAACATGGAGCTTTTCCCAAGTGTGGGACCTTACGAAATCGGAAAAGCTCTCCCGATGAAGGCTAATTCCTATTCCTTTGTTCAAAATGCACACGTAAAAATGCAGAGGGTTTACTCAAAAAATCTAATCAAACTTGCCAAGGAGACAGGGTAAGAAGATGTATAAAAAATAAACCTAATATAACAAAGGTGATGCACCGAGGAATGAAGAACACTTGTCTTTCCAATAAACACAAACCATTAAAATGTAATGCAAGATCATGCACAGATAACCAAATTTGCAGTAAAATGTCAAGAGGATGCAAATGAACATGGAGAGGGTTGAGAATCATCCATAGGCATGCATTATTTTCTCCAAAGATTGATACAATACACTACGAAATGCCAAGAGGTAAAGTTGCATTATAGTTTTAGATGGGAGGTTTGAACTCCACAAAATCTACCTACAAACAAGAGGAGAAGGGAGGGGCAAAAAAAGAATATCCAACCTTTAGAAAGAAGCCCCTCCTTACAATTTATAGGAAGAATGAAAGAGGGAAGAGAGAGAAATTCCAAATCTACCCCAACCACCTCCAGATTGAATTTAATTCATCTCATTATGGCGGTAGGTGAGAACCCTAGCAAACCCAAAAATGGTGAACTGTATTTTACATTTTTTGAGAACTTGTTCTGACCTAATTAAATATACCTAGTTGTAGTTGGGTAGAAGACCTTGTAAGCTTTCTGAAAAGTCCAACCTTGTGTGAATCTGAGCTCCCTGTGAAAAGTTATGGTCATTTGAATATCTGGGTCAGGGTTTGCTTTCTGTCGGGTTTGGGGTGTCAACGCTCAAAATGTTGCGCCTCCTGAAGGTGTGCCTTGGCGCATCTATCCTCATGTCGACATAATTTTAAGTGTGTCGTAGGCACTGAAAATGTGGTGCCGATGCCTTATAATCTGTGCCCTCTAACTTGCACCACGACGTGACTTTTTCCATGTCGACACCTTTCAACCTACGCCCTCCAACCTACGCCAGGGGCGCGACTTTTTCCATGTCGACACCTTTCAACCTGTGCCCTCTAACGTACGCCAGGGCACAAATTTTTCCATGTTGAAACCTTTTGATCTGCGTTAGGGCACGGATTTTTCCATGTCGACACCTTTCAACCTGTGCCCTCCAACTTGTGCCAGGGCATGACATTTTCCATGTCGACACCTTTTGATCTGCACCAGGGCGCGATTGGTGGCATAAATAAATGTCAGGTTTTTAGTTTCTTTGATTTCCATATTCTTCTATTTGTTTATATTTACCTAGGGAGGGAGATATATACAACAATACCCTTGGATTGTAGTTGGACCCCATGTTACTTGTTCTTATTCCTAGCAAAATTTAGTGCTCTTTGGTGTTATGATTTATGCTTGTGTTCTCTTTATGATTATTCTGAGCTTGATCCGGAAATAAGATAAATGAATCCCATTGTGTTATACTTAATGATACTTCTTGTATTGATATGTTAGTTTCTAGGGGATATATATATATATATATATATATATATATATATATATATATATATATTTCTTTTACTAAATGGTTGACGCCTCTAGATTTGATTGGTGTGGTGTGTTCGATTCTTTAAAAAAAAGTGTAAAAATCAGACTATAGGAAACCTTGTGGTCATGAATTTGCTTAGTATTACCATGACAATTTGATTGTACCCTATCGAGTTATATAAGTGCTTTCCATAAATAGTTTCCTGGATTGTAAATGTTTTTCTAATTTAGGTTTCCTTCCTTGTTGATTAACCTCATCTTTGGTGATCTCAAATTGTGGAACCTTTAGTAGACATGTCTCTCGTACAAAATTTTGGGCATTGTTAATTTTTGCTAGCCTTGTCTAGACAACGAACCTTGAAATCATGGCTTAAACTTAGTGGAAACCTTAACTTTTGTTATTGTAGTATGTCATGTTCCATGGGTAAACTATATGTTCTTTCTCAAACTCATGGAATTCTCCTTATTATTCATCTACTTGGTGGTTAATCTTAAGACTCTTTTGAACTCTTCATATTATGTTATTATGTGTTGTATCTTGGTTGTTAGTGTAAAGTTACTCTCTAGATTTTAATGTTCATAGCCTTGCATGTAAAAATTTTATAAGTCATCCCTTACAATCTCCCTTCTTCTTGCTGAATTGTATTGGACCAAACATGGGTTATGTGGACCCACACTTGTTTGAAGTAAGAAATCCCATAATGGGAGTGATCCTTTTTCTGTTGCATTTTTTCCTATCTCTCTTTCCAGTGACTTCCAGGAGGAAATCGAGTCTAAGGGGAGGGTGATGTAGTGCCAACTTCGCTTCGACACTTTTGATATTGATCATGATACTGCTGAATATATTACGGACATTACTTCCCTTCGACACTTTATGAGGTATTGATTTAACTTTTCCCATACCTGCTTAAATATTGCATTACCAGACCTTACCTATGGTTTTTATAGGTAAGTCTAAATCTTTTCCCATACCTCTTAACTTGTATTGATCATGTGTTTGTGTGTTTGCTATTTGCATTATGCATTTTACCTAAGTCAATGGTTGGAGATTTCTAAATCTAGCCTTCATTATGCATTTTATAAGTCAAGTTTTTAATTTCTAGTTGCACTTTCGGGGTGTGTTTTTGAATTTCAGTTTGTAAGTAAAGTTGTCATATTATTCACCTTCGGGGTGTGGGCTTGATTTGAGTTTGTAAGTAAAGTTGTCATATTATTCACCCAACTTTTTATTATGCATTTGAGAATGAAGTTGACCTTGGGTGTTGGATTTGAGGATGTGTGAAGTGGCATCCTATATGGATCCACCTCATCGTCTTCTCTTCCATCTTCTATATATTCAAATTCCTTGGCTTGTTTTTTGGGTTGCTTCACTTTTATCACTTCATTTTTGGTGACTTGCTTTGGGGTTTTTGGAGTTCTTACAAATTGGGATAAAGTTAGAGATTGTTGCATACTTGTTTATTGTTGATCTCTTGGATTTTTTTGCATTGGAGAGCTTACTATTTTTAACTTGGAACAAACTCCGTCATGGAGAGGTAAGAGCTTAGCTCTTGGAAAATTTCTCCTTTCATTTTTTTGCACATGTGAACGGTTGAATGTTTTAGTGTGTTGTTTTATTTGTTGGATGGTTGGGTAGATGGCCTAGGAATGGTGTAGGAGAAGACTATGGAGTATTTTGTGGGAGGCATAAGTGTTTTGGGGAGGTATAAGTGTGGAGGGAGTTGGGATTTGGGTTCCACCTTACAAAGAAATAACTTGCATTTCTTTACTCGTTATGGGGTGCAATAAGAGGTCAGGGAGGCATAAGGAAATTGGAGGAATAAGGGGTACTTGGGGGATTCATAAGGGCATATCAAGGATTTGAAATGATATATTTTGGTGGTTTGTTCTTAGGTGCTGATACCCATTTCCCCCTGGGAGACATAAGAAGTATCCCCCATAGTTTCTTTCTCCTTTGGCTTATATGGTGAATCCTCATTTTTGTTTGTTATGTTTGAATGTGGTTGTAAACTACATTCTATTTTTTTACTATGTTTTAAATATGAAATTTGCATGTGTGTTGTGGAATCCTATGGTTTCAATGAGTTGAAACACATTTCTTATTACATTGTGGTTGGGGCTCCGGGGTCAATAAAGAGGGTGGCATCCCCTTGTCATTGGATGTATTGGTTGGGTGGAGAGAATTTCCTTTCCCCCTGTTCTGTTGTGATCAAATTTAAATAAAGAAAATGGAGGATATTCATGTTGTTGTTCTAGAGCAGAGGAAAAAGACAAGTTTGACAATACTTGTTGAGATTATTCTTATTGTAACGCTTTTCCAACTCTGAAGTGGATGACCTTGTACATTATTTGTGATGGAAAGATGTTCTGTATTGGATATGAAATTTATAATTCAAAATGTGAAAGAATGTGAAGGAAATTATATTCTATATATTGAAATTCAGGAATGAAAGAAGAAAGTTATAAAGAAATCATTTTTGAATTAATGGAAGTTGCTTACGTTGCTCAAATAATTTGGTGTTCATTGGAAACTTGTGTTTGAAATATAGTATGAAATCTTTGTTTGGAAGATTCAAAAGTAAATACGCATGAAGAAATGTTATATTACTTTGTTCCCTTGATATGTATGATTTGAAAGTTAGAGTTGTATGTTGGCCTTGGATACTTGTATTAAAAGAAAAATTATTATGTTAGATTGGGTTTAGAATTAATTCAGATACTAAATCTTGGAAAAAGGAAAATAGAATCCGTTTAAGTTCAAGTATAAACTCCATTTTTTTTTCACTGGATACTTGCTACTATTAATCAAACAATGTCCATAATGACCCTGTAAACTATGAAGGAATTTTGGAACATTAATACAATCTAAGTAAGATCAAAATGATCCCAAACATACTAAAACACTTAAGAAGTTTTTATTAACCTTTGCAAAACTAGGCTCAAATAGTTTCACAGTCGTTTTGCTATCAAATTGGGAGTTTTCAAATTAAAAACACAATCTAACAAGTTATATCTTGCAATCAATCCTAACATCCTCCAAGGAGCAATACTCCATGTCTGGTCGACATGTTGAGAATGGAAGAATGTTGAATTGGAGCAAAAATTTATAAGTTAAAAATACCAGTTTTCATCTTAGAATACTACAGAACGTTTTCTCAAAATTGAACCTACAAACTTTATAAAAATTAAAATTTTATGATCCCTATGAAAAGAGGGAATTGAGACCTTTTGAAAAATTCCTCATTTTCCAAAAACCAAGCTCCCAATCAAAATTTATGGCCCTTTGAAGTTTTTACTGCATTTCAGGCTAAAAAATAACTATCTGTCAAAATTGGAAAAAAATAATTGCTAGCAGACCCGCGGGCCTGAATGTTCTTTTTCGTACTTTAGAAAAAGAAACATAAAAACAAAAATTATCCTACCACTCATCTGGCCTTATCTCTTCACTTTCGGTAAAAAAATTATCTAAGTCCAAAAAGGTTACTTTCAAAAATTTTCCTCTGCGGCCCAGCGTTCCCACTGCCAAACATTGATTGACACGTGGCTTCGTGGGCGACGGTGGAGGCACGGATTTCTTTTTAGCCTTCAGTTTTTAAAAATAAATTTCGATAATTTGGTAAGTTTTCCCCATGGCCCCACCAACTTGTAGCCAATCAGGTGCTACCCATGTTTCGTCCCCTCATATTTGGCATCATTAGGCATAGGTTGATCCAGGAAAAATCGTGGTGAAAATTGGCTAAGTCCCGCTCAAGGTCACCTCTGGGACGTTTGGGAACAAAAAGGCGGCGAACCGGCCGAACCGGGCGAATTTGTCCCGGACAGTCCAAAAAGCAAATGGGACGCGCGGGCCAAAAGTATGCGAACCGGCTGGATCGGCCGAAATGGGAAATTTTCTGCACCAAAACCAAATGGGACAAAGGGACGCGCGGGACGTGAAAAGCCGAAATGGCCGAAGGCAGAGGAGGAGAAAAGTCAACATTTGACCCGTGGAACTTCAAACGGCCATAACTTTTGACCTCCGAGCTCCGATTTTTGATAAAATTGGACAGAAACCGCCTGCCAGGCCCAAAAACAGCTGCCCGCACTCAGAAGGCCATAACTTTTGCATTTCTTAACAAAATCATACAAAATTGGTACCGTTGGAATTGTAGTTCTGAGACTGATGCACAGAAATCAAGAAATTCCAGATTTTATCATAAATTGATTGATATTTTTAAGAAAACGTGGCCGGGTTCAGAACAGTGTTTTATTTGGTAGCTGGGGAGTGCAATTAAGAGGCAATGGTCATCACTCCTTCTCTGCTTGCAGCACATGGGACGAGTATGGGGAGCCTTTTGCAAGTAATGTATACCCATTCCACTCAATTTTAATGCCTCTTATAGGTGGTTTGAAGGACAGATTTCGGGATTTCCATTTTCCCTTCTCTTTTCCTTCTCATTTTTCTATAAATTGGAGTGTTGGGCTTATTGTAAAGGGGGAGAGAGTTTTTGGGTAGCAAAGCTCTGTCAAAATTGATTTGTGAAGCTAGTGTGTTGCAGGCCCTTGTAGTGGACTCCTTGCATGGTGATCCAGGCCCTTATCTTGTAATAGATTGAACTGTGCATATCATGAAGCAATAAAATATCAGTTTGTGGATATATCTTCCCTTGCTGTGTTTTCCTTGCATTCTTCTTGCCCCTTTAATCTTTCTACAAGTATATTGTGTCTATTTATTATGTTCTTGCAAGAATTCATTATTATTGTGTGTGCTTGGAATATTGCTGTGAATGCATTCTGCTAGATTATGGGTGAACCGTCATCACCTCTTCTAGTGTGCACTTCGCCTCTGTATTTCACACATTTGGAGATTACTCTCACACCCATCTTTTTCTGGTGTATCACCGCTTTAGTGTAGGCTTTCTTTTTATGCATTCTCTCTCTCTGGTCCCTTGGAATTTTAGGTTAGAATAGCTAGTTTCTCCTGCATTAGAGTAGATTGTGGCAGGTAGTTTAGGAGCAAGAACCAGCTTTCTCTGGAGGTCTATCTCAAGTAGCAAGTCCCACAACTTGGAGATAGTACCCATGTTATCCAATCACACTGGATGCTTAGAGTGATCAAACTAGAAATCTGATCAACATCCAGGGGTGCTGTGATTTGGTGATAACAGGTGGTTTTTAACCCTTAACCTTTTTTTGGGAAAAAGTTTAATTTCCTTAACATTCCCCGTCCATCCGTAGCCAATGGTTTGCTGACACATGGCATCATCTGGGTTCGGTGGAGGTGTGGGTTACATTTTAACCTTCGTGCTTTTAATCCCAAAAGAATTAATTTGCTAAAGATTCCGACAAGTCTATTTTATCCATTAACAATTTTCAACAAAATCTCAAAACATTAAATTATTTCGATGACTCACCTTCTCTTTGGTTGAAAGTTTTTGGGACATGTGTCCCTTTACCAGCTCGTGGGCGCGCGGAGGTAAATTGCACCTTTGTCCCAAAAGGGAAAAAATGCTAAATGCCTTCCCCAATCTGCTAGCCCACGTCTTGGAAAATTTTTCTTCCCCACTCCACTGGTCTACTTTTCTCCTCTAGGGGAAATTTCTCTCTGAAGTCCGTAGGCCATGAGTTGTGGAAAATTTTCCTCCCCAGGCCCGTAGGCCCGCTCTTGGGAAAATTTTCACCCCAAGTTCCGCTGGCCCATAACTTGAGAAATATGAGGAGTTAGGAGCACTTATTTATATCACCGGAAAGGTGAGGAAATTTCTTATCTAATGGTAATGTTTTTAGGAAGTTTTGAGTGCATTAAATGTGAGAAAAATCAAGTTGAATCTTTTAAGTGAGTTTTGGGAGTGATTAAGTGAGAATTTACCCTTTTAATTTTTAATGTATAATCTAATCCTATGTTTTGACCTTGTAAATTAATACCCTAGGGAAATTTGAGCTAGGTATGGATTTATCATACTTAATATTTTTTTAGTGTGGTTTTAAAATGGAAATGTAAAAAAAAAAATTATTCCATAATTTTCTAACTAAAGCTCGATTGTTCATGGATCTCAAGTGGGATATTTTAGCGGGTGTTACAATATGATCGTAGTTATAATTCGTGTATAACATGGAAAAATAATTTGAAGTTTGTAGTCCAAAGACAAGTGTATCTCTTCATTTTGAAAAACTAAAATATAACATTCCCTTAACTTTTTTTTTTCATAGTAAAATAGATGCTTTAGCATAAGAAAACCCTTTAAGTGGTTTTTGCCTACTTATCAAAAAATTAAAAAAATAAATTTAATTGAGAATGTTATATATTCCTCCTATCTAAATGGATGTGCAATGGAATAGGCAGAACACATTTTTATTTAATCTAATTCTGTTTTTGCATTAAGAATGGTTGGATTATGTGACAAAACACATTCTCATACAATAAACATTTTTTTATAGAAATTCACATATATTTAAACTTTTAAACTATAAACTCTTGCTTTTTTGTTTTACATAAAGGAACTTAATTAATAAATAATTATATATTAGTAATATATAATAGATATATATTAAGAATATACATTATTATTTTCAGATTTTAGAAAATCATTAGCTAAACAATCATTACAACTATTAATAATTTCATATATATATATATATATATATATATATATTAATACTCCTTATTAATTAATAGTCATGTTAAAATGTAAGACCTATTGTTAATGTGGCTGAGTGATTAAGAAAATGTGTGGCATTTAATAAAGAAAAGTAAGTGGTTGGTGTTGGTTGGCCAAGTGTCTCGTGACCCCATTGTTTGCAATAGTTTTAATTAAAGAAAAAGGTTAGGGGGGAGGGGATTCGAACCCACCCCCAACCCATAATGTTTATGGGGTGGGGGTGGGGTCGGTGCCCCTCCCCCAAAAATATTAAAAATGCATCTTATTTAAAATGAAACTTTCACCCCTCTTCCTTTTAATAAGAGGCCATTATTAATTATTTGGCCCTTCTTTTTACAATCGTCCTGTGCCGAGATTTTCACAGTTGTGAATATATTGAAACACACACACTCTCTCTCTCTCTCTCTCACACACACACACACACAGATATTTGGGATCTTATACGTTTGGTAAAAAATAGAATAAAATAACATTGTATTAATATATATTTGTATTAAAAAAAACCCCCTAATTTTTTGGGCATCTAAGGTGAAATAAAAACAAAAGAAAAAGATGTATTTTCTCAAAGCATATATGTGGGGTTTCTAGTTATTACCCAAATGGGTTTACACACAAAGTATACATATTGAACCTGCAAGTAAAATATTGTTAATAAACAAATACAAAAGTGAGAACAATACCCACAAAGCGGAAATGGATAGATCCATGTATTAAGCAAAAAGTTTAATCAGGAAAAGCTTCCATGTCTCTAATGGCCTCCATGGCTTCATCTTATTCTCCCTTCTTCCTTAATCTACAAGTGAAAACAAAGGAAGTGAGAGATTAGGTTTAGAAAAGGAATATATGATAACCTATAAGGATATCTAGGGTTAATTTTGTATAACATAAATCTAAGGGTTGAGAAAGATTATATCTAAGGGTGTAGGATGAACCCTACATCACTTAAGTGATAGAATATTTTAGTGGGAACGTTTTATATAAATATATGTATGTGTAATGTTAAATGCAGCCTAAGGAGTTAGACCATGTTGTATACCCTTGACAGTTTAGGTATTAAACCATGTTAATATGATTTATTTTTAACTAGGAGATTATTATTCTTATCTAATAAAATTTTGAATTTAATTTAGGTCTGTTCGATAAATAGATTTAATAAGACCTTTGGGGCTAAATAAAAAAGGGTAAAATGGATTAATATTTGAATTAAGAATCGGAAATTAATAAGGGAAATCAAATCAAAATATTTTTATAGGGTTGGGTCAATAGTAAGTAACTATTTTTTTAGTCTTGGCTGCCATATAAATGTTTAAAATTTTATAATTGGGATTTAATTAAAATTCTATTTAAGGCCTTGTAACCTTTCAAAAAATATATATTCCTTAATTTTTCCTATTTTCTATCGGGTTTTCTCAAAGGATTTAACCAGGAAAAATGTGGACATTACAGTTATGATAAAATGGTCAATTTTCTAAGATTTATTCATTTATGAACACAAAATCTAAAATTTCATTTTTTTGTTTATACTAAGATACTGGTATTTAATGTGAGAATGGTGCTTCTTTTGTCGTATAGTATACTACACATGACCTCGTGACAATTTTTTTTGAGATGTGCTTCCTTTGTATAATACACATTATGGTTTGAAAACCTCCCTTATGTATACTATCATGCACAACATATTCTCTCCACAAGATAATGAGATGATGTTTGTGTGAGGGATTTCATTTACCTCTTGGCAGGTTATTTTATGTCAAACAATGCAAGTTATCTCATCTTATGTGAGTCATAGGCCATTAGGTTTCATTAGGGGTTATATGACACATGCTATATTCCATCATAGAATATGTCATATATGTTAATGTGTATTGATGTACGTCATACATGGTTACATTATATTTATGAATTGTCACTCATTTCTCTCTTGTCAAGGTATGATGAGTCATGCATTGGGAGTTACACAATACTTGTATTTTTAATTATGTTTTTAATCTATGAGAATGAGTAGACCTCTATGTTACATGCATAATTTATTGGTTGTTATTCACTTTCTTACTACTTCGAGCTATGTTAAATTTCCATTTGAGTGTAACTTCATTGATGTGCATGAATTCCATATTGATCCTCATGCTCACACACACACACACTCTCTCTCTCTCTCATGTTATCAGAGTTATGTTTTTGGGAATCATGTTAATCACAAGAATTTTTTTCCTACTACTATCATTTTAACGATTTTTTTAGTTCATTGTGATAGTTTATTAATCTATTTCATTTTGTGTTGTACTTGGATTAATTTGGATTAATATTGATTTTCATGAGTTTATTTGTTTTGTGTTGGTATGGTGCATGTGCAGGGTCTATGGAAATATTCTATATTTTCTTAATCAAACATCCCTATTTGTTACTAGAATTTATAAGATACTACTTTTGGAGGTAATTCTCTAGTTTTTTGGGGTTGATTTTTTTAATAAGTTCTTTTAAGAAATATTTATCTCCTCCAAAATTGGTTTCCTCTTCCCTACTCTGCTTTGTACATTTTTATGTCAATGGCTACCTATCCTTGTATTATTAGTGAGATCCTAGTGAGCTCCTCCCCTAAACCACCTTGTCACGACATCTTCCTTAATCATCTTTGTTATGTTATCATAGCTCATCTCTATTTGCACAAAACACTCTCTCTTTGGCTCACCAGCAATTGCTTGTGTTTTCTTACTCAAATCAAATGATCTTCTTGCTTCTTGCTTACTCAGACGAGTTCATTCACCCTTCCATTGTGTCGTTCATATTCCCTTTGCCTAGATATTTTTATTTTCACCTCAGGTTTAAATGAAGCTATCTTATCTTTGGGATCTCTATTTTAGGTTCACTATTAATCTCGATGGGCTAAGTAGTTATTGTAATCCAATCATGCTTACCTCCCTTGGGATCTTCTTTGTGTTGGCTTCCTGATCCTTGCTAACCCTTCCATTTCCATATTTTTTGAGTTTTCATGTGTTTACCCATATTTATCTCAGGATCTCTATATCGGCTTTACTTGGATCACCTGTATCCTTCCTGGGCTCGTTCCTTGGTTCACTGGAACTCCTTAGTAGCTTTGTATTGCATCAAATTGTCCCTTAATTATGATATTTCTCTCCCCGTGAATTCTTATATTCAATCATTTGTACCTTTTTGGCTCTTTCTTGTTCCTCATCCTGTAAACCCCTACATGTATTACCCTACCTCGAGTTTGCCCCTACTATTTGCTTGCATTTTCAACTGATCTTGCATCCACTATGTGATACCATGTTTGCAACATAATATAATAGTGCTAACTTGAAAATTCAAACACCATCTACTGCTCAAGCCCCTATCCCCTTTTCATGTTTCCTGATACCCTTTTTTGATTGCTGCATTAAAAAATTAACCTCCTTGCTTTTATGCCCACATTTTTATTTTTTAATATAATCTTTGTCAAGTTAAATCAACATAGTTGAATTTTTTATAGTGTAGTTTATATTAGACCAAAGTTGTGGTATTTTTTAACAACAATAAAATCAATATTTTTAATGAAGTAATTAACATTATTAGGGATAACTAATTTTTCTAATTAAACCTAGTTCATTTTTTTTCCTTTTTGGTATTTAAATTAATTGGGGAAAATATTAAATTATATTATTATTAAGGCTATTTTTCCAAACATGTGGTTGGGAAGGTGAATCTCTTTCTCTAGAGGCCCCTTTTTTGGTTTTTATTTCTACCAATGTATATTTGGAATATATTATGAAGGTATAAGCATTTTTGGAGGTTTATAGTGGGTTTCTGGGGTTTTATTTACATTTTGAGTGGTTTTAGACTCTCTCGAGAGTCATTATTATTTGTAGTTATCTTATTATTGCTTGTGGGTTAGTGAGTTATACCATCACAACATTAGAAAAATGGATCTCCCACTGCCACGTGAGACGTGGTTTCTCACAAAAAGAATTTTATTTTCTCATTTTACTTTCTTTCGGCCATATATTGTGTTTTTTTTGTGTTGTCTCATTACATATGAAAAAAACTAACTTTTGCATGCACACTGGAAATATTTTTTTTATATTTAAAATTGAGTGTCCAATAGCTTCATGTAGTACCCACTCGTCTTAGAAATTTATTTCACTATGATTTTTTCTTACTATGGACTAGATACATGGACATGGGTATCATATTTTGATTAGTATACATTAATAGTTGGTCATTATTATTATATTTTGATTAGCATGTTAATAGAAAATATGGATATTTGTGTTACAGATATGTGGTGACCCATATTGTGGAACATATTGACTTCTAGAGGCATGGATAGATATTCCAGTACTAATGATGATCTAGTGTTGTTACTTTATATATATTGACACTTTGAATTCTTGAAGTATTAATTTTGTTAGATGATATAGATAATATTTTGATCCAATTGATGTTGATGAAATGGTATAATTTAAATATTTAGGAATTGTAAACAATTAATAAAATTTCTTAACTCTGATGATGATTTAGCTACTCATGTGATGTTGATTTGATGATATGTACGCATTCTTTATTCTTAATATATTTTATGTGGCCTTGAGGTCAAAGCGGTATTATTTGATTGGTTGCAGTAAATTATTATCACGACAACAAGATGCGGGTTAGGAGACTAATAATGGAGGAATATGGGATATTGGCAACAAGGTCACCTTGGCAGCTTCGTGTTATGTATTTTGTTTTGTTTGATTGGTGGTCCCCATTGGAATGGGTAACCACATATGTGACCAAGGGGTTTGAATGTTGCTTTTAATTCATTTTTTTATTTGTTTGGTTGTGCATGTGAATTAATTATTGTAATGTATATTCAATATATTAGTTCTTAAGTAATGTGTTTGTTCAAGTTAATTGATGTTGTGATTAAGTTAAGTGGACTCTAACAAATAGGGAATAATATGGTAGAGAGTCCTTGTGATATTATTGATTGTGTTGGATTTTTTAAATTTTTGTGTTGAGTACTCAACCTTACTTTTCCAATCTCGTATTTTTTTCTTTAGAGCCACTTTTGGAGGCTTGTAGGACGAGCTAGACTTGTCCAATGACTCTTAAACTCACACACCAACCATACCCATGATATGTGGAGTTAATTTTAGCCTTCAGTTTGTGTTTTAGACAGTAAAAGAGGAGATTAATTGCAATTTCTTATAAACTCTTTTAATGTTTTCCTTAGAGTTATGGAGTGGATCTTTGTGTGTGCAAGAGGAACTTTTCATTCCCTAACCCACTTACAAATTAGCATTGGTCCTTATGTTTGACCAAGTGAGGTGGAGTTGAGGAAAAGTGATGTGGAATCCTAAATGGAGCCACCTCATCCTCCTCTTCTACCTTTTTATTTATGTGACTGATTTTTGAAATTTTGGGGTTACTTGTTTTGATTTTACACTTGCATAATTTTGTGAATTGGCTTGGACTTCATGTTGGAAATATTTTGGAGTTTAAATTATGGTATTCACTTGGATTATGAGAATATTGAAGTTTTTCTTAAATATTTTTGGAAGATATTATGGCAAGGTAGGGTCTATACCCCTATTTTCTTATTTTACTTGTTGAATGTTTCATGGTAAAATGAATGAATTTTTGTGTTGGTTTCGTTTTGGGTGGGTAGTATGGCCTTAAGGGTGATGTAGGAAGAAGAAAATGGGACCATTGGGGAGGGAAAATGAAGTTGTGAGGCATGCATTTTGGAGAAAGTGTGAGTAGTGTGTTCCACCTTTGGGGGAGAAAAGAAAAACATTGCCACATTTTGCATATTTGCAAGGGAAGAGATAAGGATGTATTTGAGTGTTTTTGTATGTGCACAAGGATGTTTTTGGGTGGAAACCATATTTCACTTCAGAGATAAAAGGAGGTAGTTTCTACGTTTCTTTGATCCTTTGGCTTTTTTTCAAGCCTAAGTTTTTATTGAAAAA
Source organism: Taxus chinensis (assembly GCA_019776745.2). Classification (NCBI taxonomy): domain Eukaryota; kingdom Viridiplantae; phylum Streptophyta; class Pinopsida; order Cupressales; family Taxaceae; genus Taxus; species Taxus chinensis. The sequence goes on along the minus strand of CM034155.1, from coordinate 461,197,266 downwards.
TCGTAACTCTTGTTTATCTATTAATTTGAAAGTGTTGCAAACTTGTGGATTGCATGTTTTGTGGAATCCCTTATAAATTTTCCATGTTTGCATTATAGTCCTTATTTCTCTATTGTTAGGACTCCGGGGCCAGTGAGGAGGATGGCTTCTCCTCCTCACTAGAATATGGATAGGAGGATAACATTCCTACTCCCCCTTCCTCGTTATTTTTATTTGAAGATGAAGTTAATGAAGGACATAAATGATGTAAGAGCATTATACTCATTTCTAGGAGATTTAAATAAAGCTTGGATAATACTATGAAAGGAAATTAAACATAAATAAGACATTTCATAGTTTTATATCTCTATTGTGGTATTGTTCAAATTAATATTTTTAATATGCATTGTTCTAATAAAGGTGAAAAATCCTTGTAGTTGTGGTAATAGGTCCAATTGATTGAGTAAAAGTGGCTAAATAGGTGTGAATAAGTGGTCAAGAAATTGATAAATTAATGAAGACCATAACAGGAGGTTTGAAATGAGTTGTGGTATGATTTGGATATAATTACTATGTTTGGAGGCATAGGTTACCCTTTTTAACATGACTTGGTCTAGCTAGAAGCTAGTTGAGCTTCTTAGGGAGATAGAAATCGGATGCAAAATAATAATGGAGTGATGAATTTGAAAAAAATATCAGGTAATAGGTTGATAATGATTAATAATGCATGAATGATGTTTGAAGTAAGAAAATTACCTTTGTTTTAGTGATTCTTTCATGTTACTAGAAAATGTACATGAAACCCCACTATAAAAGTGGTGTAAAACCCCTCAATGGAATTTATAGGGTGAATTTATTTGAAATGTTAAGTTGAGAAGGTTTGTAGGTAACTAGGAAGCTATTCATAACTTTCATGAGTCTTGAAGTTATAGGATTTGCATTTTAGAGCCAAATGTTATCTCTCACGCTCGTTTTAGGGCTTGGAATATCTTCTGACTGTATAAATAGAATGATTTGAAATTGAAAAAATATATAAAAAATTTTCACATTACCATCAAGAAGTACCCCAAGCTTCAGTGTGATTACATAACCACAGTTGGAGATCTCTCTAACAATTATCTTTATCTGAAAATGGAGAATATAGTGTACAACTATTGAATGAAGAAGACATATTTTGTCATTTGTGTGGATTGTTATGACCCTCAACTCATAATGGAGGTGGATTAAGGTCTAAAGGAATGGTTTTAATGATATCAGAGGTAAATACATTAAGGAAAATTCTATCAATTTATATAAGCATGGTTGTACATGCCTAGGACTGTCACTGATTACTAAGAAGACTACATGAAAGGTTGAGATGGAAAAATAGGTGAAAAATGAACGTGTAACAAATGGAAAACATCATGAATAATAGGAAGAAAACCTAAGACTATTGTTTTTTTTATTTGAAAGGAATGGGATTTTTTTTTCTAAGCAAGGGAGTATAAGAATGAGCTATAGTCAGAATAAATAAAGGTTTATGGTTTTGAAGCACCATATGGGTGAATTATTGCATAGAATTTAGTACATATAGACTTAATGAATTCCTTGAAGCTTTGGATGAAATAAAATTCAAGTCTCTATTGTGAAATTGGCACATTTTATTACCAGTCCTACAAAGACTATGTCTATAGTGTGAATGGTCCAGTTGTAAGGGGTGTTTGTGAAGGAAACATGATTTATCTTTTGAGAGTAAGTTTGGAACTTGACATATACCTATATCACTCTAATATAAAGTTAGAAAAACTAATTTTAATGGAATAATATTATGGAGATACAATATAGGCCATTCAAAAGATTGTACTAGACCTAAACAAGGGGTTGAAGCTCAGGAGGGAAAATGGAAATAGGAAGAACTCTACAAATACTTAAAGCTAAAAATTTTGTTTGCACTTTAAGATTAGTAGAGAGAATATCTGAAGTTTATAACTTGTTGTGGGAATCTTCAAAACACCCCAACCATTGTATGGGCAATAACTTGGTCTTAAGGGGAGGTTAAAAAACATTTTCATCTAATGAATATAATTTGGTGTATTTATCTTCCTTAAGACGTTTCAATGGATGATTCAAGCATGGCTTGAGTGTGATTAGGGTGTATAAATGGAGAAAATACAAGAAATATTTAAGAATACGAAGTTTAATGTTTGGTTCTACAAAAAAGAAGGAGACCAAGGATAGTTTTGTCCAACCTAAAGATGTATCATGTTTTCTTATTTATTTCCTTTTCTATTAAATGAAATTATATAATGTATGAAAATATAATAAAGATCTATAACAAGGTCCATGCAGGTGTTTTTAGTTCCTTCTCTCTATAAGGTGAGATCCATACAATAAGGAGGAGTGAGTCAAAGATAGTACTTAAGTACTTTTCATGATTCATATGACAAGAAATTGGTCTTAAACGTTGATAAAAGAAAATATATGTGCATATCATGAGAAGGTTTAAGGTATTTTCTCAAGGAGGATAACTAGGATATAGTTGTATCAAGGAGAAGAGAAGGGTAAACATATGTAATTTAGTGAGGATTGGGTACTAGTGTTGGTTATATGACTGTAAATCAATCTTAAACCTAGCAGATATAGAGATAAGTGATTGAGTATAAAGCCTAGAACATTATATACGGCATGGTATGCATGTAAAAATATAAAATTTTAGATAAGATGCACACACCATTTTAGTATTAAAGTAGGTGTTGACCAAATAGGCTCACACTTATTTTTAGGTCAACTAACACCATTTTCCCCCCTTTTGTGCTTCAATATTTGAATTTTTACATATAAAAAGAAATTAAGGCCCCTTAAAATCATTTTCATCAGATAGGAAATTTCTTTCCCTTTCTAGAGATATAAAGAAGTCCTTCTAACTCTTCATATTTTTCAAGTTACGGGCCGATGGGCCTTGGAGGGATTTTTTTGCCAAAAGAAGGCCGACGGGCCTAAGGAAGAATTTTTACCATGAAAATTGCGGAACGGATGGGCAGTGGGAGACATTGTGTAATTTTTCCACTTTTCACAATGGGGTACAAGTATAATTGTTGTGCCTACACGCCCGAGAAGGATTACTTTTTACAAAGTGGAAAACGCAGGCCGATGGGTCTGGGGATGTATTTTTTCTCAAAAAATGTGAAAATGTGGACTGGAGAGTCTAAGGATGAATTTTTACCAAAAGAACATCTGCAGGGTCATGGGGGAATTTTGTCCCAAGGGTTAATTTAGGTTGTCGGGTCTGCAGGGCATTTTGGAATCTTTTCACTTTTTGTAAATTGGCATAGTTTTCAAGTGCGGGCCCATGAGCCCACGGGGACTCATCAACCAATGTAAAGTCATAGATCAGAAGAAGGTGCCATGTGTCCAAGTGGTTCACCTTCGAGGGTTAAATAAAAATGTGGTCCCCCAAACAAGCACTAAGATCCCACATGTCCCAGGTCTGAAAAGGGACAGATTCGATAGTTGAAAAGTCAAAACGCGGCAGAGCCAACGGAAGGTGGCACATGTCGACTCGGCGTAACTTCAAATACCAACTCCAAAGGTGGATCACCAAACAAGAGTAGGCTCGCCATGTGTCCCAGGTCCAAAGAGGGGACAAAGTTGACCAATTAAATTGACTAAGTATAAGAGTGTTGGCGAAAGCCTCCACGTGTCTCATCGGCGCAACACCAAGGCTAGGTCCAAAGAGTGGGTTCCCAAATGAGCACGAGGATTCCACGTGTATAGGGTCCAACAAATTAAAAAAAGGGTCCAAGAAAGGCATCAGCACGAATCATATAAGTATAGAGACTTAGCGGATGGCACCACGTGTCTCACCGGCACAACTTTAAATACGCAACCCAAAGATAGACTCCCAAATGAGTGTGGATTTTCCACGGGTCCTAGGCTCAAAAAGGGAGTAAGATCAAATTGGATAAGTAAAAAATAGAAGTGGAATCCTCCCCATGCCTCTTCAGCACAATTTCAAAAAAGAAAATCTAGAGGAAACACTCAAACAAGCGCAGGCCCTCCACATGTCCAGATCCCAGAAAGGCAGAAGTGATCATTGAATAGTCTAAAGAAAGGTAGAGTAGTTGAAGGAGCCACATGTCACCACAATGCAACTTCAAAATTAAAATTTGAAGTGGGTTCCCAAATGTGTGTTGGGCCTCCATGTGTCTCGGGTCAGGCACAATGTCTCTGCCAACAAGAGGGACTCAGGCAAAACACAAAGGAACACAGAGGAGCCCACAAAAGCCACCATGTGTCAATCTGACACAATTTCAAGAGTGAAAGGAATGGGGTAAATATTAAACATGAATGAGGCTGCAACATGGACCCTGTATGGATGGACTCTTTTAAATATTGAGATCCTGTGTTAAACGCCTAACCTTGATCTTCAAACAACCATATCTTTCGACTGGAAACTAAACTTTTGGCAAGAAGGGATGTTTTGGAAAGCTCTCAATGTTGGCTTCTGACCTGCCTCCATTAATGTTTTCGGCCTGCCATTTTTGAGACTATCAAGTATCTCACCTTCCATCATGATGAATAATGGGCCTCTTTCTTACCTAGTAAGCGACAACGATGGAGGCATGGGTCTTGTAGTAAATCCCATCACTATTACATGTGGATTTCAATGCTTTCTAGATTTTTTGGAGTAGGTGTGATTCAATGCATATCTTAAGGTGGTTGAAGTAGGATTCAGATTTTCCCTATCTCCTTCTCTCTTTCTTCTATATATTGTAAAGAAGAGGTATATTCAAATGGTTGGTCATTGTTCCTCTCCGGCCCCTCTCTCTCTTTCTTTCTTAGGGTAGAATACGGAGTCTAAGACTCCTCTCATGGCTCTGTAATGGATTTTTCTTACCCCTTTCCCACTGATGATGTACCTTGTAACTTTTGGATCAATAGAATATGTTTTATGATGCATTTTTCCATCTTTGGCTCATTTTATTGTCTCTTCTTACCTCTCATCATTATAGGGTATATTGTGCATATTATAATATTTGTTTTAGGTTCTGGGAGCTATGCTTAATGGGTTTTGAAGTGATCTTCCATGTGAATTCATCTCTAGTCTATGTTGCATCTTGTCCACCCCCTACTTGTCTCACCTCTCTCCACTTTAAGTAGTTGGATCTGTGATCAGCCACTTCCTTTTCTGGTGTATCACTAGTTAGTGAAGGATTTCTTTCACCCTCTCTCTCTCTCCTTGTCTCCTTAGAATGGTTAGATTAGGATAGGTTATCTCTTCATGCATTGTAGTATCTTGTGGAAGGTATATTAGGAAGTAGTAACCAAACTTCTCTAGAGGTCCATCTCAGGTTTGCAAGTCCCACAGCTTAAGAGATGGTCCAATGTTGTGCAATCACACTGAATGCCCCATTTTAGACCCAGGACATTCAAGGGTGTTGTGATTCTACACTAACAGTTTTGGTACACCCGGTGGGACACTGAGGTTAGATTCTATCATGTTTCCAAGGTGTCTCATTATAAACAATAAATCTTAAGCCACCATGTGACCCGAAAGGTTTGGCACACCCAGTTATATATGTTTGAAGCACCTTACCACTTCATCTTTGTAGGTTTGTGTGTTCCTGTTAAAATTTGTCCTTTTGAGGTGCATAAAAGCACATCTGGTGACTCGATTTGGTCAACAACCCATTCTCTGAGTTATAGACCTTTTCTATCCATTTCTACCAATCCTCATTCATATTTATTTCCACATATTTCATACTCTACCATTCATGAAGTTTTGCTATCATGAATTTTTCCTTCTTGGAAGTCACACTTGTAGCAAAAACAGTGTAGTCCACCTCCAATGTATTTCCCAACTCCTCTAGACCAGCATTATGATCAGATCCAGAACCATTATGCTTACTCATATGAGTAGGTTAAAAATGAGTTTGGCCATGGAGCTTATCAAGAACAAGGGGAAGCATACAATAGTGACAACTACATGGAAAATGTTGATCTACTAGAGAATATTCAAGAGATGGAGGCATGCATGGTACAATCAAGGGCCACAACTTAGATGAAAGCATTTATAATTGGCTATAGGGCACCTTATCCATGGGTCAGCCCTATGCCAAGACATTACAACCCTCAGGAGAAGCTTGAATTCATGGTTGAAGTATTTCCTCAACTTGCACAGTGCATTGAGGATATTGAGGAATATGAGAAAAGTACGAGACAACCTTGTCAATGGGTAACTCAGTCACCAAATCCTTCTCCTTCATTTTCTCTTTCTCAAGATTTATCATTTCATCATGATCAAGATTCAAGCCCCTCACTTATTGCTCCAAGTGTTGACTTCCCTTCTCCATCTCCTAATCTTTCACCTCATCTCAATTCTTCTTCCCTTTTCCCTCCAAAGTTGTCATTCCCTCTAAACAAATAAGAATTTCCAATCCCCTCTCCACAAATAACAATAAAAAAATTTGTTGAACCCCAACCTGCCACTCCTCTTTCTTTAACAAGTCCATGTTGGGAAGAGACTCAAGAATCTAGTCAAGGAGAACAATAAGAAAAGGAACCCAATAGAGAAGAAATGACAGACAATTTGAAGAGTTGGGCTACCTTTTTTGGGTTTACAAAGATCCACTTGATGGTTAAGACAACATAGGAGGTCAAAGTTGAACAACCTGCGGTTGCTGAGGTTGAGTTTGCAGTAGAAAAAGAACAAGAACAAGGAAGAGAAGATCCGAAATCTTTTACTCTTAATGTAGTGTCCATAATAGCACTTTGTCTGAAGTGGATGCTGACCTAATCCAAGCTGCACAACCAGTTAAGGAGGAAGAAAAACCAGCTCGAAGTCCATTTTAAGAGGAGAAAATGGGAGAGATGAAATTATAGTTGAGGCCACTTAATGAAAAAAAAATCATTAAGGATTTTTTGCTTTTATTTCAAGGGCCTGATTTGATTGATGAACCCATGATGGAGGAGGACCATATAGTTTTAGAGGCTCCAAGTGTGGAGAAAGCCATAGAAGAACCTTTAGTTCTTCCTCCCACTTTATCCCCTTCAAGATCTAATGTTGAAGAGAATTTTGATCTTTCAAACTTCATGTTTGGGGATGAAGGAAGCCATGGTAAAAAATTTGTAGATTAGGAGGACACCATGGAGGAGGTAGAGCACATGTAGTAGGAAAACGAGGAGGAAGACTGTCTGTCAGACTTGGATGATTACTTTGATAGAGAGGAGCTCAAGGAGATCACATAATTTTATCCTCCATCATCCACCTTCCAAGCACATGAGCTTGCTCCCATGAAGGAGAAGATTCAAGTAAAACAGAATGCACTTCACAATAGTCGTCTAAAACCAAGGTTGGAAAATATGAATCTTCCATGTTCTTTAAAAGAGAAGGAAGGGAAAAGGCAAGAGAATGTCATCATATCTTCCACTCCATCCACCCAGGAAGGTCAGAAAGAAAAATCCATTCTTATAGTTGAAGCTCAGGGAAATGGGAAAATTCAGAGGATCATACCGTTCCGTATCAAGTACTTGGCTTCATTAGAGGCAAGGGAGAAACCAAAACTAGTTATGCCAACTTCAAGACATGAGGTTGAGTATCAAAGCACCAAAGGTCACCATCAATACCTCTAGGAGTCTAATGCCAATAATCAGCTTGAGGAGGTATTTTCAATTGATGTGGATACTCTACATACCCAAAATTGTAAGGGTCCTGCACTCCCAGAATGATGTTACACGTGCCCCAACAATGATACAGGTCTCCTCGAAAGGTGTGCGGGATATGGAAAATCTCTACAAGTGTATGTTAACATCTCACATGCCCCGCTTAGCCTCTGCATGCTTTGTTTTGTTGTTTTCCCCTCTTTTCCTTTGCATTTTTGTCTTCAGTGACAAAACCGGCACCTTTCTTTGGTGGCGGTCTCGTGACCGCTGCCAAGGCAGGCCGGTGGTCCTATAGCCACCACCCTAATTAGGGCAGTGGTCCTTCACGCATTTTCCATCACGCTCCTTTATTCGTGACTTGTGTGATTTTTCAACTTTTACCATCTTTCTCATCTTTTTTTGCTTGTATTTATGATTTTGGTTCCCTGTAATAGTGTTTCTCCATTGTTTAATAGTAAAAGAGTCCTAGTTGGAGTTACCTTTGAGTGAATGGGAATTATATAAATAGCTGGTTTGATTACAGGCAAATGGCCCCTGATCCTCTCATTTCAATAGTTTAGTCTTTCAAGTTCTTGCTTAGGAATTTAATATTTTTCATTTGTTGCATGCATAGTTAGTCTTATTTTACAGTTTAGAAGCCACATGATCTTATAGTTCTAGTGCTATCCCTCTCCTCCTTGCATTGTATTCAGTCTACATCCAAAGCTGCCATTGTTCCAATACCTACTTTTGTTGATGTTATCATTACATGCTTTTTTGGATTCATGTGAGAATGAAGGAACGAGGAGACCACATTGAGGGGACAAAGCCACACACAATTGGATTTGCCATTGTTCTGCAAAATACAGGTTCAAGATTTCAAATTTCTAGTTAAAATATACCAAATAGAGTAGTGAATCATTTCATTTTAGTTAATCTCACTTTTAATATCGCTGGGGCAGCTTTGGGGATTGATAGTTTCTAAGAAACTATGATTCATTCCTCACTTTTGAGGTAGGATCAAGAGTCTTTCAATTAAATTAGATCAGTTATTTAGTTATTTAGAATAGATTCACAACTGCACAAACAAGTAGCTATACTCGGCTACCTTGTTTGTTTCTATTTCTGTTATTAGGTTAGTTGTCATTTTCTAGATATATTGAATAATTTCTCTTTCAATTCTATTAAATAGTTGTTATCTTAATTCTGTTAAAATTTTTGTCAAAAATACAAATATAGAAAATTTATATATGTTGTGGATATACTTTGCATAACTAATTTACTTTACTTTAGTTAGATTTATATTGTTTCTTTTGTATTACAATCACGGGACCTAGGGAGCCCAGAGAATACGTATTCGAGCCAATCGTGCCTCAACCCAATCTTGTTGCAACAATAACTAACATAGACCAAAATATCAGAATCCAGGTATTTCGAACAACAACAGACCTACAAGAAATCAGCTCACAGTTAAGAGGATTAAACATAGAAGACAAAAAAGTACACACATTTTGGATAAACCAGCCAAACTACAGATTGCCCTAATAGATATCCACATGACTGTAGAAGGGCTTGAAAGAGAGAAAATGTTCGGTTGTGATCCTTTGGTCCCATAGCCAGATGCAGGAGATATCCTCATTGACATAGGAAATAGCTTAATAATTCAAGTTGCTAGAACAAATGTAAGGTACTCTGAGAAGATTGTGTAACTTTTAGTTCTAAACATAGAGGCCAAAAAGGCATACGACTACTAGATATTAGGGATTAGGGATTGATTCTACACATGACCATAGGAGGTCCACAATGACCACAAACTTACGGATGTGATCCATAATTCACACAACCCAACAGGCCCAAAAGTCAATGAGATGTTGATGCGGGTTTATGCACATTAGTATTTAGGTCCTCTCCACTTCCACCAATCATTATCGTCCAACTATCCTCACTAGACGTAGCAGCTAATCAAGATAAGAATTTATTTACTAGACCAGAGAATCACCCATAGAATCCACCATATATCTGCATTCCATTTTCATGACCTTGTTGGGAGACATATACGAAGCACCCATAGGTTATCTTCCACATATCCCACAACCTATAGATCAGATCACGCCAGATCTCAATATTGATTGGAGCTTTCGAGCATTCATCCTTGCTGACCGATCTATCACACCAGTTTAGGTGAGGAGGGCCTTCTTTGCCTTAGATTCACAAATTCCATTAGTGCGCGTCGAATACATAAGATTTCCTAACTAGTTTGTCTATACCCCACATATATTCCATCCCCACCAGCTGTCTTGGCACAACCTCGGGAGGTTGGGTGTGAGGAAGAGTTAGTTGTAGATTTCCATGCTTGCTCTTCACTTTTCCATCATACAAAATTTATGAACCCAACGTGAACAAACCGTTCTTACTCTTTTATTTTTAATTTCTTTCATCCACCTTCGCTCTCTCCCATTATTCTGTGGGTATTCATATACCCCCCGAATATGTCAGGATATGATGCATATGGCAGACCTTTTTTAGGTCTTGAAATAAGCTATAGTCAAACAAATAGACAACCATCTCCCTCTCTTTCTGCATGCACTTATAACTATTTAAACAATTACTTATCATCTCAAACTCCCCCTCAAATAACTAGCTGAAGTTCTTCATTCCAAATTGAGGATTTCGATCAGCTTGCACAACAACCAGAGCCTTCAGGCTCTAATAATAGGACGTTTACTGGAGAATATATTTCATCTCCTCGGGTCTTATTCAGACCACAGATCAGTAGACAGTCAGATCCACTTCCTTTTTTAGATGAGGAATACTTAGCACGCTTCACTAAAAGCGAGAAATGCTTCCAAAACATGTATGCACCAGTAGAGAGCTTACAAGTACAAGCTGAACCCTATTCCAAGAAAACACCCCCATTCCTCCACCTATGGGAAATTCCCTCGGTGAAGCTTGGCAGGGTCACAACCAATTCATAGCAAGGTATCATACCCCTTTGCAAACATCAAATGATACAAAAAATGCCTTAAGGAAAAATACTGTCTTCACCAATAGAGGTCATCTCAGCGTTGGCTGAAAAGGTTAGAGGGCTAGAACTTGCTCAAGTAAATCAAAATTCATATTTTGGGCAAGTTGGAATCCCTAACCCTCCACATCAACGTAGCCAAGTAGACCTCCTCACAGGAATAGGCACGTTGGGTGTGCCTCCTCAGTATTCACAACAAATGCCAACTAGAACCACGTTTACTAACACCAATCTGATGGAAAATATGATACCTCCCAGTTTAGTACAAAATAATCCATTCCTGGGAAATGCTCCTCCATACTTAAACATGTATTCCAAGTCACCACAAGGAGATATGTTCTCTTCTCCTGACATGTTTTCTCAACCACATGGATTTCCTTATGCCCCTGTAAATACATATGCTACACCATATAAAAAAACCATCCCACCTCCACCCCCTTAGCAAGCACCATCAATGGTCGAAACCTATGCAATAGGAACTTATTTAGAATATTTGAAAGAACCTTTGGACTTCACTATACGAAGCGTCATGCTTCCAAGACCTCTCCCCAATCTACCCAAGTACAAAGGGGAAGGAGACATGAATGCACATATTAAGGCCTATGCCACAACCATTCGAGAATTGTTCCCTTGGGATGGAGTTGTTGCTAAAATATTCCCCAAAAATTTAGAGGGCATTGCCCTTGATTGGTATTACAGAATACCTGAAGCCTCAATACATTCATTTAAAAAACTCATTTCAAAGTTCATCAAGGCATTCAACATGAACAAATTATTGAGAATAGGAATTAGGGAATTCTTACATATTAAGAAAGAACACAATGAATATGTTTCTCATTTCATCCAAAGATGGCATACAGTCCTTTATTCTTAGGCGAGTGCTCCAAAAATGAATCATACGGAACTATGTGATTTATTCTTTCATTCTCTTAGTAGAGAGATAAAGGAAGAAGTCCAAAAGTTTCCACTAAGAACTTACGATGAAGTGCTTGAGAGTGCCCTCCGAATAGATCAAGCTGTAATAGATAGCAGTCACAAGACGTATGGAACAAACGGGAGATTAATCATCCCCAATTAAAACACTAGGACCTATCCTAGTACAGTAAATGCCAATCAAGGACCTAAAATGCTTAATAAGAATCGCGGAGTGACAATAGATGGATTTACTGACCAAGCTAAAAAGGCAAATGTTGTAAATGCTCCACCACCGGTTAACAATCAATGAAACAACAATTTTACCCCAATAATGTACGCGGTGGATTTTAATCATCCACAAAAACAACAACAACAATGATAAATACAAACACAGGGTCCAAGTCAAAACTCAACTGGATATCAAAACCAAAACCAAAGACAACAAATGCAAAACTTTAATCCTAATAGTCAATAGTTAGTCAGAGTTTTGGACCACAACACACACCAAACCAACAACGTAGGAATTATAATCCTAACTCGTATTGTGGTTTCCATAAAAATTGAGGCCATGACACTAGGAATTGCCATGATTACAATAAATTCATGCAATGTTTTCCAGAGGAACAAAGACAACTTTTCGTAGATATGTTCTTAGCAGATCCTACATCACCTGCACCAAATACTTTCATGGGAGCAGTCTCCCCTCAAAATGCACCCCTCAAGATCTTCAATGATCCACTCCCAAATCACAATAACAAAAAATTAAATCCAAATGGGACGAATAAGGGTGTAATAATAGGAAACAATGATCATGAAGCCTCGACTTCACTAAATCCACCTATCACACCATAATTAGGAAATCAGTCATGAGCCAAGATAGTCAGTTTAGTCAAGTTAGACACTGAGATAAACATGGAAGCCATAACAAGGACACAAGAGTATTCTTCTCAGCCAAATCCAAGTTATCCGCTAGAGACAGATAATATTCAACAAACATTAGTAAAACCCATAGGTGCCTTTGATTTAATTAATGACCTAACAAAGACCTTCTCTCACATCTCCTTTTTGGATTTGTTGAAGAAATCTCCTACCCATAGGGCTGCTCTTTTAGAAGCATTAGGTTTAGGTCATTTAATTAACATCACTCTACACCTCCTGAAACAAAAGTAAACCATATAGACTTCGATATCCACCCTCCAGGGAAGCCAGATAGGGATACCGAGTTTATATTCGACGTAAACAAAATGCCAACAAATGCTGAGATTGCATGTAGAGGTGATCCAGCCTTACATTTACACGTGTGGATTTATAAAAATTACATTAAACACGCAATGGTTGACAATGGGGCAGTAGTTAACATAGTCCCCTTCTCTTTCCTTCAAAAGCTAGGGTATGGAGAAACAAATTGTTCCATGACTCGGAATACGCTAAGAGGCTATGATAGCCTTAAAAGCCACTTCGATTTGGACTATAATACTACCAGTCACCTTAGGACCCAAAACAATCCTCACTGAGTTTTATATTATAGATCTGGAAACCAACTTTAATATGATCCTCAGGAAACCATGCATCCAACGTATGAAGGTAATCCCTTCTACGTTATTTCAGGAAATAAGATTCTTGCACTTAGGAAAGATATTCGTAGCAAAACGTGATCCGAAACCATTCGATATACACCTACAAGACATGATGAAAAGGCTAGGAATTCACTCTAAGTTTGAACTCCCAAAAAACCAACTTAACAAACCAACCAACTCAAAACCAGAAGAAAAGTTGATACCTACAACAGAGTTATAAATTATGAACCTAGTCAAGAACATCCCAGCCCTCAAGGATGAAGCTAATGTTGTAGAAATAGTTTCATTAGGAACTACTGTAAAAATTATCGAATTACTGGAACAAGATCTACCAATTTTCCTACCGTTTGATTCCACAAGTATGGGATGTACCCTAGGAGTTGGTTCTATTCTAGCAGAGGAACTCTACATGGTATAAGTAACCAAAGCAAAAGAAATAGATGTAATGAATTTCCCAACATCCATCTTCCCAAGTAAATATTGGGCTCTCCATTTTGATGGAGCTAGATGTGGTCATGGGGCTAGGGCAGGTGTGATCTTTACTTCTCCAGACAGAAAGATCCTACCATTCGCCTTTAAATTAAATTTTGAATGTACAAACAATGACACTGAGTATGAGTATAGCTAAAAGGATCGATGTTAATGACATCAGAGTGTTAGGAGACTCACAATTAGTAGCAAACCAAGTCTCTGAGGTGTATGAGACTAGAGCTGAACAAAACAACAGTATTATATTTGAGCAAAGGATTTAACTTCATATCCATTAAAGCAATCCCATGAGAACAAAACCTTCTCACAGATTTGATAGCAACCTTAGCTTCACGTTTCCCTCGAAACAGTGAGTTGGAAGACACCTGTTTCATGGCATCCCTTCATATTGAACCATTAGTAAATAAAATGTTAACAAACGCTCTTCTAACACACATAGTTGAGAATAAATCTACTATCTTAGGTGATGTTGACAGTGATAGAGCCACTCTTGATTACCTAAACACCTATGCAGAGTTACATCTCACACACCACATGGTAGATTTATCCTTAATACCACATTTGTCTTCTTACTTTGGAAATCCCATGATAGAGCTTCCCCCACAAAAGGAGCTTGAAATATACGCGGTAGAGAATGGAGAAGATCCGGAACTACCTCCAGCCCTGCCTGAGTTTGAAGAAGGTAACGCTTCTTTAATCAAAGGAATGATTGATATTAACATCGGAACGGAGGAAGAACCAAAGATCTTGAAACTAGGATCTTTGTTAACTCTAGAAGATATAGAAATACACACTCAAATCCTCAAAGAACATCAAAATGCTTTTGCATTTAACTATAAAGAAATGACGGGAATTACACCGCACATCGCAGTAAATAACGTTGTCACCAAATCAGATGCAAAGCCAATTAAACAAAAATTGAGACCAATGAAACCCAAGGTAGCTCTCATGGTGAAGGAAGAGGTAATGAAACTTCTCTAGGTAGGGTTCATCAAACTGGTCGATTACTCTCAGTGGGTATCTAATATCATCCCCATTCTCAAAAAGAATGGGAAGATATGCATCTGCATAGACTTCCGAGACATTAACAAGGCATGCCCCAAGGACGACTTCCCGTTACCATCCATTGACATCATCATTGATGCAACAACTAGATTTGAGTTTTTGTCTCTCATGGATGGGTTCTTGGGATACAATCAAATCAAAATATCTGAACAAGACCAAGCCAAAACCATGTTTATAACTCCTTAGGGAACTTATTGCTACGATGTTATGCCATTCGGTCTCAAGAACGCTGGCGCTACATACCAGCGGGCAATGACATACATATTTCATGATCTTATTCATAAAATCATGGAATCCTATGTAGACAACTTGTTGGCCAAGTTCAGGAAGCGCTGTGACCACCTAAAAGTGCTCCACATCATTCTTTCACGTTTGATCAAATACAAAGTCACGCTAAACCTAGAAAAATTCGTATTTTGTGTGACAGGAGGGAAACTCCTAGGTTACATTATATGATCATGAGGGATCAATGTAGACCCAACCAAAATCTGGGCTGTTCTTGAGAAGATCCCACCATCAGATGACTTTGGCATTAGATCGTTTCTTGGAAAGCTCGGTGCAAATTTGGAGATTCATTCCGGACTTAAGTTTTGTTGTTCATCCGATCAACAATTTGTTGAAAAAGGATTACTGCATTATTTGGACAAAGGAATGCCATGAGGCCCTCGAAGCAGTTAAACACTTCTTACTATCTCCTCCCACGTTAATGCCACCTAGACCAGATCATCCTTTGATCTTATATTCACGAGCTACGTATGTCTCACTAGCCTGTATGTTGGCTCAAGAAAACGACGATAAATGAGAACATGCGGTTTATTTTATTATCCAAATTTTTCTCGAGTATGAACCCACGTTATATGTAAGAAGAACGAGAATTCCTTGCCATAGTCTTTGCAACCAAACACTTAAGAAATTACATGCTAAATTAAGAAACAAGGGTCATTGTAAAAATAGACCATTTACGAACTTCCCTCATGCAAGGGTCCTTGTTTAAAAAGGCTGGATGCTTTATAACCTTAATGGGTGAATTTGAATTAACTTTTGTAAACCAAAAGTCCATTAAGGGACAAATCATTACAGATTTGTTTGCTGACAACTTGTTAGATGGAGGCAATCTAGTAGATCTCAATTTTCCCGATGTATGCATATATTACATAAAAACCAGACCTCCCATCTCTGAATGTCCTTGTTATACCGATATTATAAATTTTATCATGGACCATACGTACCCAGAAGGTTCTACACTGTAATAAAGAAGGCAGTTACGCATTATCATAGCTAAATACTTTATTATAGAACAAGTGCTCTACTGTAAGGATTTCGATGGAATGCTTCAAAGGTGTGTTGACACAGAAGAATCCAAGAAGATTCTCTACGAATCCCACAATGGAATATGTGTAGGCCATTTTGGTGGTCATGCCACTACCCGCAAAATACATCGGATGGGCTATTTCTGGCCCACTCTAGAACACGATGTAGTAGAGTTTGTACATAGATGCCATAAATGCCAAGAATTTTCCCACAAGATTCACATGCCGGCACAAGCTCTTCAACCAATCACGAATCCATGGACCTTTTCTACATGTGGCCTAGATTTGATAGGGGAAATTATCTTCCTCAGTCAACAGATGGCCATAACTTCATAATCACGGCCACTTAATATTTTACCAAATGGGTAGAGGCTATGCCTCTTACCACTGTACCAGGTGCCATGATTTTCGAGTTCATTTTGAACCAGATCATTTGTAGATACGGTGTCCCACAATTCATTATCTCATATAATGGCACATCCTTTAAGAATGAGGTTTATGAGCTATGCAGTAAATTTAAAATAAAACCATCATATGGCCTCCCTGTATTACCCTCAAGCCAACGGGCAAGGCTTGAAGCAATAAACAAGATGTTGAAATCTATTCTCCTCAAAATGGTAAAATAAAAAAAACGAGATTGGAATTTAAAGTTATATCTGGCCTTGTGGGCCCACTGAACCTCAATAAGAACACCAACAGGAGAAAATCCTTTCTCATTGGTATTCGGAGCATAAGCAGTTCTCCCACTCGAGGTTGAAATACCCAGTGTCCGCATCTCATTACAAGGGATTCTGGATGATGAAGCTTATAGAGAGGCACGCCTCTCCCAACTAGAAAGCCTAGATGAGGCCCGGTTAAACACTAAACAATGGCATAGAGTCTATGCTGACTGGATGTGCCAGCAGTATAACAAAAAGGTCTATGAGCGAGAAATATATGAAGGAGATCTATTTCTAAGAATAGATAGCCGGATCGATAAGAAGACCGATGAAGGAAGGAAATTCCAGCCCAAATGGTTAGGCCCATACCGAGTCATAAAGGACTATGGAAACGATGCGTATCTCTTATGTACACTAGAAGGTGAGGAATTCAATGAAACGGTTAATTCTTTGCATCTTAAACGATTTCACGCATAAGCAACCAACACTATTTGTATAACTATATCTAAATTGCATCTTCATTTAGATAGGTTCAATTTTTTCACTCGTTTCGTAAAACTTGGTGATCAAGGGAATTTATCTTTAGAAATTCATTATAAACTTCTGATGATATTGGAAAAATCATTCAAATCATACTTCTTCATTTTCATAACATCATCAAATGTTTCAAAATAAAATTAAAGCTAGATATGACAAACTCTTAACGGTAGCCATACCAAGTCCTGCATGTTTGTTCTCACTTTTTGTTTCTTCCTAGGATAGGTGTCTTTCCTATGGTCTATTCTAGAAGCTTCATGGTGTCACATCTATTTTGTATATAGATCTCTTTATAAATAAGTACATACTAACATTTTTCTCAAATAAATAAGTCAAATATAGATCAAATAGAAAATTTTACTTTTACACATTTCCTTGCCCTACCAGCCTTCGGTGATGAGCTTGCGTCTCTTACTAGTGATGTAGGGTTGGGAAAGGATGGGAATATACTTACTTTCCTGTGCCTTGTCCATGGTGATAAGCCCATACTTCCTGCTAGTAGCATGGGGCAAGGTGTAGATGATCCTCTTGACATTAAATATTGAAGGTCATAATAAAATAGTTCAAATAAAATTTTGAAATCTTGAGTCAGAAATAAATGAATCAGATGTCCAAAATTCCAAGAGAGTTCAAAACTTTGAAAACCAGATTTTTTCAACCAAGTGGCCATCTACGGATCTAAGTCTAGATAAACTGCAAAGCAATTCGCATTCTAAACTATGGAGTCACTTGAGTAGAATAGGTTTTTAGCATCCTAATTTGGTTCCACCAACTCTTTTTCTATCTCTCATCATTTCCATTTCAACACACCTCATAACTTGTGCCCTTTCTATCTCTCGTTGGTGAGCCCTCACATCTTACTAGTTGTGTGGAGTTAGGAGTGGGGCAAGTGCATCTACTCATCATACCAGGTTCGTCATTACATTTTGTCAAAACAAAATGAAAGTACCAGAAAATAGTTTATGAAAGCTAAAGTTCAAGATCACATTGTGTCTGCATTCTCATATATCAGCATCATGAAAAAAAAGAAAAAAGAAAGCATTTGTATCATTTTTTCCTCCATTGCATACATTCTGAAAAGAATATAAAAACAAGAATTCTAATAAGCATCTAATATACATGTGTAAATGAATCACAAAATCCTAGAAACCAAGAGTCTAATCCAAAGAGAAGTGTATATATATATATATATATATAATCAAGTTTTATGTAGAATGCCATTGTGCGCTAGGCATGGTCAAAATGCTCAATGAGCCCGGAAAATACAAAATGATCATATAAAAAATCCAGAAAGAGTAACGAAAAAAAGATCCAAGTGGCCTCTCAACCCCTATGAGATCCCTCAGAAGGCACATGACCATGTCTAGGACTCTAGCTACGCTGGTGCTCTGAGTGCACTGAGGGCTCACGGTCCTGAACAGTATTTATAGCCTCACTATGAGAGCAGATCCTCATCAGGTGCTCAACTGTCCTATACCCGGCTAACTCAGTATGGAGGGAAGTCACCATCTTGGCCACATGCCAGACAAGGCAAAAGACAGTGCTATGCCTACCAGCTGCTGAAGGCTCCCCTGTATCCATGGATAGCTCGGCGCGCGTCTTCTCCATGGGGAGCATTAGGGTATCAGTACATACCCAATGAATCAGGTCTCACCACTCATCAACAGTCTCTGCAATCAAATGAGAAAAAAAATTAGGAAATAATCAAAAGATAAAAACAAAGATGAACAAAATGAGAGATAACAACTAAGGCAATCAAAGCTAAAAACAAATACGAAAAGAAGAGTAACAACTCACTCGGATCTCCGAGCCTCTAAGAGGGATCCCTAGGATCAGCAATTGCCATAGATGCCACCGCTGACTAATGTCCTCCTCCTGTGTCTGGGGCAACATAGTTTCCTACTATGGACTTTTCGTCTCCACCCAGGTCCTGAGAGGGAAACTCCTCTAAGATTAAAGTCACCCTCTCCGCACTCTGCTCTACCCTCTCAGCCTGTAAGATATCTTGAGTGTCATGCCACTCGGGATCGCTATCCTCCTCTCCACTGGACCCACTAACCTCCATGTCCTCGGTATCCTCCTCTGTCCCTCCCCATGTGAAATCCTCAGACTTGGAGTCTATATCAATAGGATCATCACTGCTATAGGCAGGACTGGCAGCAATCTGAAGTAAAGGTGCCTAAGGAGTACCGACTCTCTCTCGGGCACGTACCACCTGCCTAGCTGCAATAGGGATGACAGGATTAACAACAGTCCAACCCCGTCCTCTAGGACCTCCCCTAGCCTCCCAAACTGATCTGAACACTGGCACCACTGGGGGAAGAATATCAACGTAAGCAAGGCCGAACTGCTGAGGCACTCGATCAAAGGGGTGTGTCTCTACCTTCCCTATCCTTTCAACAAGCTACCCTGTAGTAGAGCAGGAATTCAAAGTGAAGGTATCCTCACCCCACAACCCTACCATGGCCTGACAAGGTGTGGCCTCCATATCATTAGTAGTCAGGGAAGAAACTGGCTGGCGAGGTTCTCTAAGCACAGACATCTCTGTCCATCTAGCTGCCCTCATGGCTCCAAGATCTGCCACCTCTATGTCACTCCCATAAGGGATGATACGCTCATAGACCTAGCTCATAACCAAGGTCAGATGGCTCAAAGACTGTCCCTGTAAGTGAACCACCTTGTACAAGTCGTGATAGGTGGTCCCAAGTATATCAGCTCCCCAAACATAAATCCGGCCATGTGCCTCAATCTGTGCAATAATAGGGGACCAACAGTAGAGTAAGGTGTCCCCTCCCTTGTCCTCGATCAATCTTGAGACAAGGATCCCCATAATAGCCTGACGAATCAAGGGTATAGGAAAGCTAGGAATGGAACGGACCCTCACCCCCTTCTTCGAATGAGTGGAGACAATTGTGTCTCCCATATATGTAGCCCACGGAGCTATCTGAGCCTGTGACCCTACTGTCTCAAGTGTAAGTCATCTCCTGATGATCGGGACTCCCAGGATGTAGTAGACATCCTCCAAGGTGATAGTCCACTCACCTCTGACTCCTGGAAATCAGAAAGTGTTCCAATCAGCATCCAATACGAAAATAGGTCACATAATATGTGACTAGAAGGTGCGACATGAGGAACCCATGATATACATAATATGTTGGCCCTCTGAAGAGTATCTTGCTCGGCCGAAGAAAGTACATCCAACAGTGCTGGAAGCCAGTCACATTCTCTCTCTTGGCTCCATCTGATATATTCCTCCTTCTGCATACACCCAAAAACACGCAAAAAGGAGTAATTTAGTATTTAAATCACATTGAAAAAATCATAAAAACATGTAGGAATGCTAAAAATGCAAAAACAAGTCAAGAAAAGTGTTAATTTAACACACTGTAATGAACTGCCGCCCTGATCAGGGTGGCGGTCCCGTAACCACTACCCTGCTCAGGGTGGCGGTCCTGTCCCGTGAGTCCAAATGGGTCACGTACCCTAAAAAATGCTCAAAAAAAAAAAAATGACCATTTTGACTAAAATGAGAGCCTACCCATTAGGCGCCCCCCCTAAAGACATTTAAAACTAATATTTTCAAAAATAATCCCCCCAAGATGAATATTTCATCATTTTAACATTTTAGGGGTAAAAAGGGTAAATTGAGAAGAACTAACATGTGATATCGTGGGTCGATGTTCCACTCGTGGAGGCATGATCACTATCTCGTCATGAACATTTTGACTATACTCACGTCAAAAACCGTCACCGTGGGTCCCAGAGCTCAAAATCAATCAAATCGACATGCGCAAATGAATAGGAAAATGGGCCCATTTTTTTCATATATATAGCATTTTGACTCATTTTGAATTCCCTTTTTGCAGGTTTGGAGCACCGATGGAGGTAAGTTCTTATCCCCGCACAAACGGTAAGTCCTCACATCTTATTATTTTAGTATTTATTTTTCAAATTTTTTATGTATCTGCACTTGAATCCTCTTTTCACTTTACAGGTAGCGGGAATTTTGGATGGCGTCATTTCAACACACGGACGTGTCAGGTATAATTTCTAACTTCCCATTTCAGGACCGCCATACTTGGACCCACCATTTTACGCCTCTTCATGGCTAAAATGCTTCTCCGAGGGGGCAATATGTATGTACCCAAAATTGTAAGGGTACTGCACTGCTAGAATGATGTTACACGTGCCCCAATGAGGATATAGGTCTCCTTGTAAGGTGTTCGCTCTTTTCCCCTCTTTTCTCCTTGTAAGGTGTTCGGGATCTGGAAAATATCTCCAAGTGAACGTTAACATCCCGCATGCCCCGCTTAGCCTTCGCGTGATTTGTTTTTCTCTTTTCCTTTGCATTTTGTCTTCACTGATGAAACAGTCTCAATTAAGGTAAGATATGACCACACCCTACCTGGGTGGCAGTCTCATGACCACCACCCAGGCAGGGTGGCGGTTCTGTAACCACCACCCTAGGCAGGGCGGCGGTAAGTCTTACGTCATTTTTCACCATTTTACCAACTTGTGCTCCTTAGGGTGGAAGTCCACAACGTTTTCTAGTGTGCTTACGTTAATTATGAATTACGTGATTTTTCAACTTTTACCAACTTTCTCATCCGTTTTTTGCTTGTATTTATGATTTTGGTCCCCTGTAATAGTGTTTCTCCATTGTTTAATGGTAAAAGAGTCCTGGTTTGATTACAAACAAATGTTGGAGTTACCTTTGGGTGAATGGGAATTCTATAAATAGCTGGTTTGATTACAAACAAATGGCCCATGATCCTCTCATTTCAATAGTTTAGTCTTTCAAGTTCTTTCTTAGGAATTCTCACTTGCCCATAATATTTTTCATTTGTTGCATGAATAGTTAGTCTCATTTTGTTGATTAGAAGCCACATGATCTTCTTGTTGTAGTGTTATTATTGTTTCATACAATCAATTAAGGTAAGATAGTTTCATTTTCAGTCTGAAGAAGGATAGTTTCAGGTTCTGGACCCCATAAACAAGCCATTAAATTTGTAGGTATTGTTTGTCAAGAAGTATAGTTTCAGGTTCTGGATGTTTTGTACTGTATGAATTGAAATAAATCCCACTAGGAATTGAATAAGAAAAGCTATGTTCTCTTGTGCTATGCCTCTGCTACTCACATTGTATTAAGTCTACATCCAAATTTTCCATTGTTCCAATACCTACTTCTGTTGATGCTAGCATTACACGATTTTTTGGATTCACATGAGCACAAAGGAATGAGGAGACCACACTGAGGGGACAAAGCCACACACAATAAGATTCACCATTGTTCTGCACAATCCAGGTTCAAGATTTCAAATTTCTAGTTAAAATATACCAAATAGAGTAGTGAATCATTTCATTTTAGTTAATCTTACTTTTGATATCGCCAGGGAAACTGTGGGGATTGATAGTTTTTGAGAAACTATGATTCATTCCTCACTTCTGAGGTAGGATTGAGAGTTTTTCAATTAAAT
This sequence comes from Taxus chinensis, assembly GCA_019776745.2. Classification (NCBI taxonomy): domain Eukaryota; kingdom Viridiplantae; phylum Streptophyta; class Pinopsida; order Cupressales; family Taxaceae; genus Taxus; species Taxus chinensis. The sequence continues at coordinate 461,174,616 of CM034155.1, read as the reverse complement.
TAGATCAGTTATCTAGTTATTTTGTTATTTAGAATAGATTCGCAACTGCACAGACAAGTAGCTATACTCGGCTACCTTGTTTGTTTTTAATTATGTTATTAGGTTAGTTGTCATTTTCTAGATATATTAAATAATTTCTCTTTCAATTCAATTAAATAGTTGTTATCTTAATTCTGTTAAAAATTCTATCAAAAATACAAAAATAGAGAATTTATATATGCTGTGGATATACTTTGCATAATTAGTTTACTTTGCTTTAGTTAGATTTATATTGTTTCTTTTGTATGACAATCATGGGACCTAGGGAGCCCAAAGAATACGTATTCGAGCCAATCATGCCTCAACCCAATCTTGTTGCAGCAATAACTTACATAGACCAAAATTTTAGAATCCAGGTCTTCTGAACAACAACAGACCTACAAGAAATCAGCTAACAGTTAAGAGTATTAAACATCGAAGACGACAAAGCACACACATTTTGGATAAACCAACCAAACTATAGATTGCCCTAATAGATATCTGCATGACTATAGAAGGGCTTGAAAGAGATAAAACGTTCAGTTGTGATCGTTTGGTCCCACAGCCAGACATGGGAAATATCCTCATTGACATAGACACTAGCTTAAGAATTGAAGTTATGAGAATGCCTGTAAGGTACTCTTAGAAGATTGCACAACTTTTAGTTCTAAACATAAAAGTTGAAAAGGCATACGATTAATGTATATTAGGGATTAGGGATTGATTCTGCACATAACCATACGGGGTCCACAATGACCAGGAACTTATGGCTATGATCCACAGGTCCCACAACCCAAAGGGCCCACAGGTCAATCAGATGTTGATGTTGGTTTACGTACATTAGTATTTAGGTCCTCTCCACTTCCACCAATCATTATTGCACAACTATCTTCACTAGACATAGTAATTAATCAAGCTAAGGATTTATGGACTAGACCAGAGAATCACCCTTAGACTCCACCATATATCCGCTTTCCATTTTCATGACCTTGTTGGGAGACATTTACGAAGCACCCACAGGTTATCTTCCACGTATCCCACAATCTATAGATCAGATCACGCCAGAGCTCAATATTGATTGGAGCCTTTGAGAAGTCATCCTTGCCGACCGATCTATCACACTAGTTCAGGTTTGGAGTGCGTTCTTTGCCTTAGGTTCATAGATTCCATTAGTGCACGTTGAAGATATAAGATTTCCTAACTAGTTTGTCTATACCCCACATATATTCCATCCGCACCAGCTATCTCGGATGACCTCGGGAGGTCGGGTGCAAGGAAGAGTTAATTTTAGATTCCCATGCTCGCTTGTCACTTTTCCATCGTATAGATACCTTGATGATTTGGGTTGATGATCGGCCTCTTATTGTTTTTTAACTCATAAAAGCATCCATATTTAATAACAAATCATTTGCATGGCTTCCCCTCTTGAGAAAGGGAAGCTACTTCTCCCTGCCAGTTGCATGATTTGTTTGAGTCCCATTTATCTTTGGTTAGCATAGAGTACGAGTAGATTTTTTTTTGGTAGAAGAAGTGCTTGTGCATTGTCTACATGTTCCACTTAGAGCATGTATGATTTCTAGTTTTGTAAATAGTGTGTTGTGGTGTTTTATTTCTCATGCACAGGATATTGGAAGTAGCATTTGGTGAGTCATATTTGGTTCCAGTGTGTTCCAAGAGGCTCAGGGATCAGATTTTCAAAGTTCAGATCAGATTTGTGTTTACCAGGAAAACTCCATGCCTAATCAATGCTTCAAGGTAGCTGATGATTTCACCTAGCAGGTAGGTGATCCCCATGATTCGCCAAATTGTTGACCAAATAGATTCACACCTATAGTTAGGTCAACTAACACCATTTTTCCCTTTTTTTCTTGAGTATGAATTTTTACATATTTTAAGAACTTAAGGCCCCCTGAAATCATTTCCATTAGATAGGAAACTTCTTCCCATTTCTAGATATATAAATAATTCCTTCTAACTCTTTGTATTTTTCAAGTTACGGTCCGGAAGGCTTTAGAGGGAGTTTTTGCCAAAAGCCGGCCGACGGACCTGGGGAAGAATTTTGCCATGAAACTTGCGGACCGATGGGGCAGCGGAAGACATTTTTTCATTTTTCCACTTTTTACAAAGGGGATCAAGTATAATTGTGGGGCCCGTGGGCCCGAGAAGGATTACTTTTTGCAAAGTAAAGAAAGCGGGCCGACAGGTCCGGGGATATCTTTTTGCCACAAAAGTGGGAAAATGCAGACGGACGGGTATGAGGATGAATTTTTTTCCAAAATCAGGTCTTTGGGGCTGTGGGCTAAATTTATTTCAAGTATTAATTCGGTTCGGTGGGTTTGTGGGGCATTTTGGATGCTTTTCACTTTTTGTCAAATGGTGTAGTTTTCAAGTGCGGGCCCGCGAGCTCGCGTGGACTCATCGGCCAATGTAAAGTTGTAGATCGGTGGAAGGTACCACATGTCCAAATGGAACACCTTAAAGGGTTAAAGCAAAAGGTGGTCCCCTAAGAAAGTGCTAACCTCCCACGTGTCCCAGGTCTGAAAAGGGAAACGATTGACAACTGGAAAGTCAAAACAGGGCATAGCCAGTGGAAGGTACCATGTGTCAACCTGGCACAACTTCAAAGACAAAATCCAAAGGTGGATCCCCAAAAAAGCATACGCTTGCCACTTTTCCCAGGTCCAAAGAGGGGATAGAGTCATCCATTTAAATCAATTATGTATAAGAGTGTCGGCAGAAGCCTCCACATGTGTCATCAGTGCAACACCAAGGTTGGGTCTAAAGAGTAGGTTCCCAAATGAGTGTGAGGCTTCCACGTCTCTAGGGTCCAACAGAGTCAAAAAATGGTCTAAAAAAGGCATCATCCTGAATCAGCTAAGTATAGAGAGCCAATGGACAATGCCACATGTCTCATCGACACAACTTTAAAGGTATGACCCAAAGAAAGACTCCCAAATTAGCGTGGATCTTTCACATGCCGTAGGCTCAAAAAGGGAGCAAGCTCAAATTGGCTAAGTACAAAAGTTAAGAAGAAGCCTCCACGTGCCTTGTTGGTGTAATTTCAAAAAAATAAAATCTAGAGAAAGGACTCAAACAAGCTCAGGCCCTCTACCTGTCTAAAGCCTGAAAAGGAAGAAGCGGTTGTTAAACAGTCTAAAGAGAGGCAGGGAAGCTGAAGGAGCCATGTGTCAGTGCAACAAAACTTCAAAAGTAAAAGTTAAAGTGGGTTCCTAGATGTGCATTGAGCATCCACGTGTCTTGTGTCAGGCACAGTGTCTCTGCCAACATGAGGGACTCAGGAAAAATAAAAACGAACACAGAGGAGCCTGCAAAAGCTACCACGTGTCAGTACGATGTAATTTCAAGAGTGAAGGAAGGGGATGAATCTTTAGGATATGTGAGGCAACCACATGGACCATGTACAGAGGGACTCTTTTAAATATTGAGAGCCCAAATTAAACGCCTGACCCTGATCTTCATACAACCATATCTTTCGATTAGAAACTCGGATTTGGGTGGGAAGGGACGTTTCTGAAAGCTCTCAATATCAGCTTCTCACTTGCCTCCATTAAATTTTTTTGCCCGCCATTTTTGATAATGTCAAGTCTCTCACCATTTTCCATGATGAAGAATGTACCACTTTCTTGCATAGTAAGGTACATCGACGGAGGCATGGGTCTTGCAGTAAATCCCATCACTGTTACAGGTGGATTTCAATGCTCTCTGGAGTGGTTAGAGTAGACAGAATTCTATACATATCTTAAGGTGGTTGAAGCAGTATTCATATTTTCCCTATCTCCTTCTCTCTTTCTTCTATATATTGTAAATGAGTGGTGTATTCAAACGGTTGGTCATTGTTTCTCTCTTGTCCCCCTCTCTCTTTCATCCTTAGGGTAGAATCTAGAGTCGAAGCCTCCTCTCATGGATCTATAATGGAAATATTCTTTCCCCTTTCCCACTGATGATGTACTATGAAAATTTTGGAGCAATAGAATATGTTTTGTGATGTATTTGTGCATCCTTGGCTCATTTTATTATCTCTTCTTACCTCTCAAAGTTGCAGGGTATACTATACATATTCTAATTTTTGTTGCAGGTTCTTAGAGCTATGCTTAATGGGTCTTGAAGTGGTGTTCTATGTTAATTCATCTCTTGTCTATGGTGCATCTTTTCCACCACCTCCTCTGCTCACCTCTCTCCACTTCAAGTAGTTGGATCTATGATTAGCCACTTCCTTTTCTGGTGTATCACCGCTTAGTGTAGGCTTTCTTTCACCCTCTCTCTCTCTCCCTATCTCTTTGGAATAGTTATATTAAGATAGGTTAGTGTTATCCATTTTTTTTCCCAAGATGAATATTGGATCAAATTATGACCCCATGTATAAGGAACCCAAGAAAACACATTCAAATCCTATAATTGGGTGCAAAAAATATTTAGAAACGAAGTGGCAGAGATGAAGAAAGAGAAAAGGATCCTGTACAGAAAGAAGTGACTTTGTCGGGCCGACTCTACTCTTTAAATCCATTCCCCAAGTTAAAGGAAAGAAAAACAATCAAATAGTAGGGTTGGACAAGCAAGGAAGATGTTAGAAAGGAGCAAGAAATAAGAAGAAAGAATAACAAAAAATATTTGACGTCCTTGGGCTCGAAACGGTTCAGGAAAGTTCCAAAAAATAACTAAGTATGGAGGAGGTAGAAGAAGAGACCATGTGTCCTATCGACACTTCTGTCAAAGTCAATCCAAAGGGAGGAACTCAAACTTGTGCCAGCCCTCCACATAGAAAATGGTCAAAGAGAGTCAAGGGGTGGAGAGGAAAAGCTTCACAATTGGCTAAGTATAGAAGTTTAAGCAAAGAGTGACACGTGTCAACCTTGCACATTTCCAAGAATAGGTCCAAAGACAGAGACCCAAATGAGCGCGAGCTCAACATGTAGCTGAAAGCCTAAAACTGAGAAGAATAATTTAAAAGTCCATATAGTAGTAGAGATCGACAAGTGTCAACTCGGTGCTCCTCCAAAGGATAATTTGGGTTGGGTTTACAAACAAGTGCGGTGCCTCCACGTGTACCTCAAAGGGCGGTAAGGTTAGTTGAATAATCAATGCATAAGCGGACCAGCGGAGGCTGCCAACTATCTTAAGGGCGCTATTTCAAGGGTAAAATGGAGAAAAGGTTCCCGAGTGAATGCTCGAGTGACACATGTCCCAGGGGAAAGTGGGCAGTCAGGGAAAAATTTGATATTTGACCCTTGTTACCTCAAAAGAGAGTAAAAGTTACAAAATGGCCTGTAACTCCACCCAAGGAAAAATTCAACATTTAGACTAGAGTCAAAGCCAAGGTAGGGATTTGGAGGAAAAGGTGAAAATTTGACTTTCACCCAATAGGCATAAAGGTAAAAATGGAAGAGCATTTCACATCTGACCAAAAGGAGCAACGTGTCAGTGTGGAGCTTCGGGGCTATGGGAATTTTTTTAAGTTTTTCATTTTTTGCGCAAAAGGATAAAAGGTGAATTACGGACCTGTGGGCCAAATTTTTTTTCCAATCTGGCCGCCACATGTCCCAATCAAAAAGGGGGACACATTTTCCAATTTTTTTCCCACCCATTTGTACGAAATCGATTCAAACTTCAAAGGGACATATCTTTCGACCTAGGGCTCGAAATATTGCAAATTTCACACCATTGGAAAGATCTCGATCTCTTCTACGCCATGGGTGTCTAAAATTTTAATTTTTGGTAAATTAGGTGGAATTAAAATGGAGAAAAATATTCAATTTTTCAATGTAGGATCATAATTCTCAACAACTAGATTGGATTTGATCTATTTCTGTCATTTCCTCTTCGTTCAAGACGCCAAACAAAGGATGGATGCAAGAAGATGGATTCATGTGCAGATTTTAGTAGAATCATTAACAACGGTGGCTGAGCTTCGACCCATGTTTTCCTGCTTCTCTCTCTCTATTTCTTCTCTCTAATGGAATCTATAAATTTGGGGGCAGGATTCATTGTAAAGGGTTGGATATTCTTAGTTTTGCTGGCTCCCTTATCCTTCTAGCAAAGGATTTATGGGGTTCATGCCTTCCATTAAAATTGTAATATGTTTCTACCTTTTGGCTATTCTATAATGAACTATATCAATCTATAGAGCAATAAAATATGTTTGTGATCGATTTTAGATCCTTCTTGTTTCATTTGCTTCTATTTGGTCTCTCATTATAGATTTGGCTATCTGTGCTTTTTTATTGTATGCATTTTATTGGTTAATGTCGAAGGTAAACTAAGTGTTCATCATTCCTTTGGTGCATCACCTGGTAGTTTAGTTATTTCTTATTTTGTGTATTCTTTTATCCTTGTCCCCTTCGCAAGTTCAGAGTAGGTATAAGAAATAGATCCCCTGCAAATCCTCACGTATGCACCTGAATAGAGGAATAAGTAACCAACCTTCAATCTGGAGATCTTTCCCATTTTGCAAGGTCCCACACCTTGGGGAAATTTTAATGTTATGTAATCACACAAAATGAGTCTGCCTTAGAAAATCAGATCTCTTAGAGCTCAGTTGAGGGTGCTGTGATTCTGCACTAACAATTTTGGCACGCATGATGGGAGAAAAAGTCTCCATCTTGTTACAGTAGAGATTGATGTACAATTGTTGTGATTTTGTATTTTAAGAATATTTAAAACTATATATTTGGTGACTCAAAAAGAAACAAATCTACTTGTTTCAGCAGTCCAAGTAAGTTCATGAGAATAATATGAACACGCTCAAGAACCAAGGAAGAGGGACTATTTTTATATTTAGACTTATCCCCAGATAGAGGGAGAAGAAGAAGTAGAGTCCAGAGGTCTCTATCCCCACCAAGTAGAGATTTATCAACACCTCCTTTCGGAAGACCATTCATTCAATCAAGAGGAGTGCTTAGGCCAATCAGAATGGATTAGCCAAATCCTTATGTTAACTTCACTGACAGTAGTCTTCTTGCCTTGAATACACAAAATCTAGTTCCTATTAAAGCATTAAATAGTATCCCATATTTCACCGGGGAGAACCAAACTTCTCTGGGTGATCATGTCCAAGATATTGCAAATGTCTTCATAATCCGTGAGATTCATGAAATGGACATAGCAGTCAAACTGCTCACCTCTTAACTCAAAGGGAAGGCTTCACAATGGTTCAAGAGTCTTGAGGTAGGCTCTATTCAAAATTGGAATCAGTTATACATCACTCTTCGCAGCTAGTTTGGAGAGAAAGGTGACAATTTGTCTTTATTGAAGCAACTAACAACAATCAAGAGAGCCCCAAACAAACAGCTGACTGACTTGAACCTTAGATTCTAGCAAACCTTGGATAGAATTCCAATAGTAGTAAAGCCCACAAATGAAGGTGCTTTCCTATACTTTCTTAGGGATTTAAATTTTGATATTTCTTTGATGATTCAATCAATGGGAGGCACTACACTATCAACAACCTATAGCCTTTCCATAGGGGCCGACAATCATTTGATTCAGGCTAGCAAAATATCTCCTAGGCCATCTATGCCTCTATACCCTGAGTTAGGAAGCCCAGATACTAACCAAACACCTACATTAGATCCTATACCCACCCCCAGGATTCAAAGCTTAGCTGAAGATTCCAATTCATCATCCAACACCTCTAAAGAGCTTCAAGAAGTGATTAAGAAACTACAAAACCTGGGAAACGAACTAGTGACCATCAAGAGAAAGCATGCATAGAGCTCCAAGCCATATCAGTCTCAGGCTCAATATCAAACTAAACCCCAATACAAGTAGAATAGGCCACCACCTCAAACTGTAAATCAAAATCAAAATCAAAGACAACCTCAAGCTACTAGACCTTTTAGGTCTTATGATCCAAATATAGCCTCATCATCAAAGGCATTGCTCCCTACATAGAACAATATGGTACAGGTATATGATTGGTATTTTCCACGTAGTCAGCCACATAACGAATCCATGTGTTTTAATGGTGCTTTGAATCAAACTCTAATGGTGCAAACCAGTATGGTGTCACAAGAGCCTAGTCAATAAGGATATCAACAACAAGGATCTCAACAAGGTGAACCTCTAGGAGATACCATGCTTGTAAATTAGTAGGTTGAAGACTTCTGTGGGATGAATCAGTTCCCTCTTCAAAGTGTGGTTGCTAATACACGGTACAGAAATAGAAGCATTGGAGAGGGCTAACCACTGAACTCAGGTAACCCTTAACCTTCCATCAGTCCACAAGGTCTTGGTGTTCCAAGTGTAACTCCCAACATGCAGAACCAATCCAAGCCCTCTCCAAATCCAGTCAGGCACCGATTGTAACAACCCAGGTGTAAGAAAAGAATGTGTCTAGGAAGGGGCAGAAAAAATATATCTCATTTAATATTATTGAGAAAATAAAGAGGAAAGGTGTGAACATTTCACTATGGGAGTCATTGGCCATTCCATGGTAGAGGGATCTGTTACAGACTGCCATGCATAATTGCTCAAGTTCAAATCAACCCCCTCATTAGCAAGAGATAATGCTTGCCAATGCAGTTCAACCTGAGAAGAACCAAGGAGAACAACAAGGTAAGAACATGAGACCCCCTCCATTCTATATCTCATCAATTATTAGAGAAAAATTAGTGCACAATTGTATGATTGATTCTTGGGCTAGTATTTCTGTGATGCCCAAAACAATAGCTGAACAGTTGGGTCTCCAATATGAGGTCATCTCTAGATGAGTAGTCCAATTAGATAGGACAACAGGGACCACTATGGGAATCATCGAATATCTGAGCCTCACTCTATGTTTCTAGGGTCCTGAGCCTCACTCTACATGATTGCCCCAATGTAACTATCTTGAAAAATGTGTCCATCATAGATTTAACACCACATTTTTCTTTGTGTTTTTCTAGGGACTTCACTGCAAAAATTGGACTGAAACTAAAAATTGGAGGCTACCTATCTACTAAATGGTCACATATGCTCTTTAGGACAAGATATGGGGCAAAGGCCACAGTCAGATCTGAATGCATTGTAGACTATCATATTGAAACTTATGCAAGTAATGTATAACCATTTCACTCAATTTACTATCATATTGAAACTTATGTTCTTAGCCCAATTAATTCCAACTTCTCAACTTTTGATCAAGAAGACCTCCTAAGCAATAATAAATCCAATACCAAGTTGTAATGTATCCCAGACTTGACTCTACTCTCACACCCTCCTTTTCTGGTGTATCACTTGACTCTAGATGAGTGGGCCAACAAAAGACATGCTTTTGACCCCTATAAGGAAATGGAATAAGTTGAGTGTGTCTACCTTCTACATGAACAAAACCACCCGCTTCCTTCCTTAATCAAGCTAGAACATAAAGATGACAATGAGACTATCATATTGAAACTTATGTTCTTAGCCCAATTAATTCCAACTTCTCAACTTTTGTATGAAAATTATTCTTTGATGGTTCAAGGAGTAGACAAGGAGTTGGAGGAGGAGATATGATTTTGTCTTCCAAAGGTATGAAGTATTATTCAGCCTTTAGATTTCATTTTTATTTCTCAAATAACACTGCTGAATATGAGGCTTTAGTCCAAGGTCTTCATTAGGCAAGGAAGATGGGGATCAATAATTTGCAGGTGTTTGGTGATAGTGAATTGGTTGCTAATCAAGTCAGAGGACTTAATGCTGTCAAGAATGACCTGCTCAAAAACTATAAGAATAGAGTATGTGACCTCATGGAGGTTTTTTAAGCCTTCAGCATTATGTCAATACCCAGGAAATACAATGAAGTTACTCATAGACTTGCAATAGTTGGAGCAACCTTTAATGTGGTGTACAACATCAAGAGAGACAACAAACAAACACATATCCATGTGGTTGTGAGACCAGCAATGCAAGATAATAATACATACTGACAGGTGTTTGAAAGTGATCAATAGATCATTAATTTTTTGCAAGAAGAAGACAAATTATCATCTAATAATCAAAGCAGATTGGGACAACAATATGGAAATCAAATATTATAGTAGCATAAACAAGATTCCTAAAGGCTTAGTAACACTGGAATCTATTTTCAATCCTAATGATCAATTCAGAAAGGAGAAAGCCAACATACAGATAAACAGAGAAGATTCAAAGTCAATCCCAGTTTTAAAAGACAAAACACTTCAAATTGGCAAGGTTTCCACTGAGCAGGAAAGGTATGAATTCATACAACTTTTCCAAGAATTCCTTGATGTGTTTTCTTGAAGATATTAGGAATTAAGGGGTTTTAATCCAAAACTAGCATACCACACAATTTGAATTGGATCCTATTGCTCAACCTACTAGGTAGAATCATAGGCCAGTCAACCCACATATTGAGCCTCTAATGAAAAGGGAGTTGAACAAGCTAATAGAGTCAAGCAACATATTTCTAATTAAACACTCAAGTTGGGCTACAAATCTGGTCCCAGATAGAAAGAAAAATGGAGGAATCAAGTTGTGTGTTGACTTCAGGGATTTGAACAAATCCTCTCTTAAAGATCACTACCCACTCCCTTCAATGTACCATAGAGATTATCTCTCTTAGATGGCTAGTTAGGATACAATCAGATCATGGTGAAAGAAGATGATTAGTTCAAAACTACCTTCACCACCAAATGGGGCACCTATGCAAACAAAAAAATGCCATTTGGAATGTCTGATGCTAGTGTTACTTTCCAAAGAGCCATGGATATGGAATTCAAAGGGATAATCAACAAAATAGTGCTAATACACCTGGATGACATTACTATGTTATCTAAGAACATAGCAGACCACATTTTTCACCTTAGGAAAGTGTTTCAAATATGTAGGAGATTTAGGGTATCTTTGAACCCTAAAAGATGCATATTCTTTTCCCATGAGGGTAGGCTTTTAGGCCACATTGTGTCTAAGGAGGGTCTAGCAATTGATCCAGAAAGAGTTGAAGCAATAAAAGCACTGTCATTTCCAAGTCACAAGAAGGCTCTTCAAAGCTTCTTGGGGAAGATCAACATTGTTTGAAGGTTTGTCCCAAACTTCATTGCTCTGGTTAAACCAATAACACTAATGCTGAAGAAGAGCTTAGCATTCAAATGGACAGCTGAAGGAAAGGAAAGCTTTGAAGCTATCAAGGAAGCCATATCACAAGCCCCAAATCTTGTGAACCCAATTTTTTCCAAAGACTTCATACTATATGCCTTTTGTAGCAGTAACACTATCTCTGCAATCCTGGTTCAGCAGAACAAAGAAAACTCAGAATAGCTAATTGGTTTCTTCATTTAGAGTCTAGGAGACTATGATGTAAGGTATTCCTTCATTGAGAAGAAATTCCTTGTGGTGATCAGGGGACTGAATAAGTTTAAGCATTTAGTGTCAAACAACAAAATCCAATTATTGGTCTCTCATGCATGAGTCAAAGAATTCCTCCTCAACAAGGACCTAAATGAGAAATGTGCAGAGTGGATCACTCATGTCATGGAATATGAAAATAAGATCAGGGTCACCAAGATGGTCTATGGGAGGGGCTTGTGTGAGAAATTAGCCTCTTCTCTACAAGATGAAACAAACAGTGATAAAGAGGTCGTTCTTATCTTACAAGAGGATCAAGAAGAAGGGAGAGATGATAGACCTTCTCCTTGTTGGACCCAAGACATGGTGCACTTCCTTCAAAAAATTCTATGTCTTCATGGGATGAGTAAAGCATAAAGAAGTGATTTCAGGCTACAAGCCATCCCATATGTTCTTATTGATGGTGTCTTGTTCAAAAGATACATCAATGGTATTCTGTTGAGATGCATTGTGACAGATCAGGTGGAGAGAGTGCTACAAGAATTCCATGTCGAAGTAGATGGAGGCCATTATGCTCCAAGAGTGACATCACTAAAAATCATGAAAGTAGGATACTATTGGCCTAGAGTGTTTAGCAACTGTTACACATGGATCAAACGATGCAAGAACTGTGCATTCTTAAAGGGAAAAGAGAGGCTGATAGCACTTCCATTACACCCAATCTCAGTAGAACAACCTTTCATGCAATGAGGATTGGACTTCATTAGAGTCGTCAATTCAAAATCAATCCAAGGTCACAAATGGATCCTGACAACAACTAATTATTTCACCAAGTTGACCGAGGAAGTGGTACTCAAAGAAGTAAATGAGTCTAGTATCCTAGATTTCTATGAAGGGATAGTGACCATATTTGGGGCACCAGCCACCATCATATCAAACAATGCATTATCATTTATAGGTTCCAAGATCGTACGATGGGCTGTTAAAAATTGGACTTATTTGAGTACTTCATCAAACTATTACCCTCAAGGTAATGGCCAAGATCAGTCTATAAACAAAAACTTGCTCAATATCATCAGAATAAATCTTGATGAGAATCAGAGGACTTGGTATATAAAGATCAAAATGACCTTATGGGATGATAGAATAATGCCAAAGAGATCTACATGCATCTCCCCATTCAAGCTTGTCTAAGGGAAAGAAGCAGTGTTTCCTATATCACTTGAATTACCAACATTGGAATTTGTGAAGCAACTAGAGATGTTTGAATTTGGACCAATGGAGGCCAGGTATGCAGAGTTCATGGAATTAGAAGAAACTAGAGAGTATGCACTTCAAACAATGGAAGAGGATCAGGCCTCAATTATAAGATTCTTTGACAAGAAGGCTAGAGTAAGGATCTTCCATGAAGTGGACCTGGTTTTGAAATGGGATATAGATCGATAAAAACCAGGGAGACATTCTAAGTTCAATGCCATATGGAGTGGCCTCTATATAATAACAAGATGAAAAAGTAGTAATGATTTCCAATTGTCTACATTGGAGGGCGAAGAGTTGTAGATTCCATTGAACAAGATCTATCTTAAGAGATTCTACTAAAAGGGAAGTCTCACCTTGTACATATCAGTTTAGTTTCTCTTTCCTCTAAGTGCTTCTACACATTGTCTTTCTGTAGTGTATATTGCTTTTCTCCTAAGTGCTTTGCATGTTCTTCATGTTCCATTTTGGAACATGTATGATTTATTATTTGTACATAGTCATGGTGTTGTTTTGTTGCTCTTTTGCAGTTCATTCAGAAAAATAGATGAAGCCCTATTTTAAAATAATTTTCTACTCTCAGAAATCTTCATTTCAAGATTTTCTTATGAAATTTGAGAGAACAGGTGGCTGAGACGTGAACCAGAGGTATAAATACTATCATCCTGTTATTCTCGACTCCATGCCCAAAAAATATGATAAGGAAACTGATCTCTTCATCTAGTAGGAAAATGTCCCCGTGAGTCACCAAATTGCTATCCATATTTCACCCTGAGCCAAGTATTGGATCGAATCATGACCCTACATTGAAGGAACCCAAGAAAATGTGTTTAAATCCTATAATTGGTTGCAAAAAAGATTCAGTAATGAAGTGGCAGAGATGAAGAAAGAGAAAAGTATCCTATACAAAAAGAAGTGATTATGTCGAGCCATCTCTATGATTTAATTTTATTCCCTAAGTTATAGGCAGGTAGAAAAATTAAATAGTAGTGTTAGACAAGCATGGAAGATGCTATAAAGGAGCCAGAAGAAAGAAGAAAATATAATGACGAAGCTTCGACTTCCTTGGGCTTGAAATTGTTTAGGAAAGGCCCAAATTACAAGTAAGTATGGAGGAGGTAGCAGAAGAGAAAACGTGTCCTAACAATGCTTCTCTCAAAGTGAATCCAAAGGGAGGAACTCAAACTTGTGCCAGCCCTCCACATAGAAAATGATCAAAGAGAGTCAAGGGGCAGAGAGGAAAACCTTCAAAATTGACTAAGTATAGAAGTGTAAGTGGAGAGTGACACGTGTTAGTGTGGTGCATTTCCAATAGTTGGTCCAAAGGTGGAGACAAAAACAAGTGTGAGCTCTCCACGTAGCCCAAAGCCTAAAAATTAGAATAACAGTTTAAAAGTGCATAGAGTAGTAGAGGTCGACAAGTGTTAACTCAACACTCCTCCAAAGGAAACTTTGGGTCGGGTTTGCAAACAAGCACGGTGCCTCCACGTGTACCTCGAAGGAGGGCAAGGTTAGTTGAATAGTGAATGCATAAGGGGACCACCGAAGGTTGCTAAGTGTCTTAAGGGTGTTATTTAAAGGGTAAAATAGAGAAAAGGTTCCTCAGCGAGCACTAGAGTGACATGTGTCCCAGGGAAAAGTAGGTGGTCGGGGAAAAAGTTGATTTTTTACCCTTGTTACCTCAAGAGGGAGTAAATTTTATGAAATGGCCCGTAACTCCACCTAAGGAAAAAGTCATCATTTAGACCTGAGTCAAAGCCAAGGCATGGAGTTAGGGGAAAAGGTGAAAATTTTACTTTCACCCAAAGGGCATAAAGGTAAAAATGGGAGCGCATTTCCCATCCAACCAAAAGGAGCAACTTTTCCGTGTGGAGCTTTGGGGCTGCAGGAGTTTTTTTAAGTTTTATGTTTTTTTACGTAAAAGGATAAAAGGTGAATTGCAGACCCATGGGCCGAAATTTTATTCCAATCTAGATGCCATGTGTCCCACCAAAAGGGGGACCCATTTTTCATTTTTTTTTCCTGCCCATTTGTATAGAATCAATTCTAACTTCAAAGGGGCATATCTATCAACCCAAGGCTCGAAATATTACAAATCTGACACCGTTGGAAAGATCTTGATCTATTCTACGCCATGGGAGTCTAAAAATTTAATTTTTGTGAAGTTAGGTGGAAGTAAAATTGATAAATGTATTTTATATTTCAATACAGGATCAATAGTCTCAATAACTAGATCGGATTTGATCTATTTCCACCATTTCCTATTCCTTCAAGGGAAGATTTTAGCATAATAATTAACAACAGTGGTTGAGCTTTGACCCACATTTTTCCTCTTCTCTCTCTCTCTCTCCTCTCCGATTGAATCTCTAAATTTGGGGACATGATTCATTGTAAAGGGTTGGATATTCTTAGTTTTTTAGGCTCCCTTCTCCTTCTAGAAAAATATTTATGGGGTTCAAGTCTTCCATTAAAATTTTAATACGTTTATGCCTTTTGGTTATTCTGGAATGAACTGTATCAATATATAGAGCAATAAAATACGTTTTTGATCGATTTTAGATCCATCTTGTTTCATTTGCTTCTATCTGGTCTCTCATTACAGATCTGGGTATATGTGCTTGTTTATTGTATTCATTTTATTGGTTCATGTCGAAGGTAAACTAATTTTTCATCATTCCTTTCGTGCATCACCTGGTAGTTTAGTTACTTCTTATTTTCTGTATTCTTTTATCCCTGTCCCCTTGGCATGTTTAGACTAGGTATAAGAAATAGATCCTCTGCAAATCCTCATGTATGCACCTGAACAGGGGAATAAGGAACTATCCTTCAATCTGGAGAGATTTCCCATTTTTGCAAGGTCCCACACGTTGGGGAAAGTTCAATGTTTTTTAATTAAAAAAAATGAGCCTACATTAGAAAATCATATCTTTTAGAGCTCAGTTGGGGGTGATGTGATTCTGCACTAATATTTAGCTCTACCTACACTGTAGTAGCTTGTGGTAGGTAGATTAGGAAGCATGAACCAGCCTTCTCTGGAGGTCCATCTCAGGTTTTCAAGTTCCACGACTTGAGAGATGGTCCAATTTTTTGCAATCACACTGAATGCCCCATTTCAGACTTAGGACATTTGGGGGTGCTGTGATTCTACACTAACAGTAGGTCTTTGATTTGTTTAATGAAAATATAGATGTTTGTATGTTGAATTTTTTTTTTCTAATGATTGGATGAAAAAGTGGTGTAACGTTGCATGTTGGTGAGAGATGGAGAGAGAGAGAGAGAGAGAGAGAGAGAGAGAGAGAGAAATACTACAAATATCCAAGGAAGAAGAAAATAAGTTTACCTAGGAAAATACAAGAAAGTACACCTAGCAAGAATAAGAGTGATCCAAATAAATTGGACTAATGCCATTATCATTTTCACAGAGAAAGGTTGTGGGAAAGAGAGAAGAAAGTGGTATCTAGATATCCAAGAAGAATCTTTGATAAGAGATAGAAAGAAAGGTAGAATCAAATTTGATAGAGAATTTGATGTGTGAGAGAGAAAGTATATATTTGAGACAGGTAATGGTTTTGGTATAGGAAATGAGAAAGGTGAGAGTGGCAGTAGAAAAGAAGGGAAAAGAAAATAAGAAATAAAGAGAGATAGCTGAAATAAGGAGACATGTTTAACTCCTTGAGAAAGAGATAGTAGTAGTAGGGTAAAATCTAGTTCGTAGAGCATATGAAGTGGTTAAAAGTATGCAAGCTGAGATGATGGATCCACATGAAGAGCTAAGCTTCATGAGTGAAGATTGTTAGGATTCTTGCAGAGATGAGATAGATAATGAGTATAAAGACTTCATGTAAGAAGATAATGAGTGGTCTAGTGAGTATGAGGAAGAACCAAAAAGAGAAGAGAAGGAGGATGACAAACAGTCTATGCAATTAATTTTTTTTAATGCTAATGATATATTGCAATCTGATTTTGTAGTTATACAAGGCATCCTATCCGAGGGATCCATTATGGACAAGAGATCAAGAAGAGAGTCCAAATTAAGAGGACAACAAGGAATGCATTTGAAGGCATTTAAAAATGAATGTATGCAGCAAGTAAAAGATAATAAATAGAAAAGAATGAGCATAGGAGACCTTGCAAGGGATTGATACATAGTTCCTAGTGGCTCAAGAAGACAATTTCAAAGCAAGCATATGAATGCCAAAGAGTTGCAGATGAAGATAATAAGACTAAAGAACCATTTATTTTTACATGAAGCTTCTGGAAGAGGAAATTTGATGTCATTCCAAGAAAGTTAAATGAGATAAGATATAAATCTAAACATACAAAGTTGTATTCGTCGGTTGATTATACTTTGAGAAGGATTAGTGGTAGTAGTGACAAACATATGATTGAATTTTGGAAAGAGAAGATAGTATTGGATAATATGGATGAAGGTGAATGCTCTTATGGAGGTAAAAATGATAAAATGAAGGAAAATGGAAACCCATTGAAATAAGTAAAACAATGTCTAAATGATGGTCCAAAATTTGATGACTATCATGAAGATATGGATGAGTACTTGTTACAGGAAGAGCTTAAAATGATATAAAGTCTATATGCAAGTTAGCCCATTGATGAAGAAGATATGGAAGTGTGGAAGAATGATAATGAGAATCCACAAGTGGATGAGAAAGAAGAGTTAAAATTTTAATGTTTGAAATCATATTTTGTTTGTTTATATGATAGTATGGATAATATAAATCTTTTTCAGGAGATGTTGAATTTTGAACAAGAGGATGAGTTTGTTTATGAAAAAATGGATCAACTACAAACTGAACTCATCGCATTAGATTATGATTTGCATATTGAAGGACTCAATGAAGGTCCTAAACCAGCAGAGTTAAAGGAATTTGATGGATGCAAGAAGGAATAGGAGTCTCAAGAAGGTAAAATTATGGAAGAAGAAACAAAAGCAACGGATGTGATGGAAAATTAGAATGAAAGGATCATTGAAAAGCCTAAAAAATAAGTAATGAAAGAACAAAAAAAGAATAAGATAAAATTAGAATTTTTCAATGATAAAACAAATAGAAAAGGGGAGGATCAACACTATAGACAAGCTTCAAAGCTTCAAATTTTGGTATCTAAAATTGATTTTAGTTTTGTGCATGAAGGTACAGTAGACGGTAAGGTAGAAGAAGCTCAAATTTACATGAGAGAGATCTTGAAAAGAGAACAAGTAGACCTTGAATACCTATATGAAGATGAAGCAATAGCATGGAGACTATTGGATGAGAAGAAAATAAGAAGAGCCAAGTAAAATAATAGATAAAGGAGTAAGAAGATAAGATACAGAGAATAAACAAAGATGATACAAAAGAAAGAAAGGACTAGGATGACATGGGATCCAAGTACAAGCCAAGGTAGAAGGAAGAGATGAATAATCATGAGAAAGATCTCATGAAAATTTTCAATATATATAGCCTGATACATGAGCATCATCGTTATGGCTAGGAGCGAACAATATAGCCTGAGTAAGCCTTTGAAAGGAAATTAAGCATAAACAAGACTTGTCATAGTTTAATATCTCCATGGTGGTATTGTTATCTCTCGAAAGTGTACCCAACAGAGAGATGGCAACAGGTTTTCTAAGTCTACAAAATATCTCTCTCTCTCGTAGATACAATGGGGACACCTCAGGTCTGTGGGTATACCTATTTTGTGGTGAACCTCCTGGGTTAAAAGGCCGGTTCCTTATTGGTGCTCACCAAACTATTTATTTGGAGTTTTAAGGTTAAGAGGTGACTGAAAATGAAATAAATACTAAGGTGATATACCAAATTTGAATGAGAACTTTACTTGAGTGGAAAAAACAACTGATTTGTGAAGAATTCTATATGTGCACGAACCAATTTATACTTTCTGCAGAAAATAAGGGCAAAAACACTTAATTTGTACTGATGGAAGTTCACAAAAACACTAGTAAGCTAACATGCACAATTGAATTTAGCAGAAAATAATAGATTTGAGGTAGGGTAAACTGATTATTCAGGGAATATTGATTCACAAGATTAATATTGGCATACACAAGACTATAGAATAACTTGGAAAGGCAAAAAATAACTCACACTCAGAGGGAAAAACTTGTAGAAAAGGCTTCAGTACTAATATCAAAAGTTCTCTGTGGGAAAAATCTCTTAAAATCCCCCCTTGTGCTTTGTAAGAGCACACAATATATAGCAGAAGTTCAGCCCCTTCCTAAAAATAGCCTAAAGGCTTTACTCACCCATGCATCCTAATTTTATCCTTTATTTAATAATAAATAAAGGAATAAAATAATATGAACTAAAGCATGTAATAAAATAGGCATTATCAGCCTTAGATAGAATTCAGTGAAAATGAAGTTGAATGTTCTATTTTTAAGAAAGAAAGGTGAATAATTTGCTAAAATTACAAATTGCTTGCTAGGAAAGTCTTATTCCTTTGCACATGCAAGTTTGTCATCTTCTATGTTCTGTCCTGTTATGAAGGCATGCAAAAATATCATCCCCTGTGTGTAGGAAAAAGGATGCAACCTTAGCCATATTTGCAAAATTAAAGTTTGAAGTGGGGACCACCTTTGGTTCGTTTGAAATTTTTGATGCTGCCACCTTTGTGGAATTAGGCAATTTGCATGTATATAATATAAAGTGGTTCACCCTGGGGATAGCCCACCATGTATATTATTCACCACCTTTAGACCCCTTGGCATATAATACAATTATCACCTTTACGGTGATCATGGCATATAATATGTTTGATTTTGTATTGGCACACATACTTTAGACTTTGTAAAGTCTTGTAAAATGATTATTATTGGTCCACGTGCACTGGCCCCTCTCCATGATAACTCAACCCTTCTAGTCATAGGTGGTGGAAACCTAAACTTGGGCTTGGCTACTTGGTTTTTTGCGAGCTCTACTGGCCATTAATGTTCATGCTTGGTTCCTCTGCCACCTTTGATCTTCTAACCCTAGTTAGGGTTCTGGCCTGAGAATTTATTCCAGTCAGTGGCGTTTGAATGGGATTTAAAGCTTTGGAACCTGTGTGGACCGATCACTGTTTGATCTAGCACTTTGCATTTGATGAATCATTAATGCTTTACCATGGGTTAGGGTTTTGTAATCCTAGTTCGATGAAAGGTTTATACACTTGCAAGCTCTACTTGGTCATTTCATTTTGTTTTTTTCAATTTACGGGCAAAGCCCTTGCAATTTTTTTGCTTGCTCTACAACTTTGATGGAAATTTGGAGATCTGGAAGTCTTTGAGCTTACATACTTGTTATTGAGCCTTTGACGCCATAGATGCTTGACTATTTCTACCTTTTTCACGAACTTGGATGTATTTCTATTGTTTATCAGTTTTGTAGCTTGAATTTCCTTTGTATACGATCTAAAGATTATTTTCATCAATTTCTTTACTCTATTGTGATAGTGACAGAACTTTGAATTCTGGTTTTTTGTCCATTTTTTCGATTTGGTAGCTAATGAGCTCAACACAACCCTATAGAATGAAGTTGCCACCACTTTTCTTGTTTGCTCACTTCAGGCACGGTGAGTTATTACACTGTTTCCTCTTTTATTTCGGGCTTGAGTTCTCATCCTGCAACTCTGGATATTTACAAACCTTGGTTATAATATTCGTTAAATGAAAATACTTTTTGGCTTCAGTCCTTTCTGATTTTAAAACTCGAGCTCGAGTCTTACTTCATTGAAATTTTTAGAGGAACTCCTTCTGTACTCGGGTTTGAGATTTTACTTGTAGACCGGCTCAGTACTTGGAAGTGTTGACTATTTTTATTCTTCACCTTGACACATGAGCTTTGTTTCCTCATCTTAGTAGTCGTCGACTCATTTCTGATTATGTATATTTTACCTGCTTTATTCTGTAGACCTGTATCTTCTGATAAGTGAGCATTAGTTTTTCGGTTGCTATACAATATTGTATGAATTCAAGTTCTTTGTGGATTCATTCTTCTTTCTGTAGATGTAACTCCTTTCTGGTACTAGTAGTCCACTTTTCTTGTGATTTATTACTCTTTCTGAGGTAATGAATGAAAACTTTCACTTATGAGCTTGGACTTCGTCTGGATATTCACTCCTTTCTTGGTAGTTCGAAAATTACTTCAATTTCTGTGTGGACTCATAAACTTGAGTTAAGCATTTGTAAACTTAAAAATAAGTTCTCCATTTTTATTGCAGATCTGTCACGTTTCTTCTTCTCTTGTAGATGTATACTTGATATGTTTATTTCTTCTTTGAGTAGTGAACTGTAACACTTGATTATTTGAAAGTATGCAAGAAATATTAAGGACCTAGGTTGCCTTGCACTTTCTTCCTGTAGATGTATATTTGGCATTTTACTGCTTTCTTCATTTTGTAGAGGTAAAATGTTTTGTTGTTGTCACCTTTGATCACCCATAGATCATATGGACTTGACGTTGTTCTTCACCTGAAACCTGTAATTGTCTTCACAGCACGCCTGTGCTTATACAAGTGCATATACTTGAACTCACGGTGTGATTGGATAACATGGGTACCAAGTTGTGGGACTTGCTACTTGAGATATCCAGAGAAAGCTGGTTCTTGCTCCTATACCTGCCACAATCTACTCTAATGCAGGATAAGCTATTTGTTCTACTCTAGAATTTCCAAGGGACCAAGGAGAGAGAATGCATAAAATGAAAGCCTACACTAAAGCGGTGACTGTGAGAGTAGTCTCCAAATGTGTGAAATACAGAAGCAAAGTACACACTAGAAGAGGTGATGACAGTAGCAAAATGCAAGCATGATAATGGATCCCTGCATGCCAATATTCTTGTGTTAAAGGGGCAAGAAGAATGCAAGAAAACACAGCAAGGGAAGATACATCCACAAACTGACATGATTGCACAGTTCAATCTCAAGTATAAGGGCCTGGATCACCATGCAAGGAGTCCACTTCAAGGGCCTGCAGAACATTGGCTTCACAAAGCAATTTTGACAGAGCTTAGCTATCTGAAAACTCCTCTCTTTTACAATGAGCCCAACACTCCAATTTATAGAAAAATGAGAAGGGAAAGAGAGGGGATAATGGAAATCCCGACTTCCTTCCCACCTGTAAGAGGCATTAAATGGATTAAAATGATTATATAAATTACTTTCAAAAGGCTCCCCATACTGAGCAGAGAAAGAATTGACCATCCCTCTTAATTGCACTCCCAACCACCAAATGAAACATTGTTATGCTCAGCCACGTTTTATAAAAAATATCATTTCTCACCAAATCTAGAATTTATTGATTGTTGTGCGTCGGGCTTAAGCCACAATTCCATGGTTTTTGCGATTTCGTCGAGAAATGCATTATGGCCTCTGAGTGCGGGCAGCTATTTTGGGTCTGACAGGCGTTTTCT
Organism: Taxus chinensis; assembly: GCA_019776745.2. Taxonomy (NCBI): domain Eukaryota; kingdom Viridiplantae; phylum Streptophyta; class Pinopsida; order Cupressales; family Taxaceae; genus Taxus; species Taxus chinensis. The sequence goes on along the minus strand of CM034155.1, from coordinate 461,152,651 downwards.
GTCATTTGAATGAGCATTAACTTCTTTTTCTACCCTATTAAATATAAGAAATCTAGTTTAGTTGGCATAGAGGATGTCGTGATTTCCAGAAAGTCCAATTTTGTGAAAATCTGGAGTCAAAAGTTATGGCCGTTTGAAGTTTCACGGGTCAAACGTACTCTCACTTGCCAGAAGTCTGATTACTTGCAATTAGTATTTTCCATTTTGGCATTAAAATATCATTCATCACATCTTCTAAAAATCTGCGAAGTAGTCGCCCTTTTGCAAGGTGATACTCTGGAATTTCCTTTTTCCAGAATCCTTCACTTTCAAATTGCCAACTTGTGTATTCTATAGCTTGATTTGAATAATGACTTCCTAGAAGTTGTATGCCATTTCTTTGAAACATGATTGCATCCCATTATATATAATGCAATAAATACTTCTTTTCTAGAAAATAAAAAATACTTAGTTTTCTTTTCCTGTAATGGTACTTCACTTTCCAGAAGTCATAGGAGCAATTATATTTTAATTTTGCATCATTTCTATGATGCGAGGTGATACTCTGGAATTTTTTTTCCAGAATACCTATATGTTTCATATTGATTTATGATTTGACCTTTCTGAAAACATATAAATATCTCTCTTGCTTGTCTGATTACTTGAATGAGTTATCCATGATGGCTTTACTTGATTCATCACATCTTCTGAAAATCTGCAAAGTAGTCGCCCTTTGATTCACACTTGAATTTGGAAATTAAAAGGAACTTTTGATAGGTGTATCATGATGAAAACCTGGAATACCTATATGTTTCATTTGATCATGATATCAAATTAGAAGTGATGAAACATGTACTTTTCTTGATTGTTTTTATTCCTTTCGACGCTAAGATAGCATATAAAGCAATGTAGTAGCTAAAAAATATGTGTTTCAATTCTGTTATAAATCAAAAGTCAATTTTACAAGGGGAGACTGGCAAAAAATTTCCAAAATCCTAATTTTCTCTCTACTTTTCTAGATTTCCAATCCTAATTTACAAAAATATCTCCTTCTTGACTCATTTTGATGCTTCTTTCTTCTGTAAACCATCTGAAAATGATATTTTGTCTTCATTCAGTAGATGCTTCCTTCCTAAACAATTAAACTGATTTTAATTTACATTGCAACCTGTTCCTGCAAAATTCAGAAATAAAATAGAAACAAATATGCTTTTTTGCCTCTCTTGTATCCATGTGGTTTATTTTTCCTTCTTTCCTTCTTCTGCAAGTTGTTTTCCAACTTCTTCATGTGTCATTCTCCACATCTGTTTCTTTTACAAGCTGCTTTAGATTCTACCATTTCTAACCCAATATTTAGCTTCCTTGATCTTTCTCTTGCCACTCCTTTCACTTTATGTGCTCTTCCTCTTCTTTGCTGCTAACTTATTTGTATCTCTTTCTTATCTTGTGTCATGTGTCCTGTATTCCTTTCCTTTGAGTACCATTAGATACATTAAACTTAGAATATGTATTTCCTTTACAACATGAGTATTGGAATAACATTGTACCCTAAGCGCAAAATTTGACAGATACTCCTCTTGTCCTATAGGTAAAAGAAAATGTAGATGGAAGCGGAAGATGGAAGAGTTGAGATGGAGATGGAGATGATGAGGAGTGGGGATAGAAGACAGAAAGGCAATGATGGGTTTTTTTTTACTCCTTTAATCTGGTTCTTTAGCACATGCAGTATTCTCATTTCCATGTATATGATGTTGCTACTTAGTCATATCCCACGGCTTGTGTGGGAAAACTTGTGATCTCTTATGAATAAAGCATTAAATTGAAATAATGAGTTGATTATCTCTTTCTACATTTAGTTTTCTTTTGATTGTATAATGATGTAGGCAACTCCATATCTCAATAAAATGAATTAATGTAAGGGATAAACTTAAAATGAATACCTGTAACTCCATTAAGCAACCATGAATGAGATATGTCTCCTTGTATGTTGTTTGATTGTCTTAGCTTCCATTCTTCATTTTGAATCCCTCCTACTATTTCCATTTGGACAATATTGTCACTATTTGTTTGTCAATATTTTCTTGATGGAAGTAGTAGGAAAGGAGTCAATTGTAATCTTTATGACAATATAGATAAATGAAATCTCATTAATCACAAAAACTTTAATGAATACAGGGCAATGAATCTGATAGGCACCAAGATAATGACCATGAATCTGATTATTTTAAAGCTGCCACTATGTTTGCTGTTCCAAAACTATACACCTCATATACTCTGCAATCTGGTGTCTTCATCAAGATAACACATCTGTTCTTCGGGGCTTGTGTTCTTTTGTTGAGGATATTCATGAAATTGTAGACTATGTGATTTGTTACATTTTGTAACAGCACACATAACTGCAGATTTCACTTAAACTTGTTCACAAATCAGCTATAACAAAATAATTTGATATAACTCCCTAAGCTTAGGTATACTTCACTAAGGCTATCCATCGTAACAAATTTTTTGAGTTTCCCATTTTTGCACAAGTACAGAAATTGTCAACATTTCAGGAATCTTGTGGGGAAAGCTACCTGCTAGCTTGTATACTAGTGCCTTATTCTTGTCCATTGAGTATGGGGTCCAAATTTGTGACCAAAATCTGCCCTTTTCCGAAAGGTCCAACCATTTCAAAACAACTAAAGCTAGGAAAAGATCTGGAAAACTAGATCACGTGCACGAATGCACTTATTGAAAATAAAGAACGATGTAATGTGCAGAAACTACACTTATTGAATGGGAAATCCTACTCTAACCAATCACTGTAAAATTTTTAATAATAGTGTTTGAGAAACATATCATTCACAAGAATGAGAAGTTCCTATCCATTCAGCTTTGAAAGCTGAAAAGCATTGAGTTCTTTACAAGTTGGTATCATATAGGGACCACTCCAGAGTGTATCAAACTTTGAGTGTCTTCCTCGCTTAGCACGATCAGCATCCCATTTTAACACAATATCTCCTTCATTAAAGATTCTAAATTTGGATTTCTTGTCAAAAGTCTTCTTCATCTATTTCTGATTCTTCTCCATATTTGAATGAGCTTAATCTCTTAGCTCTTGTAATTCCATCAATTCTCTATAACGAACCTACAATGGTTCACTTTCAAGTAATTCCATTTGATGCAGCAAATCCATTGCATGTAACTCAACCAAAATTGGCATTCTCACTTCTTTTCCTTACACAATATGGTACAGTGAGTTTCCAACTAATCTCTTAGGGGTCACCTTGTCAGCACAAAGTACTGAATTCAGCATTAGATGTCAAGCTCTTTGATTACCTTTAAGTGTTCTTCTGATGATCCTTAACAAATTCTTGATAGTGCTTTTAGCTAATCCATTACCTTGTGGGTAATAATTAGATGAAGAGCTCAAGTAGATTCCATGGTTGATAGCCCAATCTGTTTCTTTAACACCGAGAAAAACTAAAGCATTGTCTGATATGATAATTGTTGGAACACCAAATCTGCAAACTATACCTTCATAAAAGGACAGTATTAAAGCTTCATTAGCATCCTCCAAGGATACTGCTTCAGTCCATCATGTAAAATAATTTTTAGCAGTCAAAATCCATTTGTGTCCTTGTGAAGAAGGTGGGTTAATCATTCCAATAAAGTCAAGACCCCACTACATAAAAGGCTGATCAACTAAAATAGGCTGGAAAGGCAGCGAAGCTAATCGTTCTTTTCCAATAAAGAAAGCACATTTCTTGCATTTCCTGATCCATTAAAAATAGTCCTTAAATATGCTAGGCCAATAATAACCTACCTTCATGATCTTCAAAGCTATAGTACGTGCCAAGAAGTGACCTCCTGTAGGACCTTCACAGAATTCTGATAATATTTTCTGAATCTTGTCATAATCGACACATCACAACAAGATTCCGTTTATATCTCTGTTGAACAACACACCATCAACGAAAAGATAAGGGATGGCTTGTAACCCGAAATACCTTCATTTGTTCTTATCCATACCTTCTAGATAGGTGTCGTGTTATAGATATTTAACCAAATCATTCATCCATCTTGATTCCTGAATTTCCTGAGAAAGTTCAGGTTACCGATTTTCTTGTTGCAACATAACATTTAATTTTTGATACGTAGTTTCAGCATACTGTTCTGAATCTTTGGGTTCTGTAGCCTATTGTTTCTCCATATCAGCAATTAAATGCTCGCATAAATCTTTACCTCGAACTGTCTTGGCAAATCAGATATCAACATCATATTCCATAACATTCATTATCCAGCCTACTCTTTTCTCATTCAATTCTTTGTTTAAGAAGAAAGCTTTTACACTTGGATGAGAAACAAAAACATGAATTTTATTGTTTGAAAGAATGTACTTAAAATTATTTAGTCCTCTAACTACTGAGAGTACCTATTTTTCCATAAATGTGTGCCTTGTTTCATAATCATGGAAACTCTGTCCAAAGAAAGTAATTGGTTGTTCAATATTCTCGTCATTAACCTGAGTTAAAATAGCTGAGATTGTTTCAGCTCCTGTAAGTGCATACATTGTAAAATATTTATCAAAATTAGGATTTGTAAGAGTAGGAGCCTAATAAATAGCTATTTTAATAGCTTAAAAACATTCTCTCCCTTTGCTAGTCCAATAGAACGTTTTCTCTTTTTTTAGCATGGCTGTTAATGGCTTAACCAATGCGACAAAATCTGGAACAAATATTCTAACAAAGTTGATTTTTCCTAAAATTTTCTGTAATTCCTTCTTGTGATGAGGCAATGATAGTTGCGATATGGCTTCAATTCTGAAAGGATCAATCGCTAAACCTTGTTCAGAAACAATATGGCAAAGTAGTTTACCTTCATGTACTAAAAAGATAGACTTTTTGGGATTCAAAGATATTCCAAACTTCCTGCAGATCTGAAAAGTCTTTCTCAAATGCATTAGATGATCTTCAAAATATTTTGAAAATATAGTATTGATTTTGTGTTGCAAATTGCAGGGGAATGGTGGAATGCAGACACAGTATGCACTGTTATTTAGTCAAGCACTACGAAAATGGCGGGGGTCCATTGCACATTGTATCGGATGCACCACACAATTGAACGGGCTCAAATGACACTCTTGTATAATTGCTCTGTCAAAGGTGAGGACGATCATGTTCCTTTACATGCTTTGTGTTATATCTAGCCTGTCCTCATGTCTTGAATGTGATTATAGCCTGTATAATTTTCTAGAATGGATAGTTTTATCTTGATCTTGAGACTGCTCTCAAGAGTGTGCTACTTATGTTCGGTAGTGGATAATGTACATTTACATGCATGATACATTCAGATCTGAAAGTGACATCCTGGAAAAACATACCTTCTTCGCATTTCTCAATGCTGCTTCCTCAATGATGAACAAGATTCTTCCACCCAACTTGCCAATGCACAATAGGGAAAATAACTGTCATGATTCAATCAATTTTGATAGTTCGGACGCTCATAAGAGGTTCTATTCTGGGATGTTAGAGGCCTTTGTTTCTACCAAACTGATGTTAGAATTCGGTCATAATTCATTTTTAGGCTGTGCAAGGATGGGGTCAAACGTGCTCTTCACCGCCTTGGTATCTCAAACTGCACCAAATACCATCATTTATCATGTCAATGCACGGCCTTATGTTAAAGGCACTGGAACTTTTGAATAACTCAACATACCTGTTCCAAGAATTTTAGAGTTATTTCGGCTTCATCAATTTAAACAGCATCTAATTCATCAGCATGAGTCGACATCCCAGCACTATCCTTTCTTCACTGATCATCGATACTTCAGTTCGTCTGCCAATTTCAGCCTAAAGTATCGAGGTAGCTTGTTTGTCAGCAACTGAAATTTCCAGCGGCTGTTCCTCAGAAGGTAGATAGTTGTAATTTATCCTGATTCACTGCAGAAAATTCAGGGTTGGGGCTGCAAAAACCGTGTCCGAATTAGGTTCATTATCAGGTATAGAATGCAACGGAACCAAATTTGCAGCCTAACGTGAGCATGAATTTTGTTCGTTTTCCCACCGCCGCTCTTCTTCAAGCGCATTTGAAACGGGCACTCAAAAGTTGCAAGTTTACCAACATGTCCACTTTTCCCGACAATCTAGCCATTCCTTTTCAACTATTACCGGCACGCCTCCAAACATACACCCGGACACTCTAACAATCTATGCCTGTAGGACTTCAAAGTGGATTCCCTTACAAACATTCCAGCATTTTACTTGACTAGTAACCATCTCAGGGCACCAAAGCTTTGTAATGTGACCAGAGAGTCATCCTTTTCTGGCCCATCTGCACGGCTATGAATTAATGCTTCATAGTGGGCCATTTGTGTGGGAAACTGAGCAATGCGACTACAGACTCCATGTCCTAATTCTTAATCTGGTAGGATCCGCCTGAGATGAAACACAGTTGGAGTTCCCAAGGGTGGTTGGGTGGCTCTCAGATTCCGGGCCGATAATCCAGGTATTTGCTGCTAATATCTTCAATGCATTTTGTTCTTTTGAATAGTGAATATATGTTCTTCAACTAACTGAATGAAGGATCATGCACCATGTGCAGGAGTCTGGTTTCTCATGCATTGCCATCTCGAGGTGCACCCTCTAATGCTGGGGATCTGAAGATACGTCATCAAAATTAGTTTTGAATGGAAAGATGAATAATTTTCCAATGCATCTTGGTGAATGAGGCTCCCATGTGAAGATCTTCCCGCCAATGGCTGATACATTTCATGGTAACTTTAGTTCCACTAACGTACTAGTGAAAAAAAAGAAAGCTTGCAATGTGGACAGAGGTAGCCAACCTGTTTTGCGCATGTCCAGTCACTGGATATAGGGACAAAGCATAAGGATATGCGAGCGTGATATGAACATACAGTGAGAGCTTGGAGTTTTTATTAATTCATGTGTGGTGAGTATTTTGTGTCTGTTACGCTTCGCCTGGATTTGCTGATGCTATACCGATTCCGTATTGCTTACAGTCCCATGCGGCTTTGATCTAATAAAAAGCTATATTTTCAGTAGGTTCGTAATGCAGACCTAAAATGGATTTTCAGCATATTGATCTTTGGCATTATTATGCTACTTGCACCGATGTAAATCAGTACGATAGGGAGCTTCATCTTCTCCAACAATAACAGATACATAAAAAGGTGGTGGCGTCCTGAATTTCATAAAACATTACATAACCGTAACTTAACCATCAATCTGACACCTTGTATATAATCTATGATAAAGTGTTCCAAGGAGCATATCTACCTTTTGAACATCCTTTTATGCTAGTTTCAAAGAAATTTCTAGTGTAGAAATAGGGTTTATGAGATAGTAGATTCTTTTTTTCCTAGCAATGGTTAAAGCATCCCATGTTGATAAGACAAACATTATGCTTCGAAATGCACATCCACAATATGCGGCAAATAAGGAAGCTATTTTAGAGATAAAATTACATGTTTTAGCATAAGAATCTCGATTACAACCTGACTATACTTCAGCAACCTTGGCACAATCTAGAAGGGAGAGTAATACATATTTACCATTACGAGATCAGTGTACAACTTATTTAACGAATTACCCATTCTGTCTACATCTAGGCTCTTAAAATATTGCTCACTTTTTGTACATTTTTGTACAAGTAATTGAACAAAACTATTCTCTGGTTCATTGGATACTATTAAAAAGCATGCAATTATCGAATTAAAAGTGGGCAAAATTTAGAAGTTGTAAATATGTTGCCTACTGTTGTCCCTAGACATTATCTGTGAAACATCTAGTAAAATTGACATAATATGAAAAATTCAAACTCATTAAAGTATAACACAATATTCTATTTAGATGAAGCTTTCTGAGCATGAACTTATTTGTAACCACCCTCCGTTTGAGGCATGAACAGATTGCTGCAGATTGGTAGAAATATGCCTAATGTAGATCAACTTTTAGGTTCATTAAAATGTGTTTGGAAGTAATTATGAAGCAAATATGAGGGTGATAGAAAGGTTGGGTGACCATTATCTCCAATAGTGGCTAATGTATTCCTTGAACTATTTTGAGACCAATGTCCTTATTTAGATTTACGTAGGAACACGAGAATCTAATGGGATAGGTTTGTTGTCGATGACACTGACTACCAAATTGGCTCATTTTGTTAAAATAAGGGGCTTGGTAAGCTCCATTTCCTTAGTAGCAAGGCTATTTTCAACGGATGATATCTAACTATGGTATATGCATAGGCTTTAAGCAGATAGATGAGAAGAATGTGGAGTGCAACACTAGGCTCATACGATCATTGATAGGATGTGGATTATGAAGCTAAGCATGTACCAAATAATGGCATTGAAGGCCTAAATAACTAATATTCCAACCTAAAATGAAGGAGGAAGATTTGGATGAAGGTTTAGAGTATAATGGAATACACCAAGGAAGAGATAATAAAGGGATAAAATAGAAGAAACACTCCTAAAATATGAACTATGCAACGTATGCTAACATTCCCCCCTTTATTACATTATTCTTGCAAATGTGACCTGTAATGCCCACTTTCCTACGACACTTAGTTGATTATCATTTTGAGTTATGCAGACTTTAGATATGGACATGACTTATACTTATGTTGATTAGCATGATGTTTTGTGACTAGATGCATTTGGATTATGGTTGGATTTTGTTTTCAGTATGATCTACACTGACTCATGGACAGACTATTGGATACTGATATTAGTTTTATATGGATATATTGCATGTGTTCTAACATTGGAGTTCTTCGCCATGATGAGTAGAATGTAGTTGTTGAAATTACATTACTATAATTTTGGATAATGATGGAATGCATAATTAAGTTGTGATTTAGACCTAGAAATAATGATTGATTGAATTACGTATAGATGTTAGTAAATTTCATGCATATGGTTATTTTGGATATTTTGACATGGCCGCAAGGCCGAAGGAGGTATTTTGCATTTTGCAGGAAACACAGCATGATCACAACCATGAGGGGGATTGGGAACCAAACACAACAGAATGTCGGGTGGTTACAACATTGGTCGTCAAAGCAACTAGTAAATTGTATTGTGTTACCTTTGTTCTTTTATGTGTTGAGAAAAATTTCCATGAGGGGGAAATTTTCTAATGTGACCAAGGGGGTAAGAATTTTAATTACTTGTTTTAACTTACTTTTGTAGGTGATTTTATTTGTGATGTTTTTTTTTAAAATTACTTTTGCTAAGTGTGTTTAGATTAATGTAATATCTTGTTTAAATTTTTTTTTTAAGTTTTGGAGGGAAGTCTAGTAGGTGTGATTAATTTTGATGGTTGGATCCTTGAGCCATGTGTTGCCTCATTTATTGAATGCTTGGTTTTGAGTGTTGACCACTCCAAACTCCTTTGAATCTCGAATTTGAGATTGAGGGCAATTTTGGGGGACTTGTGGGACAAGTTAAACTTGTCCCACACTTCCCAAAACCCCTTACCAACCATATCTATGGGCTGGGAATCCAAAAAGGGGATTATTTATTGTTTTGGGAAGGGAAATGTGACTTTGGAGTGCACTTGCCTCTTTTTGCATTTAATTGTGCCTTGGGACACATGGGGAAGGGATGGTTTTGATTAAAGTTGTCATTCAACCCAACCACCCATTTATGGTGTTTTGGGATTTGAGTTGACTAAAGGGAGGTGGTCTTGAAGATGTGTGATGTGGCATCCTACAAGGAAACACATTACCCTCACTCTTCCCTCTTGTCTATTTATGGAAACTTCCTCTCTTGTTGAGGGGGTTGGAGGTTTGTTGTGGTTTTGGTTGAAGAGTTCTCTTTGTTGATTTTCTTTTGGGGGGAGAAGAATTGGGAGAAAGAGAAAAAGAGAGTCTTGGACTTGCATGCTTTGGATTGATTTGGGAAGGAGCTTGGACAATTTTCTTGGTTTAGGCTTCTCCAATGGAGAGGTAGGAGACCCTCTCCTTTGTTTTGCTTTCATATTATTGTTTCTTCTATGCTAAAATTGTGAAAAATGCATGTTTACTTTGGTGTATTGTGGAAAAATGGATAGAATGTTTATTGTGTAGTATAGGAGAGGTCTATGGGAATACTCATGAGGGAGGCATAAGAGTAGAATTAGGATATTGTGGAGGGAGTTTGAGAGGGATGCCCATCTTGGGTAAGAAGGTTTACATTGTTACCTTGTCTTTGAGGGAGCCATAAGAGGAGGGAGGCATAAGAGTATGGGAGGAAAGAATGGGTACTTGAGGGATGCATAAGAGTCATAAGGGCTTGTGTTTTATTGTGGAGGGTTTTGGATGGACATCTCATCTCAATTGGGAGGCATAAGGAAAACATTCCCATAGTTCCTTCTCTTGTTGGCTTGGATGAAAGCCTTGTTGTGCAATGTATTGTGTTATTTGTGTGTCCTTGTTGTTCTCCTATTTTTAGTCTTGAATGTTGTGAAGAAAATTATATTGTGGAAGCATGTATTGTTGCCTTGAGTTGGAGACCACTCTTTCATTGTGTTGTGTTTGGGGCTCGGGGGTCAATGGAGGAGATTGCTTCTCTTCTCCATTGAGTTTTGGTTGGGAGGAGAGTGTTGCCTCTCCCCCTATCTTGGTTGTGATTTGAGCTACTTGGAACTTGGAGCATGGATGAAGAACACCTTGGAGCTTGTGAAGACTCTTTCCACTTCCCTTATATACATTATTTTGTTGTAAATTTGTATGAGAAGGAAAGTTGTATCATCTTGTTTTCTTTACAAAAATAAAGGACATTGTAATCTATATTGCAACCAAAAGTCACATGGTTGAATGCAAATATTACTTGAAAGATGCTTACATTGTTGAAAAGATTGTAAGGAAATGAAGGAATGAAATGTACAAAAATGCTTGTGATAGTTTTGTGAATATATTAAAATTTTGTTTGAGTACTTGGAAGTGATGTGTTGGAAAGGTTAAAAAAAAAAAATAGTGCATTATCCCTTCTTTTATACTTGATGGAAAGACTTAAGTTTTCAAATGGCTTTTAGTATGACAATGAAACATTTTAAGCTCTAGCTCTCTTATGTCTTTCTTTATTTAGGGATCCATTGTAAAACTATTGACAAGTATAGAAGGAAACGAAATCAATGTACTTAAAACCCCATGCAATGTCTATTAAGATGGACAGAAACAAATGTTGATACAAATACTTAAAAACTTATCAAGACCATCCACACATGCCCTCAACGTTTAAAGAGGAAACGAATGTTTAAATACTACTCCTATTAAATCAATGCTAAAATTTTGAAATCATTATCAAGTCTTATTACGATCAATACATTATCAATCTTTCCTTTATATTGATAGGAGCATATTAAGATAAACTTTCGCCAAGTAGATGAAACTGAACAGTCGCTGTTAGTCACAGGCGTATATTCTTTTTTTTTGTTGCATTTTTCTTTGTTTTGTTTAGCAGTTGTGCTTCATGAATATTCTACCATGAAACAGGCTAACCTCTACGTAGGAGGCGCCCATAGGATTGCAGAAAGGAGCAAGCTAAATTACTAAAAAAAAAACAAAACGTACGTTCATGTTATATATAAAACAATTAATTATACTCATAGGTCCCTGTATAATCATTGTATATTAAGACAGTAATAAAAAAAATAATACACGCAGAAATTCTCTTGTAATAGCAAAACAAATTGCACTTATTGTATATTTTGATATGAAACTGATCCACTTCTAAAAGGCTTCCTCCATGAGCCATTCTGTGTTGTGACTGAACAACCTCTATGTGATACTGTTGCCACGGGCTGTATTTTGAAACCGGTATGGACGCATTAGAGAATCAGCGCAATTAATCTCTTCGGTTCCCCGGGTAACACATTCACTACCCCAATCTATTTTTAGGGGACGCCTTCACTGTCCCTTAAGTGATTTTGTTATAAATCCTTTGAAGGCGGACCCCATTTTTTTGAGGATGCATCCGATACTGAACAGATAGCAGTATAGTTGGAACGGCCACTGGTCTAGACGCCCCCCACTACCTGTCCCTCTGTGCAGACACCCCTGTGGAACCCCGCCATGCATACACCTTGCTACACCCAATGAAAGTGGAGGTAACTCGCCCCCTCACGCGCCAGGGACAACAAAAAAATAAAATAAATCCAGTCGAACCGCTGCTAAACTCACCTGAAATTTCCCACATTGTTCTTCCATGCGGTCTGGGTGAATGAATGGCATTTTCACCTGCTACTCTGTCCGTGGATTCATTCTTAACCACCATATTAAATTGTGTGGCCGGGGCAGTATCCAACCACAGGCCGACGTAGCAAGTAAAAGGATTTGCAAAATGCAACAAGTAAATGACATGCGGCTAGGAGTTTGACTTGCACGCAAGGAGTAGGAAGGATTTTTTAATGTATGTGAGGGGTTGGCTGAGCCACCCACCGCCCCAACAATAAAATCTAAACAAGGTTTTGAAAAGCTAATGAATGGCCAAGACTCGTATCCTTTGCCTTCCTTCAATATGCTTTTCCCGCGCGGACAGCTACTAGGTTGAGTAATTAGATCATATACTACATAGTATAATGGTAGTAGGATACAAAACTTAACTGCCACATAACAATTATACTAACCATAAGCATGGTGTTATGTATATTTAAGTACATACAGTCATGCTATGTAATAAGTAAACTAGGGCCGTATATACATCTTAATGTGTAGTCATTTATATATTATAATGTATTAATTTCATGCGATAACGTAATATAAATGGATATTAAACTAAAAATAAAAAAATAAAAATCGAGTAGAGAGTGTATTCATTTCATAACAAATTATACCTTACCCTAAGGATTAACATCCGGAGATGCCGTTATTCGATATTTCAGCCCTCAGACTTTCAACTCGAAGGACGACCCATTTCAACTTTAGTGAAACGTCGAACGAGATGAATTTAAATATCCTTAACCTTGAAGCATCATCGTGACTGTGGTGGTTTTCAAGCCTGTATGCGAACTCTCCCAATGTAATTAATAACTCGCCGAGTTGTGAGGAATAGCTTGGTCTCCATTAAAGCTCACCGAATTTATTTGACCAGTTCGCTAGGAGTGATATGACTGTTATGACCTTGATTGGCTCACCCTGGTACTATTTTAAAAAAAAAATTGTCGCATTTTCGGGTCGAATGTTTGTGCCGCGGCGTCTTCGTCGTCGTCGTCGTCATGAGCGAGCGTCTTCTTTTTGCGGCGTTACATTTTGGTATCAGAGCCAGGGGTTCAAAGCTGGGACCCTTGGGCACACGCAGGAAAATGCAAAACAGGAACATTTAACTTAGTACAGAGTTGATTCTTTTAAAAATATAAAACCATGATGTTGTTAATTATAGTAAACAGCAAATTTAGAAAACTAGCACAAGACCTAGAACGATGAACTAACTCTCACCTTGATCTGTGCAGGAGGCTCGGATTGGGCGAGGGGTCTCTTCACATAGACCTAGACATACCACCGCCAGAGCAGGCCATAGCATCCCTTCTACCTCAGATCTTGCAGACACTCTAGGATGTCAATGCCGCTATATGCGGAGAGCCCTTGGGAGGACGACTTGCTAGACATAGTTTGGAGATATCAGTAGATGCTCAGGCATCCCCTCGACACAGCGAGGAGCACATGGCAGAGAACTTCCATGCGGAGTCGGTCAGGGCAGAGTCACCACAGAGAGGACATGGGGACAGGAGTTCAGGACATAGGGATAGGTCTCGGAGCCCTAGACAGAGGGAGGAGCATTTAGATAGACCTAGGATTCGCCATACGTCAGCTATAGACCATATCAGGGAGATCCTAAAGCTACAACCATCTCACTATTCGGGTGATACAGGTGGTTTTTAGGTAGAGGCCTGGTTAGTGAGCTTGAGCAGATGCTTCAAGCTCTGCCCTTGTACTAGCAACACGAAAGCTCATGTTGCAATTCATCTTCTGAAGGATGGAGCAGGAGTCTGGTGGAGGACCAAGGAGCAGAAGCTCCATATCGACTCGGAGACGATTACCTGGGAGCTGTTTGAGGAGCGTTTCAGGAGTAGGTATTTACCCAAGATATTTATACAGCAGCGGATAGACGAGTTTCATGACCTCTGTCAGGCATCGATGATAGTAGCCGAGTATGAGAGTCGATTTCTGGACCTACTCCAGTACGTTGACTATATGCAGGATTCACAGGTACGGATTCACAGGTTCATCTCGGGCCTGAACTTGGATTTAGGTGGCGCAGTGCGCATTCACTACCCACAGACATTAGCAGAGGCTGTGGAGAAGGCCTATATTACATAGGAGACACGGGGAAAGACACAGTAGGCTAGAGACAGAGTTCGGAGCCGTATCCAGCAGATGCAAGATGGTAGGTCGAAGGGGTCAGTTCCTCCTCCACGGGGTGGACAGAGTTCAGGGCAAGCTTCATTCAGGCCACCACAGCAGCAGCAGACCCGCCCACCTTACTGACCTCCTTAGAGATTTGATGCACAGAGAGGACATAGTATGGGGCCTCCTCCTAGGGGACCCATCAGGACACAGGGTGCACCGAGAGCTCAGTCAGTATGAGCTCGTCAGCAGAGACCTCAGCAGTCCATAGCCAGATCGTCAGGATCTGTATCTCAGTCATCTAGAGTACCAGCTGGAGCTACTTCCCACTGGAGAGGAACAGGCAGCTGTTATGGTTGTGGTGTTGTTGGACATCATTGGAGAGATTGCCCACAGAACCCTAACAAGGGTAAGATGCAGAGCTTAGAGCCTACTGTTGGAGATATGGTACAGAGTCATCAGATCTACGCAGCGGTCGAGAACTGCCAGGATGAGCATCAGAGTACTGTGATTGAGACGACAGGTAGTATTGGTGGTATTTCCACCTCTATATTATTTGATTATGGTTCTTCTGATTCTTTTATTACACCATCCTTAGTAGAGCGTTGTAGGCTGGTGGTAGTTAGGCAAGGCCGTAGTTGGGATGTTGAGATGGCTTCTGGAGCCAAAATTTCTGTAGACTCCTTAGTTAAGGAGTGTGTAGTGGATTTGAGACCCTTCACCACTACCTTTGATCTTCGGATCCTTCCATTAGGATCTTATGGCATCATTTTAGGCATGGATTGGTTGTTCGCTCACAGAGCTAGAGTGGATTGTTACCATAAGACTATTGCTTGCATAGATGATCTTGGAGTAGAGTCAGTGATACCAGGAATTAGGAGGGCCGTATCCATTCGCACCATCTCCGCTATGCAGCTTAAGCGGTGTGTGCGACAGGGTTGTCAGATGTTTGCTATTACGGTCAGTGACAGATCAGAGGATGAGTCGAGAGGACCTTCCCTCGATGATCATCCCATCTTGTCAGAGTTTGCCGATGTATTCCCAGGGGAGCTACCGGGATTACCTCCCCCACGTGAGATCGACTTCCATATAGATCTAGTTCTAGGCGCAGAGCCTATTTCACGAGCACCCTATCGGATGACTACTCCTGAGTTATGTGAGCTCAAGTTGCAGCTTGAGGACCTTCTGGAGAAAGGCCTAATCCATCCTAGTGTATCCCCTTGGGGTGCACCAGTCATCTTCGTGAAGAAGAAGGATGGATCTCTTCGGTTGTGTATTGACTACCGTCAGCTGAATAAAGTAACGATCAAGAATCGTTACCCCCTTCCACACATTGATGATTTATTTGATCAAATGAAGGGGGCTACAGTTTTCTCTAAGATAGATCTTAAGTCAGGGTACCATCAGCTCAGGATTGCGGAGACAGATATTCACAAGACAACTTTCCGAACGAGATATGGCCACTACGAGTTCATAGTGGTACCTTTCGGTTTGACGAATGCCCCCGCAGTGTTTATGAGTTTGATGAATGGGGTATTCAGGACCTTCCTTGATCGCTTCATGGTCATCTTCCTTGATGACATTCTGATTTACTCACGCACACGTGAGGAGCACGAGGAGCACCTTCGCCAGGTTCTTCAGTGTCTTCGCGAGCAGCGCCTTTACGGGAACTTGGAGAAGTGTGCGTTCTTTCAGCCTGAGGAAGGTATCGTAGTCGATCCTTCCAAGATTCGAGCCATCATGGATTGGCCAGCACCCACTAGTGTGACCGAGGTGCGTAGTTTCATGGGTCTAGCAGGGTACTACAGGAGGTTTGTTCAGGACTTCTCTCAGATTGCGCACCCTATCACTTCTCTTCAGCGGAAAGGGAATAAGTTTTTATGGTCAGATAAATGTGAGCAAGCCTTCAGTACACTGAAAGAGTGCCTCACGAGAGCACCTATTCTTGCAGTGCCGGATCCTCAGGGTGAGTTCTACGTTTGCACTGATGCCTCCTTGGCAGGACTTGGAGGTGTGTTAATGCAGGAGGGTAGAGTAGTTGCCTTTGGGTCTCGCAAACTCAAAGATTATGAGCTCAATTATCCGACCCATGACCTTGAGCTTGTAGTAGTGGTACATGCCTTAGTACGGTGGAGAAATTTTCTTCTTGGCCGGAGATTTACACTCAGGACCGATCACTTGAGTCTTCGCCACCTCTTCACGCAGCCCAATCTCAACGCTCGTCAGCGGCGTTGGATGGAGTTACTCTGTGAGTATGACATGGAGATAGAGCATGTGAAAGGGAAGGAGAATGTGGTTGCAGATGCCTTGAGTAGGTGGAGACATGTGGCTATGGCCACCGCAGTGGGTACAGATTTGCGGAGTAGGATCTTGCAGTAGCTTCCTCATGATAGTTTCTACCTTGCAGCCAGAGCAGAGATTGAGTCTCAGAGACCCCTTGAGGGGAGATTTGATGGATTTTCATTAGAGGCAGATGGCCTTCTCAGACATAGAGGTCGGATATATGTACCTATGGATGGAGGCTTGAGACATGACATTTTGACAGAGGCTCATCGTGCACCTTATTCAGCCCATCCTGGGGTGAAGAAGATGCACGCCACCCTGAGACAATTATACTTTTGGAGAGGACTTCGGAGAGACATAGCTTCATGTTTGTATCCCACTGTTTAGAGTGCCAGAGGGTGAAGGCTGAGCATCAGCATCCAGCTGGCCTTCTCTATCCTCACGCCATACCGGAGTGGAAGTGGGACACCATTTCCATGGATTTCATCGTTGGATTACCTACGTCGAGATACCATCAAGACGCCATCATGGTCACGGTGGATAAATTGACGAAGGTAGCTCATTTCTCTCCGGTGAAGACCACCTATACAGTGAGTGCTGTGGCACGAGTATACCTTGATGAGATTGTCAGATTACATGGGATTCCGCGGAAGATCATTTGCGATCGCGACCCTTTGTACACCTCCCATTTCTGGACCACCATGCAGTATGCCCTCAGGACGAGGATTAATTTCAGCACAGCTTATCACCCTGAGACAGATGGACAGACAGAGAGGGTGAATCAGATTTTGGAGGATATGCTCAGGATGTACGTGATGGATCATCAGTCGAGATGGGTGGAGTATATGTATTTGGTGGAGTTTGCCTACAATAATAGTTTCCAAAGTTCTATAGGCATGGCTCCTTTTCAGGCTTTATATGGTAGAGAGTGTAGGACACCTCTTAGTTGGGACAGGATTGAGGACAGGGTTTCTCTTGGGCTAGCATTATTACAGGACATGGAGCAGCAGGTTATATTGATCAAACAGAGATTGCAGGAGGCGCAGGATAGACAGAAGAAGTATGCAGACCGGTATAGGACAGATCGCAGTTTTGAGGTAGGCATGAAGGTGTTCCTTTGTGTCAGACCGCATAAGAGCCCTATCCGCTATGGAAAAGGTTCTAAGCTTGCTCCTAGGTTTTTGGGTCCCTTTGAGATCTTGGAGCGCCTCAGTCCCTTGGCCTATCGTCTAGCATTGCCACCTAGCTTATCTCACGTCCATGATGTGTTTCATGTTTCTGTACTTAGGAGATATATTTCTGATCCTTCTCATGTGCTAGATTGGACCGCATTGTAGGTGCAGGATCAGGGGCAGGTAATGGTGGAGCCCATACATATTCTAGAGCGCAGGACCCTGGGCCTTCGAGGCAGAGAGATTGATCAGGTACGTGTTCAGTGGGACAGGTACAATGAGACTGCAGCTACTTGGGAGGATGCTACACCATTGCGAGCTCAGTTTCCACACTTATTTCAGTGACTTCTAGGAGGAAGTCTAGTCTAAGGGGAGGGGGATGTAATGCCCACTTCCCTGTGACACTTAGTGGATTATCATTTTGAGTTATGCAGACTTTTGGATATGGACATGACTTATACTTACGTTGATTAGCATGATGTTTTGTGAATAGATGCATTTGGGTTATGATTGGGTTTTGTTTTCAGTATGATCTACACTGACTCATGGACAGACTATTGGATACTGATATTATTTTTATATGGATATATTTCATGTGTTCTAACATTGGATTTCTTCGCCATGATAAGTAGAATGTAGTTGTTGAATTTACATTACTATAACTTTGGATAATGATGGAATGCATGATTAAGTTGTGATTTAAACCTTGAAATAATGGATAATTGAATTACGTATAGATGTTAATAAATTTCATGCATATGGTTATTTTGGACATTTTGACATGGCCGTAAGGCCGAAGGAGGTATTTTGTATTTTGCAGGAAACACAACATGATCACAACCTAAAGGGGGATTGGGAACCAAACACAACAGGATGTCGGGTGGTTACAACTTTTGGTCGTCAAGGCAACTAGTGAATTGTATTGTGTTACTTTAGTTTTCTTTTTTTTATGTTGTTAAGAAAAATTTCCATGAGGGGGAAATTTTCTAATGTGACCAAGGGGTTAAGAATTTTAATTACTTGTTTTAACTTGCTTTAGTAGGTGATTTCATTTGTGATGTCTTTTTTTAAATTACTTTTGCTAAGTATGTTTAGATTAATTTAACACCTTGTTTTAATTTTTAAGTTTTGGAGGGAAGTCTAGTGGGTGTAATTAATTTTGATGGTTGGCTCCTTGAGCCTTGTGTTTTCCTCTTGTTTTGAATGCTTGTTTTGAGTGTTGACCACTCCAAGTTATTTGAATCTCGAATTTGAATTTGAGGGCAATTTTGGGGGACTTGTGGGACAAGTTAGACTTGTCCCACACTTCCCAAAACCCCTTACCAACCATATCTATGGGTTGGGAAGCGAAAAAGGGGATTATTTATTGTTTTGGGAAGGGAAATGTGACTTTGGAGTGCACTTTTCTTCCATTTGCATTTAATTGTGCCTTAAGGCACATGGGAAGGGATAGATGTGGAAAGAGATGTCATTCAACCCAACCACCCATTTATTGTGTTTTTGGGAATTGAGTTGACTAAGGGAGGTGGTCTTGAGGATGTGAGATGTGGCATCCTACATGGGGCCACATCATCCTCACCCTCCCCTTTTGTCTATTTATGGGAACTTCCTCTCTTGTTGAGGGGGTTGGAGGTTTTTGTTGAGGAGTTCTTTTTTATTTTCCTTGGGAGAGAAAAGAATTGGGGGGAAAAGAAAAAAAAAGGAGCTTGGACTTGCATGCTTGGATTGTTTTTTGGAGGGAGCTTGGACAAAGCTTCTTGGTTTAGGCTTCTCCAATGGAGAGGTAGGAAACCTTCTCCCTTTTTCTTTCTTATTGTTGTTGCTTCTATGCTTAAAATTGTAGAAAATGTATGTTTACCTTTGTGTGTTGTGGAAAAATGGATAGAATGCTTAAGGTGTGGTGTAGGAGAGGTCTATGGGAAAAACTCATGAGGGAGGCATAAGAGTAGAATAGGAGATTGTGGAGGGAGTTTGAGAGGGATGCCCATTTTGGGTAAGAATGTCTACATTCTTACCTTGTCCTTGAGGGAGCCATAAGAGGAGGGAGGTATAAGAGTTTGGGAGGAAAAAGGGGTACTTGAGGGAGGCATAAGAGTCTTAGGGGCTTGAGTTTTATTGTGGAGGGTTTGGATGGGCATCTCATTTCAATGGGGAGGCATAAGGAAAACTTTCCCATAGTTCCTTCTCTTGTTGGCTTGGATGAAAGCCTTGTTATGAAATGTTTTGTGTTATTTGTGTTTCCTTTTGTTTCTTTTATTTTAGATTTGAATGTTGTGAAGAAATTTGTATTGTGGAAGCAAGTGTTGTTGCCTTGAGTTGGAGACCACCCTTTCATTGTGTTGTGTTTGGGGCTCGGGGGTCAATGGAGGAGATTGCTTCTCTTCTCCATTGAGTTTTGGTTGGGAGGAGAGTGTTGCCTCTACCCTTATTTTGTTGTGAATCAAGCACTATGGAGGAGCCACTTTGTTGATATTTGGAGCACAAGAACCTTGTTGTTGACAATGTAAAACCACCATGTAATTACCCACCTTGAGTGGAGGAAAAATGTAATATTGCTTTGTTTTCTTTAGCTTCCATTATTGTAAATGTGTTTCCACATGAAGTAGGATATGTTGTAACAAGATTTTGAAGGAAAGTTGCATTGAAATGATAGTATTTCTTACTCTAAAATTTATTGGAAATGTTGTTGAATTCTTTCGTGGAATGTTGGAAAGAAATTACAAAGGAAAATATATTAAAATTTTGTTTGAGTACTTGAAAGTGATGTGTTGAAAAGGTTGGAAAAATAGTGCATTATCCCTTCTTTTATACTTGATAGAAAGACTTAAGTTTTCAAATGGTTTTTAGTGTGACAATGAAACATTTTAAGCTCTAGCTCTCTTATGTCTTTCTTTATTTATGGATCCATTGTAAAATTATTGGCAGGTATAGAAGGAAATGAAATCAACTTACTAAAAACCCCATGCAATGTCTATTTAAAGATGGATAGAAACAAATGTTGATACAAATTCTTAAAAACTTATCAAAACCATTCACACATGTCCTCAACGTTTAAAGAGGAAACCAATATTGTAAATATTTTCCATATGCAAGTATTATTTAGACTAATGGTTTTACTATTATTAGATTTTATTAATCACAACATACTATTAATATCCCCTTAGTAATTATAAGGTATGTTATTGTAAACCACGGCCAGTAAATAATATTAACGAAATATAAAATTAAACATACTAATGTACAGTTAATCTCTGCACCTCTCACGGTATTCGCGTGTCCATTCAAAAGGAAAAGCCAACTGTTTCTTCTTGTCCTTGAACATTCTGATCTGTGACAGACCCACCTCTAGGAGATCTTTTTTTTCCACGGGCCATGTATCAAAACTGGTAGGGTCGCATAGAGATTTAATGCTATAAATTTCATCGGTCCCCGTTACATTCTCACACAGTTCCCTAATCGATTTTGATATATATAATTTTATGCAGTGAAGGAGAAGTCCAAATTTGGTGATGTATTCATACCGAACCACTTATAGCATGGTCGGGCAGCCTGTCTGCTGGAGGTGCCATCGGATTCCTCTTACCCGCGTCGGCCTGCTGTCTTATCATCTTCCTGTATAGCCATGACCTTAGACACCCCCCCCG
This sequence comes from Taxus chinensis, assembly GCA_019776745.2. Lineage (NCBI taxonomy): Eukaryota > Viridiplantae > Streptophyta > Pinopsida > Cupressales > Taxaceae > Taxus > Taxus chinensis. The sequence continues at coordinate 461,131,245 of CM034155.1, read as the reverse complement.
ACCTGTCCGAATTTGAAGTTTCATTCGATACTAACAGATAACAACATTGTTGGACAGCTTGCTCACCTGTTCGACTCCAGTGGCAGGTGGGGCAGTGGTCCCCCGCCATGGACGCACGCCTCACAGCACTCAGAGAATATGAAGGTTACCTCGCCCCTCCTCTGGCCTGTAACTCCATTTTTTAACCATACCAGACCTCCTCACGCTCAGGATAGAACACAAACCAGTCATCCTGCCTAAAATTGTGCCTGTAGCATGTTTGTAGTCGACCACCCTCTGTCCACGCGGCCTGGGTCTAAAATCCTGGTCTGCACGTCTCTCTCCTCACCTATGTTTCCATCTACAGCCTCCACGACATATTAGTTGGCCAGGGCAGGCAGACCCAACAGAGCTAAGATTTACAAAATCTAAGTGGAGTAGATGAAGCTATGCGGCCAGGACAAAATCCACTTAGTAGATCGACTGTAAAAATGTAAATGATTTGCAAAATAAAAAGAATCCATTGAAGTGATGTGGCCAGTGGAGATTGACTTGCACGCAAGGAGTAGGAAGGAGTTTTTAATGTTTGTCAGAGGTTGGCTGAGCCACCCACCGCCCCAACAATAAAATCTAACAAGGTTTTGAAAAGCTAATACTTGGCAAAGACTCGTGTCCTTTTCCTTCCTTCTATATGCTTATTCTGCGCGGATAGTTACTAGGTTTGTTTAATTATTATATACTACATAGTATAATAGTAGTAGGATACATAACTTAATTTCCACATAACAATTATACTAACTATAAACATGGTGTTATGTATATTTAAGTACATACAGTCATGCTATGTAATAAGTAAACTAGGGCCGAGTATACATCTTAATGTATAGTCATTTTATATATTATAGTGTATTAAATACTTGCGATAACGTAATATAAATGGATAATAAAACAAAAAATAAAAATCGAGTAGATAGTGTATTCATTTCATAACAAATTATACCTTACCCAAAGGTTAATAACCGGAGATGCTGTTATTCGATATTTCAGCCCTCAGACTTTCAACTCGAAGGACGACCCATTTCAACTTTGGTGAAACGTCGAATGAGATGAATTTAAATATCCTTAACCTTGAAGCATCATCGTGACTGTGGTGGTTTTCAAGCCTGTATGTGAACTCGCCCAATGTAATTAATAACTCGCCGAATTGTGTGGAATAGCTTGGTCTCTAATAAAGCTCACCGAATTTATTTGACCAACTCGCTAGGAGTGGTTTGAATTTTATGACCTTGATTGGTGGTACACGTATAAGCTAAGCTCATCGAGCCGTGTGGAAACAACTCGAAGTAAAATAATTTGCAAAAAAAAAAATTCGCATTTTTGGGTCGAATATTTGTGGCACGGCGCCATCGTCGTCGTCGTCGTCGTGAGCGAGTGTCGTCTTTTTGCGGCGTTGCACTTAACACTTGTTTGGATTCTTTCCCAAGTTCTAGCAAAACGAATGTTAAAACTAGACAAATATTCATGAGGGGCTCTCTTGATAGTAGATAAATGTTCTTTGAGGGACAAATGATCTGAATTGTCTTGGAACTGTTTCAGTAATTTCTCACCTAATTCATCCCAAGTTTTTATGCTTCCAATTTCTAATTTTTTGTACCATTGCAAGGCTTGTCCTTTGAAAGATGCAGCTAAAAGTATTAAATCTACGTCTTCATGAGTAATATTGTAGACTGCACATATGGCTACAACATATTTAATATGTTCATTCTAGGTGTAACTTGATTTTCCTCAGTAAATGATGGCATACTTTTCAAAGCAGCATTAGGAATGTCATGGTACACTGGGATTACCAATGGACTGCCTTTAGTAAAGGCTACAAAAATTCTGGGTGGTTGAATAGCCGTTGGAAAAATTGGGATATGGATTGTAAATTTTACGCGTGGTGAAGGAATATTAGAAGGGTTATCAAAACCAGGTCAGTTATAGGGCAATGTATTAGCAAATCTTCTCCTTCTAGCAGAATTCAAAGGTAAAGAAACAAACTCAGGAGGAATACCTCTTACCGATGATCTTGTAGTCACTTTAGGCATGGAACATGCTGCAATACTAGTCTGAAATCAACTTTACAGAGTCACCAAAAGATCATAGAATCTTTAGAATAAATTTGCTGAAGCTTTTCTCCTGAAAGTAACTTTTATTTGGTGTAAATTTGCTTTTGATCTATGCGAGAATCTGAAATTTCCATGCAAATCTGATTCGTAGTCCCACCGGGTATGCCAAAAACTATTATCTCTCGAAAGTACACCCAGTAGAGAGATGGCAGTAGGTTTTCTAAGTCTACAAAATATCTCTCTCTCTCTCTCTCATAGATACAATGGGGACACCTCAGGTCTGTGGGTATACCTATTTTGAGGTGAACCTCCGGGATTAAAAGGTCAATTCCTTATTGATGCTCACTAAACTATTTCTTGGGAGTTTTAAGGTTAAGAGGTGACTGAAAATGAAATAAATACTAAGGTGATACACCAATATTTAAAAGAGAACTTGACTTAAGTGGAAAACATAATTGATTTGTGAAGAATTCTATATGTGTAAGAGCCAATTTATACTTTCTGTAGAAAATAAGGGCAAAAACACATAATTTGTACTGAGGGAAGTTCACAACAACACTAGTAAGCTAACATGCACTATGGAATTTATCAGAAAATAATAGATTTGCAGCAATTTAAAGTGATTAATCAGGGAATATTGATTCACAAGATTAATACTGGCATACACAAGACTGTAAAATAACTTGTAAAGGAAAAAAATAAGTCACACTCAGAGGGAAAACCTAACAGAAAATGCTTCAGTACTCATATCAAAAGTTCTTTATGGGGAAAATCTCTGAAAATCCCCCCTTGTGCTTTGCAAGAGCACACAATATATAGCAAAAGTTTACCCCGTTCCTAAAAATAGCCTAAAGGCTGTACTCGCCCATGCATCCTAATTTTATCCTTTATTTAATTATAAATAAAGGAATAAAATAATATGAACTAAAGCATGTAAAAAAATAGGCATTATCAGCCTTAGATAGATTTCAGCCAAACTAAAGTTTACTGTTCTATTTTTAAGAATGAAAGGTGAATAATTTGTTAAAATTACAAATTGCTTGCTCGGCAAGTCTTCTTCCTTTGCACAATCAATTTTGTCATCTTCTTTGTTTTTTCCTGTTGTGAAGGCATGCAAAAATATCATCTCCTATGTGTAGGAAAAAGGATGCAACCTTAGCCATATTTGCAAAATTAAAGTTTGAAGTGGGGACCACCTTTGGTTCGTTTGAAATTTTGGATGTTGCCACCTTTGTCGACTTAGGTAATTTACATGTCTATAATATAAAGGGGTTCACCCTCGGGCTATCCCACCATGTATATTATTTTCCACCTTTAGACCCCTTTGCATATAATACAATGATCACCTTTTCAGTGATCATGGCATATAATATGTTTGATTTTGAATTGGCACTCATACTTTAGACTTTGTTAAGTATTGGCAAATGATCATTACTGGTCCACGTGGGCTGGCCCCTCTCCATGATGACTTGACCCTTCTGGTTGTAGGTGGTGGAAACCTATCCTTGGGCTTTCCTACTTGGTTTTTTACGAGCTCTGCTGGCCCTTGATGTTCGTGCTTGGTTCCTCTACTAGCGTTGATCTTCTAACCTTAGTTAGGGTTCTGGCCTGAGCATTTATTTCGGTCGGTGACATTTAATTGGGAATTATTGCTTTGGAACCTATGTGGACCTATCATCTTTCCATCTAGCACTTGGAATTTGATGAATCATTGATGCTTTACTATGGGTAAGGGTTTTGTAACCCTAGTTCGATGAAAGCTTTATACACTTGTGCGCTCTGCTTGGTCATTTCATTTGGTTTTTTTAAATTTGCAGGAGAAGCCCTTGCAATTTTTTTTCTCACTCAACAACTTTGATGGAAACTTGGAGATCTGGAAGTCTTTGAGCTTGCATACTTGTTATAGAGCCTTTGACACCATAGTTGCTTGACAATTTCTACGTTTTTCACGAACCTGAAGGTATTTCTTTTGTTTATCAATTTTGTAGCTCGAATTTCCTTTGTATATGATCTAAAGATCATTTTCATCTATTTCTTTACTCTACTGTGATAGTGACGGAACTTTGACTTCTGGTTTTATGTCTTTTTTTTCGATTCGGTAGATAATGAGCTCAAAATGAGCCTGTAGAAGGAAGCTTGCCACCACTTTGTTTGTTTGCTCGTTTTAGGCATGATGAGTTCTTACACTGTTTTGTCTTTTCTTTTGGGCTCGATTTTTCATCCTGCAACTCTGGATCTTTACAAACCTTGGTTATAATATTCATTAAACAAAAATACTTTGTGGGTTTAGTCCTTTTTGATTTTAAAACTCGAGCTCGAGTCTTACTTCATTGACATTTGTAGAGGAACTCCTTTTATACTACCGGGTTTGATATTTTGCTTGTAGACCGGCTCAGTACTTAGAAGTGTTGACTATATTTATTCTTCACCTTGACACATGAGCTTTGTTTCTTCATCTTAGTAGTCGTTGACTCATTTCTGATTATGTATATTTTACCTACTTTATTCTATAGACCTGTATCTTCTTATAAGTGAGCATTAGTTTTTCGGTCGCTATATAGTATTGTATGAATTCAAGTTCTTTGTGGATTAATTCTTCTTTCTATAGATGCATCTCCTACTTTCTGGTACAATTAGTCCACTTTTCTTGTGATTTATTACTCTTTCTGAGGTAATGAAAGAAACATTTCACTTCTGAGCTTAGACTTCGTCTGGATATTCACTCCTTTCTTAGTAGTTTTAAAATTACTTCCATTTCTGTGTGGACTAGTAAAATTCAATTAATCATTTGTAAACTTTAAAATAAGTTCTCCATTTTGATTGCAGATCTATCACATTTCTTCTTCTCTTGTAGATGTATACTTGATATGTTTATTTCTTCTTCGAGTAGTGAACTGTAACACTTGATTATTTGAAAGTATGCAAGAAATATTAAGGACCTAGGTTGCCTTGCACTTGCTTCCTGTAGATGTATATTTGGCATTTTACTACTTTCTTCATTCTAAAGAGGCAAAATGCTTTGTTGTTGATTTGTTTCTTCCCTGTAGATATATGCTCGACTTGTTGGACTCATTTCTGGAAACCATGCTTTGATTGAAAACTTGCTAAGATTTGTAGTTTATTTCTTCAGTTAGAAGATGAATGCCAACTTTTGTATTCTATAGCTTTACATTTTTCACTCAGAATAATGACTTCCTGGAGGTTGTATGCCATTTCTTTGTTGTAAACATGATTGCATCCGATTCTATATAATGAAATAAATACTTCTTTTCTGGAAAATAAAAAATACTTAGTCTTCTTTTTCTGTAATGACACTTCACTTTCTAGAAGTCATAGTAGCAATTATATTTTAATTTTGCATTAGAATATCATTTCTATTTTTCTAGAAATGTCCATTTTGCAAGGGGAGACTCTGGAAATTTTTTTCCAGAATCCTTCTCTTTCCATATTTTTTGAGATTTGACCTTTCTGAAAACATATAAACATCTCTCTTACTTGCCTGATTACTTGAATGAGCTGTCCATGATGGTTTTACTTGATTCATTGCATCTTCTGAAAATCTGTACAGTAGTTTCCCTTTTATTCACACTTGAATTTGGAAATTAAAAGGAACTTTTGATAATTGTAGCATGATGAAAATATGGAATACATGTATGTTTCATTTGATCATGGTATCAAATTAGAAGTGATGAAACATGTGCTTTTCTTGACCATTTTTATTCCTTTTGAAGATAAGATAGATTAGAAATTAATGTAGCAGCTAAAAAGCATGTGTTTCAATTATGTTTTAAATCAAAAGTAAATTTTACAAGGGGAGACTCTGGCAAAAAATTTCCAAAATCCTATTTTTCTCTCTCCTTTTCTAGATTTCCAATCCTAATTTGCAAAAATATCTCTTTCTTGACGCATTCTGATGCTTCTTTCTTCTATAAACCATCTGAAAATGATATTTTGTCTTCATTCAGTAGATGATTCCTTCCTACATAGTTAAATTGATTTTCATTTACGTCACAACCTGTTCCTACAAAATTCAGAAATAAATTAGAAACAAATAGGCTTTTTGGCCTCTCTTATATCCATGTGGTTTATTTTTATTTCTTTCCTTCTTCTACAAGTTGTTTTCCAGCTTCTTCATGTGTCATTCTCCACATCTGTTTCTTTTACAAGCTGCTTCAGATTCTACGTTTTCTACCCCAATCTTTAGCTTCCTTGATCTTTCTCTTGCCACTCCTTTAACTTTATGAGCTCTGCCTCTCCTTTGCTGTTAAATTGTCTATATCTCTTTCTTATCCTGTGTCATGTGTCCTATATTCCTTTCCTTCAAGTACCATTAGATACATTAAACTTAGAATATGTATTTTCTTTACAACATGAGTATTGGAATAACATTGTACCTTGAGCTCAAAATTTGACAGATACTGCTCTTGTCCTACAGGTAAAAGAAAATGAAGATGGAAGAGTTGAGATGGAGATGGAGATGATGAGGAGCGGGGATAGAAGACAGAAAGCCAAAAATGGGTTCCTTTTTACTCCTCTACTCTAGTTCTTTAGCACATGCAATATTCTCATTTCCATGTATATGATGTTGTTACTTAGTCATATCCCATGGCTTGTGTCTGAAAACTTGTGATCTCTTATGAGTAAAGCATTAAATTAAAATAATGAGTTGATTATCTCTTTCTGCATTCAGTTTTCCTTTGATTGTATAATGATGTAGGCAACTCAATATCTCAATAAAATGAATTAATGTAAGGGATAAACTTAAAATGAATACCTGTAACTCTAGTAAGCAACCATGAATCAGATATGTCTCCTTGTATGTTGTTTGACTGACTTAGCTTCCGTTCTTCATTTTGACTCCTTCCTACTATTTCCATTTGGACAATATTATCACTGTTTATTTTTCAATATTTTCTTGATGGAAGTAGTAGGAAAGGAGTCAATTGTAATATTTATGAGAGCATAGATAAATGCAATCTCATTAATCACAACAACTTTAATGAATACAGGGCAATGAATCTGATAGGCACCAAGATAATAACCGTGAATCTAATTATTTGAAAGCTGCCACTATGTTTGTTGTTCCAAAACTATACACCTCATATACTCTGTAATCCGATGTCTTCATCAAGATAACACAATTTTTATTTAGGGCTTGTGTTCTTCTATTGAGGATATTCATGAAATTGCAGACTATGTGATTTGTTAAGTTTTGTAACAACACACATAGTTGTAGATTTCACTTAAACTCATTCAAAAATCAGCTATAACAAAATAATCTGATATAACTACCTTATCTTAGGTATACTTCACTAAGGCTATCCATTGTAACAAAGTTTTTGAGTTGCCCATTTCTGTACAAGTGCAGAAATTGTCAACAGGTATTGTTCAAATTCATATTTTGTATATGCATTTTTGTAATAAAGGTGAAAAATCCTTGGGAAAATTAAAGTTACAAGTGTGAATTCTCACAATAATAATTCTGAATTTTTTTATGAGCTCTTTCCCTAGCTCTAGTCGCAAGGTAAAATTTTTTCCTAATTCATCCCTCTGCGACAGCTCCCTGTCTAAGATCCCTCTTCCCCTAGACGCTGCTCGGTGTGTTTCTGGTGGTTTGTGTCCTTGTCATGGACCTGGTGGATCCCTGGTGTTTGGAAATATTGTGGATCAGGTGGTACAGGGTAAACTGTGGGTGTTCTAGGGAACATTTTCTCTGCATATAAGAAACCCCTGGGTGCAAACAGAGGTCTTGAGTGTAAGGAAAACATAATTCCCATATCCTATGGGACTGATCACGGCTGAATTTTTGCTAATAAATGCCCTCTCCGTAGATCTGGGGCTCTGGAGCGTGAAACAGGGGACGACCTATCTCCAAAATAGCATAGTCGATCAAGATCTTTTGCAGCAGTGCTTTCCAGTCAGTAGAAAAATACCAGAAATGAGTTCCTAACTCCTTCCCAAGTTTCTCCAACTTTGAAAATTAATGAGGATTTGATTTTGATGGTTTTTAAAGAGGAGGAAAGTCTCTCAACTTGGCCTCATTTACAGATTTCAAAAACTGTGGCCTACTCTGTCTTAGCTTCATGACTAGATAACCCAAAGATGGAGAGAAAAGATACATGGTAATATTGATCTTTATCCCTGTGCTAAAGCGTATTTCATTGTTGTCTTTGAAACACCTTAAGATTGGGATTTAATTTTTAAGCTAACATTGGGTCTAGGGGGATGTGGGCTTATGTACAATCCATGGTATCCATCTTTTAATCACTTAAATGATTCTTTTGATACCTATCCAATTTGGGTTGGTTTACCTGGTCTTCCACTTCAGATTTGGAATAGATCTTATCTCATTGCCATAGGAGATACCCTAGGTTCTTGTGAGGTAGTGGATGAAAAGACCACCAATCAAACCCATACAACTTATGCTCGAGTCCTTGTGGATCTTGATACCTCCAAATCCTTACCAAAAGATATTAATTTTTAAATAGGTGATAGGATCTGGTTGCAGAGGCTTGAATATGAGGGACTCTCTTTTAGATGTCGGCGTTGCTTTCAAACTGGTCATGTTTCAGAGAATTATGTACTTTCAAAATGTAAAACCAAACTTGCATGGTGGAAGGATTCCCAACCAGAACATCTTACTATTGATTTAGAACTGGTTGTGGGTCATAGTGTCCCTGATTCTCTGTACGGGATGGACGTGCAGAATAAGCTACCTCCAATTTCTGATCTTCAAGTTGTTGATTCTGTGTTCATAGATGTCTCGATCCCCCCTCTAGTGGGTTACATTCCTATAGAGTCCATTGCAGTTTTTCTTCCGATTTTAGTGGATGCTAGAACAAAAGAATGGACAGTGGTGGAAAGGTAAAGAAAGGTCATACCAAATAGTTTGCGGTGTTGTTGACTTTTTGTGGTTTTCCTGGTTGGACTGCTATTCGTTTTTTGTGGCATATATTTTAGACCTTGGTTTTTTTGAGTTAAGTTGTTTTAACTCTCTTTGAGTTCTTTTTCTTCTTTTTGTCCCTTTTCTAGATCTTTCACGATGTATTCTCCTTTGTACTACCTCTGGGAGCCATAATCCCTGTTTTTACCTAATCTAATAAAAAAATCCTTGTAGTAGTGGCAATAGGTCAATTTGAATGAGTAAGAGTGATTAAATAGGTGTGAATGAGTTGTCAAGAGATGCATAAGATCATGAAGACCATAATAGGATGTTTGTAATGATTTGTGATATGATTTGGATGTAATTACTATATTTGAAGGTATACTTGAGCCTTTTTAGCTTGACTTGTCTAGTTAGAAGCTAGTTGAGCTTCTTAGGAATCTAGAATATGGATGTAAAATAATAATAGAGTGATTGGCAAATAGTTTTTTGAAAGGGACTATACCCTTGATTACAAAAGAAGGCCTAAAATCCAGGATAAGAAAGAGAACCAGAGTGAAAAGGATCATAATCCAAATGTTACAATGATGTTCAAAGTAGCTAAAGAACAACTACCAAAACCAGACCGAACAGCAAAATTACTGCAAAAAAGCAGTAAAGGATCCGCAAAAAAAAGCAAAAAAACAAACAAGGACAGCAGAATCAACTGCAACTACTTCTTAGTAGCTTTGTCTAAGATGGGTTTTGATATCCTTCCAGGATTTAAACATACCCAAAGTAGTCATATGGGCAGCGTCATTAGAATCTAGCTGCTCCAAGGTCTTCTTGCTTTCTTTATCAGTACCCCAAAGAGTTTTCGACATGTTACTTGTAACGCCCAAAATAATTTCCCACGAAAGCCAGAACGAAACAAAGGTTAAAATAGGAAAATTATGGAATTTGTTTTCTAAAAGGATGAAAGTGACGATAAGCTAAACCCTATGGTTAAAAAAGGATCATCCTAGAGTTAATTACATAATACTATTTAATTTTTCAGTTAAGTTTAAAACTTCATTCCTACGATCCTTAATTAATTTAATTGTGAGGTTCCTAAAGTTATTCAATAATTTATCATAAATAAGTCTAGGAATATTTACCCTTCTATTTATTAACACACTTAAGATAAATTCCTATAAATAAGCTTACTTAATTATAACATGGTAGATTGAATTAATTAATAATAATAGTCAAGAGGCTTTTATTTAAAAAAATGCCACTTAATTAAAATGTTATAAAATCAAATTAATCCCTACACCACTAAAGTGGCCACATTCAAAACATTACCCATGTGATCAAATGATGGTCCCACCTACCCCCACCTAACATTTGTAGGGGACAATCTAGGCAATTGGATGAATCCAATCTAGGCCATTGGATCAAACGGATTTCAAACTAACCCTAATCCCAAAGGAGAGTTTCTTTCATTCTTTTCATTTGGTTTACTCACTCATTCTTTGTTTTGCAAGTTTAAGGGAAGGAGGAAGAGGAGGAAGCCATGGAAGAGGAGGACGAATCTAGGGATGGATATACACAACCCCAAATCCACTTTACTTTTATTTTTCCAATTATTTTATAGAAAATTGTGCATGAAACCCTACCATGATAGAGGTGTAAAAATCCTCAATGGAATTTATAGGGTGAATTTATTTGAATTTTTAAGCTAAGAAGGTTATACAGGTAACTAGGAAGCTATCCATAATTTTCATCAGTCTTGACATTAGAGGATTTGAGTTTTAGAGCCAAATGTTATCTCTCATGCTCGTTGTAGGGCTTGGAATATATTCCAATTGTATGGATAGAATGATATTAAATTGACAAGATATCTCTATCTTGGTACCATTTAGAAGTACCCCAAGTTTAAGTGTGATTGGATAACCACGGTTGGAGATCTCTTGAAAGAGGGTTTAAATTCCACAAGCAAGGATCACGAGGGAAAACATGCACATCAATGGACATGAAAATGGTAGTGTGAAGAAATAACGGGAGGAGTGAGCATCAACCGAATGTGCATGCAAAAATTTGGAACATGGGCAGAACATGGTTAAGCAAGAAAACTCTCCTCTATCTCATAGATCAAATGGGTTGTACATATAGGAGGTGTTGAGTAACCCCCAGTGTTGCAATCATGACAACTCAAATAGAGAGGGGGAGTTACATTCCCATAATAGAAGTGTAACTCCCAATGACGCATATGATGCACTGACGTACTGACATAATGACGCACTGACGTGCTGACGCACTAACGCACTGACACACTGACATGTAAGAGAATCTCATAATGAACCCTAAATGACACATGGACCTATGATCTCACCTAAGTGACATGACTCGCCTAATGATGTGGAAAATAACACACACCAACACCCCCCTTCATCGTAACTTAGGATGAGGCGGCAAGTCAGAAACGAGAAATGGGTCCCGGCACAAAGCCTGATGAGGGCATAGATCCACAATATCCACTCTGATACCATAAAAGAGGGTTTAAAATCTGCAAGACAGGATCATGAGGGATGACGTGAACATCAACGGATGTGCGAACGGTAGTTTGAAGAGATCTTAGGAGGAGCGAGCATCAACTAAATGTGCATGCAAAGATTTGAAATAAGGGCAGAACCTGGTTAAGCCATAAAACTCTCCTCTATCTTATAGATCAAATGGGGTGTACATATAGAAGGTGCTGAGTAACCCCCAGTGCTGCAATCATGACAACTCGAGTAGAGAGGAGGAGTTACATTCATAGAATATAAGTGTAACTTGCAATGACGCATATGACACACTGACGCAATGACACACTGACGTGCTAATGCACTGACGCGTAAGAGAATCTCATAATGACCCCTAAATGACACATGGACTTACGATCTCACCTAACTGAGATGACTCACCTGATGATGTGGAAAATAACACACACCAACATCTCTCTAACAGTTATCTCGAGCTCAAAATGGAGAACACAACATACACATATTGAAGGAAGAAGACATAGTTTGTCATTTCTATGGATTGTTATACCCATCAACTAGTAATGGAGATGTATTAAGGTCTAAAACAAGGGCTTTAATTATTTTAGAGGGAAATAAATAAAGGAAAATTCTATTATTTGATATAAGCATGGTTGTACATGCCTAGGACTGTCATGGATCGTGAAGAAGACTACATGAAAGGTTGAGATGGAAAAATAGAAGAATAACCAATTCATAATGATTGGAAAACATCATCAATAACAAGAAAAAAACCTAATACTATTGATTTTTGTCCCTTGAAAGGTATGGGACTCTATTGGATGAGCAAAGGAGTATAAAAGTGAGCTACAATCAAATTAAAGAAAGGGTTATTGTTTTGAAGCACCACATGGGTGAATTATTTCCTCGAATTTGGTATATATAGACATAAGGTGGTCCTTGAAGATTTGGAAGATATAAACTTCAAGTTTCAGTTGTGAAATTGACACATTTTCTTACCAATCCTACAAAGATTGTGTGCAAAGTGTGAAGGGTCCAGTTTAAAGGGGTGCTTGTGAAGGAACCAATATTTATCTTGTGAGAGAAGGTTTTTAAATTGTCATATACATATAACCCTCTAATATAAACTTAGAAAACCTAATTTCAATGGAAGAAGCTAATGGAGATAGAATATAGGCCATTCAAAGGAATGTATTAGACCTAAGCAAGCGGTTGAAGTTTAGGAGGGAAAATGGAAGTACGAAGAACACTCCAAAGAGTTGAAGAAAAAAAATTTCTATAGGCATTAAGATAGGTAGAGAGAATCTATACAAGTTTACAACATGTTGTGGGAATATTCAAAACACCCCAACCATTATATGCGCAAGAACTTGGTCTTAAGGGGAGATTAAAAAATAGTTTGGTATTATGAATAAGATTTTATTTATTTATCATTTGGAAGTGGCTTCAATGGATGAGTCAAGCATGGTTTTAGTGTGATCATGTTGTAAAAATGGAGAAGATACAATAAATATTGAAGAATAAAAAATTGAATGTTTGGTCCTAGAGAAAAGAAGGAGATGAATGACAATGTTGTGCAACCTAGAGAAGTATCCTTTTTTCTTACTTATTTCCTTTCCTATTAAACAAAGTTGAAGGATGTATGACAAGATAATAGATGTGTAGAACAAGTTCCATGTAGGTGTTTTGAAATTCTTCTCTCTATAAGGTGAGATCCATACAATAAGGAGGAGTGAGTTAAGGACAACACTTGAGTACTTTCTATGATTCATATGACAAGAAACTAGTCTTAAATGCTGATAAAAGAGAAGATAGGTGCATATATGAGAAGGTATAATGGATTGGATCAAGGAGGAGAACTAGGATATATTTTTATAGAGGTGAAGAGCAGGGTAAGCATATGCAAGTAAATGAGGATTTGGTATTAGCATTGACTATATGAATGTAAACCAGTCTTGAACCTAGCTAATATAGGGATAGGTAATTGAGTATGAAGCCTAAAACATTATATGTGGCATGGTATGCATGTCAAAAAAGAAAAGCTGCGATAGGATGCACCACTCCAGTTGAAGCCTTGGACATAGTTGTATTTTTTAGGAGACAAGAAATAGAAATCCTTGCTTTTTGTAAATTTAATCATATTATTTCCACCTTTGAGTGGAAGGCTTGTATATACTTGTATTTTAATGAGAGATTTTCTTGAAAACAAATGTAGTTACCAAACTATGTATTGTAATAGTTGGAAGGATGGACTTTGGAGTGCATTTTATTATAAATATAACTCATTTTAAATCTGAAATGCAAATTAAAAGCCTGCATTGTGTTTTCATTTTGATAGTGGTATTTTGTATTGGAAATATATGTTTTTTCCTCCTTGAAGGATTCTTGTTAATATTGGTAGTAAAATAAAACAAATGAACTTATATTTGAATATGTTTATACTTTTACTACTTTTTAAACTAAGTTGTAAATGAATTTTCAAGTTGTATTTCATTTTCAATGTGAACTTGTCCTCTTAAAAAAAATCCTTAATTTCCATAGAACTTGAATGTGACATTTGGGATGGTTGTAAAACTCTTTTGGTTTTTGAAGAGATAGAAGTTTCTATAATTTGTCTTCTCAATAATATTATAATATTCTTTTCTACCTTGCTTTAAAATTTGACAAAATCTTTTTATTAGTTACATCTTCTTTCAAATTTTGTAAATGGAAAAGTTTAGGCATTTAAAAGAAACTCTATATATATATATATATATATATATATATATATATATATATATATATATAACACAACTAGTTCATTCATTAAGAGAGAAACGTGTTCCCTTTAAAATGTGCAATTCTCTCAATGAAAATTAATCTATTAAATAATTAAAAATATATTAATAAATACATGTATTTAAATGATAGATAAATATTAAAACAAATTTAAATAGAGTTCTTAATAAGTAAGACCACCTAAACTGATAGTGGGAAATAAAATAAAAAAATGAGAATACAATTATAATTATATATTTGTATATAAATTATAAATATTTATATTTATTAAAATAACTATATCTTTATATTTTTATATATATTATAAAATCATAAAAATATAAAAATATTATAGGCTACGGTGGCCTGGGGGAGGTATATGTTTTATAAAGAAAAATATAATTAAAAACAAATGAAAGGTGTTTTGTTATAGACCGAAGGGCCCACGGGGCCATGTATGTTTATAAAATTATTGGAGTGGGTTGTGGGACGACATCCCCACCCCAAATTTTATTTAAATAAAAGGTTAAGGGTGGGGACAGTGTGCCCACAACCCAATATTTTAATTACCATGAGCAATAAAACATAGTCGACTGGGGCAGACCCCCGATTCCGTTTCATGCACATAGGCTGTATAAAACAAAAATTGAATAGCTAGGGCCGAACCAATATTGTTTTAAAATATCAATAAATATTAATATATAAGTATATATACAAACCTTTATATAACCTGTAAATACCAGATCTATAATGAGGAAATAGAACAAGAGTAAATAGATACCCCAATAAGAAAGCTGTTTGTATTTCAAAAATATACAATCTTGAATCGACAAACTCTAGGAGGTGAATTTTTTTTAAAAAAATAGTATAGAGAGCAAATAGAGGGAGGGTTTCTTTTTATTTTCAAATCTTGACCTAAATGTAAACCTCCATGAACTCCCTTAAATATTTAATGGCTTCCAACCTCCTCCTTTCTCAAACATGCAAAACAACAAGCAACAAATGAAAAGAAGGATAAGAAATAAATGATAAGGATTATAGAGTATTTTAGAAAACCTAAGATCCAAGGGTTCATTTTAATCTAATATAAGGGAGGAGGATTGTCCCTACAATTTTAAGTTGGTGGTATTTTCATCGGAATGAGATTTAAATAAATGTATGGGTAATTGGTTAATGGGGCCACTAAGAGGGTTAGAACAAGTTGTGAACGCTTGTTATTTTGGGAGTAATAAATCAATATTATTGTGCATGGTTATTTAGAAAATGATCTAAAAGGAAGATTAATTTAAATAAAAATCAAATGTATAGTAAATATAGTAAATGATGGCCATGGATGCTAAAGTTAATGTTGACAATTTTTGCACTCGTACAAAAATTGGAAACTCAAAACTTTGTTTCCGATGAAAGGAATTGATGAATGAAGCTAACTAGGGGGGTATACAGTTTAATTTTGTTTTCAGTAAGTGGATCAATAAGTAAAAATTCAACTGTGTGTTTTTGGAGAGTGCAACACATCACATATGCTACTATTCAAAGTTCACCTTCATCAAAGATGTACAAAATCTCCAAATAACTGAAGTACAACCTTGAGGAAGGAAGAAATAATTTCAGACATAGGGAGTTTGACATAAAAAAATCAAACATAGTTGCTTACATTTCAGATGTTCATTATTAAGTTACATGTATTATCAATTTGTTCATTTCCTATGATTAAGTGTTATGAAATATGTTATCGAGTTGTTTAATTCATTGTAACATCATTATATATCACAATAGCTAAAAGTTAAAGGAAGTACACAACTAAATTGTAGAAATAATATCATTTATTCATTAAGGAAATTCAATGTTTCTCACGCAAGATTTGGGATGTAATTTATGCTTATTTAAATAAATGGTACATGTGCATAAAAATAAAAGGAAAAGAGTAGAGAAGAAACCCATCATTTCCTTCAATCCTCTAGTTCTAGTACCATAATTATCTTCTACATCCTCCAATATCTATAGTGTACCTAAATGAGAAGAGGAAAATAACATCAGTCAAGAGCTCAACATTTAATCTATACTTATGTAATATCTAGTTTCAGGAAAATGAACCATTTGACATTAAAAAGCATAAGGTAAATTAAAACAACAGATTCAGATTTGATAAATACTATTTGGCAGAATCTCATGGTATTCACATGAATCAAGATAGACCAGAACAAAAAGAGAAAGAAACTCACTATGGAACATAAGAAAGGCAAAAAGGCCTATTACTTTCAAATTAGTTTGTTTAGGTGTGCAGGTATAGGTTGCAAAAAAATAACATTTAATTTCGATATTATTGAATATACATTGCAATCAGTTCATATAACTCAAACAATGATAACTACAAAAGAAAGAGTTTGAAGATGAAAAAGAATCAGATTGTATATTTACATAGGAAATCATCATTGAGCTCATAGAAAGAAGGTACATTTACAATACATGAAGGACTGGGAAGAATAAATGGAAGTTACAATAGCTAACCAAGATTCATGATATAATTCTACAATAGGTCAATTCTCATCAAAGGAAATTCATTCCCACATAATTAAAGAGATTTCTGAAATGATTGAGCTGTCCATTGTTTTGTACATGCAACTGAACAATCATTTTGTTTAAAAAAATATTTACTCCATCTGGGTATCAATTTTTTGTTGGGGTTTGAGCTCCTTTGATATTTCTTTGTATCTTTTTGTTTTGGATTTGTATCCTGCCAAAGTGATTTCAAGAGATCTCGAAATATAGTTGTACATTCAATTTGTTGAAATGTGTGATGTCAATCTGCCATCTCTTTTCTTGCACTTTCGCAATTTTAGTTAAAGACCATATCGAGATTTTTTATAATGGCAGAACCTTAGCACTTCCTAAATTCTTGAAGATGTATGTAACTCCTCCTATTATGATCTTCTTTGTATGTATATTATTTATGAAAAACAATAGTTTTTTGTATTTGTAAGGCTAATTATGTGTATCTTAGATACCCCTAGGAAAGATATAATGAATGAACTTCTTGAACAATGGAATCCATTATTTCAACTAGATAGATTCTTATTTAGTATTTGATTTTTGAGCATACTATACCTTTATACTTCATTACTACCCAAAATTGGGTCTTGCTCAATTTGGTATGTTGCTCCATTCAAAATAATTGAGCTTCTCTTTATTTGATTTTTGCATATTCTATATCTATTGGCCAAAATCTTGTTAGCTTTGAAGTTTACCATAATAGTGAAGACTTTGGCCTGTAGTAAACTGAAGGTATTTATTTATGGGCCTCATTCTTTGATAATATTTAAAGTACTCCTATGATCATTGATATTCCTACCCTAGCTTTCAACCTGCACTATTCTTGTTGGTTGTGATGTTTGTGTTATCTAAATTCTATTATTTTAAAAATAAATAGTTCAGACTATCATTGAAATAGTTTTATCTATTATAAATTGCTTCACATTAATTTTTTGTTTTTATAGTTCTGATGAAATCCAAATTATTGGATAGTTCTACGAATATCATGTATCATAAATTTGTACTTTTCCAAGTTATATGGCATAATAGTGATGCTTTAATACTTATGATTTCCTTAAAATGATAGTTGTGGATTTATTCAAGTAGCTCATGATGATGTATTTTGAAATATCTATTTATGTATCTCTGAAACAAAATTGATCTGAGCCTAATTGTAAAAATCCTTTCTCTTAAATATTTGGATTTGATGATTACATTAGCTCTATTATTTTGCATCTGTACTTCTCTTTTATGATTCTTTCAACTTCATACATGAAACTGTGAACATGTACTTAATGGTATTAAAATGGAAAGATTCAGTTGATGAGATGATGCTTTAATGTGCCTCCTTTCAATAAGAATTATGTCACTTTGATCACGCTTGCAAATATGTGATCGTGACCTATTGCCTGAAAGATATAGTTTATCTTGTCATTTTGCAGAAATTCCACGGTGTTTCTTATACCTATACATATTAACATAATTTCATATGGCTATATCTCATCATTTATTTTTTTATTGTTTTCTTATGTAAATTTGAAGTTCATGCTGAATTTTGAAGAGTTATAATTGAATTCATTGTCGGAACAACCTGGCTGTACATGTATACCTAATTTTATCCTATTCTGCAACCTGAACCTGGATTCTTGTTACATGAATCATGATGAATTTTATTTAATACAAAACTAGCGACTTCCATTCCTTTATGATAATGTAATTTTCTTGAAATATATTTCTTCCATAATTTTACTAGAATTGTAGGTTTCCATTATCATTACATAAGACTCAACTGATGTTTTCTTACTTTAAAAGAATTGAACCTTCTAGAAATGTACATGATCAATTATTTTCTGCTAGAATATGTGTTCACATGCCAATGTCTGAGATGACTCCTTAATGAGAAAGAAGTGTAATTCATAAATGTTATTTCAAATCTTACAATTCATTGATCTTTGAAAACTAAAATCCTTGGACTGATTAAAATTTTCTTCCTTGATGCATTTAAAATGTGCCTTGAAAAACATGATGCTTCTCTCACATTACTTTAAAAAATCTTCTTTCTTCAGTTTGTTATATTTGATGATTTTTTCATTATTGTACCTACAACCATCTTAAATAAAAATTGTTATCAAATGATAGGCTTGTAGCCTCTCTTCGTCCATAGTGCTTTTCCTCTTTTCTTTCTTTTTTGTATGTCACGATCTCTGAGAATTTCCATGTGCTTTAGAAAAATAGTACAATATTCAATCTATAACAGCATTCATGTACCTTATTTTTGTTGACCTTAAATGATTCATTTACATGAAACTGATAGCACAAGAATATAAATTAATCCCTGAGCTCAAATCTAATATCTTCTCTTTTTTTTCATGTACCATGATGCAATGGAAGATGAATATGAAGAAGAACGAGTTGGAACTTGATGAAGACCAAAAGAAGACTCAAATGAAATGATGGGTTTCTTCTATATCCCTTTTCTTTTATCTTTGTGTAAATGTATCTTTTGCTTCAATAATCATAAGTTATATCCCATGGCCTATGTGGGAAACATTGAATTTCTTCATGAGTATATGACATTAATTTATGTAACTAAGTTGTATACTTCTTTCTACATTCATCTTTTATGATACTTATTAATGGTATAATGAAATAAACATCTTAATCACAGGATTAATTACATTTAAACATAAAGATATAATGAAATATGATGTACCTGTAACTCAATAACGAACTCTTCTACATGTAAGCTCTAACTTTTTTTATTGTTTTAGAGTTTAACATCCCTCATGTATTTTGATTCCTTCCTTCATCAAGGCTATGCATTGGTCCTTTGGGTATTTTGTGTTTCCTTGCTGAAGACGAACATGGAATGACAACATATGTGAGGTGTTGAAATCTGCAACAACACATATAGCTACAGATTGTATGTTGTTCATCAATTACTGTGAAGGAAATACTAAAAAACTATATGTCTTTCCCCTAGTTAGGTCCATCTCATCAACACCTCCTATTTGAAATGAAGTTTCGAGTTGCCCATTTTTGCTCAAGTAAAAAAAATTTCAACATTTCTAGCAATCCTGTAGGGAAAGCTACTTACTAGCTTTAACACTAGTGTATTGGTATTGTCCATTGAGCATGGAGTCAAAAGCATTAACCAAAATCTACACTTTTTTAAAAAAACTGACCTTTATGTAAAATAAATCTAAATCTAGGAAAGGATCTTGTAAACAAGATCATGTGCATAAATGTACTTATTGAAATTGAAAGATATAATCTACTTGTACTAAACTTATTGAAGGGAAATACTAATCTAACCTAATCTAACTAACATCAAATTGAAGATAAATGAAGCCTAAAATAAGAAGTGAAAAATAGATTCCTTTTCTCTAAAACCGAGGCAATGAATGTAACTTGGAAAATGGGTAACATGACAGAACTGAATATAATACATGTACCTTTTTAATGATCCATAAATCAATCTAGAAGCTGAAAAACATATCTAGTTGATCTACAAAATACTCTGGGATGATTTGGGTCTTGTTTCTAAAATCTGAAGCTCACTTCTGTGCTCTAGAACATGCACGAATTATGGTATTGTTGTAACTTGCTTAAAATCAGCTAAGTTCAAAATACGACATGGTGTCCTAGAAGCAAACAAGCTAACTCTTCTGTGCAATATGAGATGGTTTCAGAAGTTGTTTTGCTTTGTAAAAGTGTTTTTTATCTTCTACAAGATTTTGTAATAAACTTTCAGCCTTTTCAATTTGTTGTACCTTATCAAAAATTACATAATCAAATGGATTTGAGGGTTTTTTTGTCTTCTTACAATGCAATAATATGAATGTGATGACTGATTTTTAAGTAGTACTATAAATTTCTTCCACACTATATAGATTCACTATCCCTCTTCAAAATTCAATTTCCTCCTCAATGAAATGTTGTTGATCATGACTACTTGTAGTATCATTTGATACTCTTTCTTAATCACTAAAAGTCTCTAATAATGTAGAAATATCTATGCATGCAGTAAAATGAGAGTCTTCACACTCAATTTCTTAGTCATGGTCATCTTGAAACTATTCTTTCTCATTTTCCTCATCAATTATGAATTCTAATAAAATGTGTTATCTCTGAATCACAACACCCTATGGTTTACAAAATTTTGTGTGCTTGATATCACAATGTGATTAGATAACATGGGTACTATCTCTAAGTTTTGGGACTGGATACTTGAGATAGACCTCCAGAGAAAGATGGTTTTTGCTCCTAAACTACCTACCAGAATCTACTCTAATGGAGGAAAAACTATTTATCCTAATCTAACTTTCCAAGGGACTCGGGAGAGAGATTTCATGAAAACAATGCCTACACTAAAGAGGTGATACAACAAAAAAAGAGGGTGTGAGAATAGTATCCAATGTGAGAAAAATAGAAACAAAGTGCATACTAGAAGAGGTGATAACAGTTCTCCACATTCTAGCAAATGCATTCACAAAACTATTCCATACATGCACAATAATAGTGAACCCTTGCAGAGTATAAGGTAGACACAATATATTTGTAATAAGTTTGAAAGGGAAAGAATAATGCAAACAAACACATCAGAGGAAGGAGTATCCACAAACTTGTGTCTATTGTTTCATTGATACGCACAATCCAATCTATTAAAGAATAAGGGCCTAAATCACCATGCAAGGAGTCCACTACAAGGTCCTGTAGCACATTACCTTCACAAAACAATTTTGACAGAGTTTTTCTACAAAAAACTATCTCCCTTTACAATGAGCCCAACACTCCAATTTATATATTTCTAAGAGGAGAGAGAGAGGGGAAAATAGAAGATCCCAAAATTTGTCCTTTAACCAATTGAAAGATGCAGGAAATGAAGTGAAATGATGTTATTTTTCTTAAAAAAGGCTTCCCATACTGTCCCATGACTTGCAGCAGTGAGAAATGTCAGCCCATGCTCCATTGAATGCATCCCAACTACCAAATAAAACAATATTCTGAACCGGGCCACATTTTTTACAATATCACAATTTATTTCTCATAAAATTATAGATTTATTGATTTTTTTGCATAAGGCTCAGAACCACAATTCCAACAGTACCAATTTTTTGCATTTTCAAAGAGAAATTCCAAAGTTATGGCCTTCTGAGTGTGGGTAGCTATTTTAGGTCTCCCAGGCAATTCTATCATTTAACAGGACTGGGCATTTACTTTACTGGAGCTGAAAATGTTTCTTTTATTTTTATATATCCACCCTCATCAAAATTAAGAAATATAGGACGTTGTTTTTGTTCCAGAAAGTCCAATTTTTTGAAAATTGGAGGTCAGGGTAAAAAGTTATGGCCATTAGAAGTTCGGGGTGTAATTTGCACTGTTTTCCTTTGTATGTGGGTGTCTCGGCTATTTCGGGTTCTAGTGTCCTAGTTGTCCCAAAATAAATATTCATTCCACTTGCAAGCCTCCTTCATGTTCATATTTTTGGTAAAATTAGGTCCTCGATGAACTCATGTCATGTGTGTCCCTCCGTTGACTGGGTCATTAACCGTTGCTTCACCAGCATCCCTTCGTGATCAACTATTTCAGCATTTCGGGTTCTAAATGTCCCACGCATACTTGTGTGGCCTAGCCCAAAAAAACCTTAATTTTTTTATTCCTTTACAAATTAGTGATTTCGGAAATGCAGGTCCTGGATGTCCCTCTCATACCTGTGCATCCTGGGCCCAAACAACTGACTTTATCGATTCCTTTGCAAATTGGTGATTTCAACGTTGTGGGTCTTGGATGTCCCACGTATACCTATGTGGCTTGGGCCCATAAACCTAATTTTTTTTATTCCTTTTCCAATTGGTGATTTTGGAGATGCAGGTTCTGGATGTCCATTCGTACCTATGCGGCTTGGGCCCAAAAAACCTGACTTTGTCGATTCCTTTACAAATCAGTGATTTCAGTGATGCGAGTCCCAGATGTCCCACATGTACCTATGCATCCTAAGCCAAAAAAACCCAATTTTTTCAATTCCTTTGCAAATCGATGATTTTAACGATGTGGGTCCTAGATGTCCGGCGTGTACCTGTGTGACCTGGGCCCAAAAAACTTGAATTTTTTGATTCCTTTGTAAATCAATGATTTTGGCGATGTGGGTCCTGCGCATGTCCCACACATCCCATGTGCATCCCCTAGGACCATTTCGGACCGAAATTTTACCGATTCTTTTGCAAATCGCCCATTTCAGATTTTTGACGTCTGTGGCTGTCCTGAATGTCCCGCACATACCTGTGAGGCATGAGACCAAAAATACCAAAATTTTCCGACTCCCTTCTTCAAATTGGCCATTTCGGTGAAAATGCAGGTTTTCCGTATGTCCTGACCCGTTATCCTCTGTGCGGCCTGGGCCTACGAAAATATGACTTTTCTACATTTCACTATTTTCTTAGCATTTTAGGCCCATGAATTTGGTATGATAAACCCTGGTACGATCCACCTTGGTTCCATCAACATAACTCTTAGATCTGAATTTTCATTTAAAATAGGCCTACGATCTCGTTTGTTTTCTTCATATTTTTGTAATTTCTTACTAAATCCTTGGATTTTTTTTGGATAGGGGGGTTAGAGAAAAGAGGAGAGGTACCCAAAAAATCAGAATTTTGGCCCTCAAACCATTTCAACTTGCATGAGCCTTAATAATCGTGTAAGTTATCCAATTCACCTTGGCGGGTGAATTTGGGATAACAAGATGTAAATAGGTTGATCAAGCATTTCATGCATTGATTTATCTTAAAAGATCTACAAATCTTCTTTTAAAACTTGTTCTTTCTTAGTAGTTGACTTTTCTAGTTTTTATGAATTAGTAGTTGGTATGGGTATGGTGCCTTCATGCACACTACACTCAGAATATGCAAATTGCTAATCATCTTCCACCTATTTTTGATCTTCTACAAAATCAAATTGTACTTCCTACATGGGTTCAATTTCTAACTCTGGAACGTGATCGAACTAAAATTTTGAAACCCATTATTGCATGTTTTGTAAGAAATTCATCCTACTATTTTCTTCAGTTGGCTGCCCCTCCTTGATGATTTTTTGATTTTATCCCTCATGAATAGAACTTATTGATGAAGGAGGAGGAGTGGGAAAAATTTATGCTTGAACCGATAATTTTTATACAAAATACTAGGGTACAATATCTAGATCCGAGGAAGTGATATTTAGAATAACAACAAAAGGAAGGCTTGGAAATGGAAATTTCCTTTCAATAAGTGATTATGGAATAGAAGTACAAGAATTTACAGCATCCTAGAAACATGGAAACTAATGAACGGGATGAATTTGCTAGCAAGGAAGGTATGTGGGCATTGGGTTATGATGGGGAAGTAAGTGGGAACATCCCAATGATAGGGTTCATCAACTTGATGCCTATAACTCTCCACTTGTTGTGATTTCTCAAATTGTTCCTTGATAGCTAAGTATTGTTGCTGAAGCTCATTAGAATGGAT
The DNA here is from genome assembly GCA_019776745.2 of Taxus chinensis. NCBI lineage: Eukaryota > Viridiplantae > Streptophyta > Pinopsida > Cupressales > Taxaceae > Taxus > Taxus chinensis. Next base: position 461,106,986 of record CM034155.1, on the reverse strand, counting down.
TTCAAACTCTTTTTACCATTGACAATCAACATAATAATCTTCATAAGCTTGATTTTGAGCATCATAATAATCATCATATTGATAGTCATATTGATTTCCATCATTTGGGTAATAAGGGTATTCCTTTTGATAGGGATCATAGTACTAATTTGAGGGGGGAAAAGTATAGAAAAGGCTATTGATCTGATTGGTAATCTTACTAAAAATGGGGATTCATGGCTACATGACCTCATAAAATAGAGAAATATGTAAAAACAAGTCTATTAGTCATGAAAACAACTGATAACAACAAAATAACAGATATGATTTTATTGAAAAATACCTGAAAATTTGCAGTTGAAAAGCTTTATGATGTTGAAAAGTGTTGAACTAGTCTGAAATCAAATTTACGAAGTCGTCAAATGAGCTCTTCTTTGAATCTTAAATTTTTAGAACACATCAACAGTAGTTATCATCCCACCGCGCATGCCAAAATATGTTATCTCTCAGAAGTGCACCATAGTTTAGGGATGAAAACAAGTGTTCTAACCTTACTCTTCCCTCAGTTCCGTATATACACTTGAAACACCTCATGGCTATGGGTATCCCTATGTTTAGGTGAATCTTTGAGATTACAATATTGGTTCCTCATTGATGTAACCTAAATGATCTTTCTTGTGTTTTAAGGGTAACGAGATGGTTGTAAATGAAATTTAAATGAGGTGGTACACAAAAATTATTGATGGCTTTGACTGAGTACATGCACAATTTACTGAGAAATAGATTAAAGGATCAGAAAGTGATGTGTTTCAGCCAAATCCTAAGGAAAAACACTTATGTGTTGAGTGATAAATCAAAACAACACAACAAGCTAAAATTCACACTAAAACTATGCAGAAAAACACCAAATTTATAGCAACGTAAAGATAATTAATTTAGGGAATTAAAATTCAAAAGAGTTAAAAGAAAGATACACATCACTGCAAATAATTGGAAAGGCAATAACTAATTCTCATTCAAGGTAAAATCTGAAAGAAACTTTCTTCAACACTCCTACATCCAAAAATTCTTCCCTTGTGCTTTACCAATGCACATAATATATAGCAAAAATATTCACCCACCCCTCCAAAAAATTGGTTGCAATCTAAACTTGCCAATGCATGTTATTTTTAGCCTTTATGATGAGTAAATAAAGGGATTAAATAAACATGTTGTTTACAATGAGGCAATAATAACCTTTGATTCCGAAAATACACTTTATCCAAAGTGCAGTTGACTACTTTAAATATGGAATAATGAATAAACTTTGGTGAATTATTTGCTAATATTATCCCTTTTCTAGATGTGCAAGTCTCCTCCAATGTGCATGCAATTGTATCTTCTTATTGTTTATGTGACACATGTTCTGTCCTCTTGTGATCACATGGAAAAATACACTCCTGTGTAAAAATAATGCCTTTGGTTTCAATACTTAGAAAAAAGAATTCATCTTCACAAATGGGGGCTATTTGTGCACATTTGTAAAACAATAATTCTTCCTTTTTGTAGATAATAAGGTCTTCTATGAAGATTAATGTAATTCCAAAACTGTCTCTTTCACTGATTCATGAGACAAAATGATGTTGAACTACTTCGATGCATTGTATTCCCTTGTGGGGACCACTTCATTCATTTATAATGTGACATTCTTTTGACTTGGCTATGGTGTATAATCTATTTTAGAAACTTACTCAATTAGAATACATTACTTTGGTATCCTATGAATACTTGCAGATACTATAACCATTGATCTATTATTTTTTTGAATATCTTCAGGCCCCTTTGGAAACATTAGCATAATTACCCATGCTCAAAATAGATAATAATTGGGGAAAAGGGTCCCCCTTATCATGATGATTAACCCTTTACATAATTTCGGTGGTAATGAGTAACCTTACGTTGGTTAGGGTTTGTTGAGGTATTGACACGTATCATTTTTTTACCTCCAGGTGGTGTTTGATAACTTAGGATGAGTTAAACAGGGTTAAAATGTGTAAACCCTATTCAATCAGCCATTTTTGGGACCTCTTTCTAAGCTAAGGAAACTCTTTGAAAATTGCCTCATGGCCAACTTTGATGTGATTTTTGAGCTTTGCTAACTCTACAAACTCAGCCTCTATGACATCTATTCTATTTGTTTTTAAAGAAATTTTCCACCATTTTTGATGAAAAACCTTTGTTTTTCCTATTCTAGAGGATAGTTTCCATGGCATTATTTCCTTTGTGACTTAAATTAGGGATCCTCAATTTTTTGTGGCTTTAAGAACTCATCTTTATCACCATGAACCCTTTTGCAAGATTTTGTGCTTTTTAACTGTAGTGACTAGGCCACTATCAATGAACAAGGTGAGCACACCGTTTCCATGAAATTAAACCTTTGTTATTTATATTTTGAGGTGTATTGGGAACTCAGATATTGAAAATTTGTTTCTTATTTTTCATTTCGAGCATACCCTAACGCTTTCAACTTGGTTACTAGTTCTTGGTATTTGTCATGTAGCTTTGCACTTGATGATTTTTTGAGGGTTTGTTTTATCGACCCCAAACAAGTGAGTTCTTGTTTGCTTTTGGTTATCTCTGTAAAACTCCTAGAAAATATTTAACATTCATGGAGAGAATGAGCTTATTTCCTAAATTTTATCCAAATGTTTTTTCTCTGTGATTTCAAGAGGGAAGAAAGGACTCTTTATTCATTTATATTTATGATTTATAGCTTTTAAATATCATTTTTTTTGTACTTTGAACATCCTCTTTCTAATGCTACATTATTGACCTTGTGCCTTAGAAACCTTTGTTCATACCATATTTGATGGCATGCTTTGATTTTATTGCATTGGGTTGCATCTAAATTCTTTTTCATTTCAAGATATAAGTTTGATTTTCTATATGTTTAGCTCAATGAGCTCATCCCTCAATAATGTTGAGCCTGTGTTGTGCTCTTATAATGGCCATTAATATCCCTCTAAAGTCAAGTGGTTGATCCCCTTTTAAACCCAATGCAATAGCTGAAGGATTTGTCTTGCTATATTTAACTCTGAGAGGCCGTCATTAAAGTAATTTATAAAATGATTGAGTTGTCCATTGTTCTCTGAATGCAACTAAATTGTCATTTTTCTTAAAACTTTTGTTCTACTGCATATCAATATCCATTTTCTATTTTTCCTATTCTGGAGGATGGTTTCCATGGCATATTAATATCAATATCCATTTTCTGAATTAAAGAAAAGAAGGACTACATAGCCCTAAGAAGATGGGCAGCTGTAGAAGACCTCACCCCAAGAAGAGACCATAAGTGAATAAACTTCATCTCAGTGAAGGGCTTGGTGAATAAATCTACAATCTGATAAGCTGTCTGAATGTACTAAATGTCAATGATACCATCATGAATAAGATCCCGTATGAAGTGTATATGGATCTCAATGTGCTTCGTCCACTGATGCTGAACTGGATTTCTGCAAATAGAGATAGTGCTTGTGTTATCATAGTAGATAATGGTAGGTCACCAAAAGTGGATGCCAAACTCTGTCAGAATACCCTGTAGCCAAATAGATTCTATGGCAGCATTAACTGCTCCTATGTATTCGGCCTCTGTAGATGATATCGCAATTGCATTCTGCTTCTTGATAGACCAACTAATAGAACCCGAACCAAGAGAGAAACTGTAGCCATAAGTAGATTTCTGATGATCTAAGTCACTGGCCCAATCAGAATCTATGAATCCAATCAAGTCAATATCAACCCCTCCATGATAGTGTATGCCATCAGCATAAGTGCCACAAACATAAAGAAGGATCCATTTAGTTGCTTCCCAATGCAGCTCATGTGGCTCCTGCATGAATCTAGACACGATCCCAACAACATACGATAAATCCGATCGAGTGTGAGTAAAGTAGATCAAGCTCCCAACTAACTGTCGGTAAAGAGTACCATCAAGCAAGGGAGTAGAGCAATCTGAAACCAACTTAACCCCAGAAATAAAAGGAGTAGGAGAAGACTTGCAATCAGACATCTGAAACTAAGCTAGCAAATCAAGAGCATACTTAGGTTGGAAAATCAAGATTCCCAAGTCAGATTGTGAAATATGGATCCCTAGGAAGTAATGAAGCAGACCTAAGTCAGTCATGGAAAACTTGTTGGCTAAGGCAATCTTCACAGAATCAATAATAGAGGAAGAGCTTCCTGTGATCAACAAGTCATCAACATAGAACAAGAATGAGTATGGATTAGAGTGACACCTAGTAAACCCTAATGTAAATAAGGAGGAGTCCATCTTGGCATACCAAGCCCAAGGGGCTTGTTTAAGGCTATAAAGAGACTTCTTTAACTTACAAATGAGGGAGGAATCTTGGACGTAACCTGGAGGTTATTCCATATAGATATCTTCCTCTAGGTCACCATAAAGGAAGGAACTCTTAATGTCCATTTGATGGACTTTCCATCTTTTTGCTGTGGCAATGGCTACCTAGGTGAGCTGAATAGAAGTCATCTTCGCAACCGAAGCAAAGGTTTTTGTATAATCAACCCCAGCTATCTAGGAGAAACTCTTAGCTACTAATCATGCTTTAAAATTTTCGACGTCTCCATCTACTCCATACTTTGTTCAGAACACCCACTTACACCGAATGATTTTTCTTCCTTAAATCGAAAGAGTGGTGAGATCCCAAGTATCGTTCTTCATGAGAGAGGAATACTCCTCATCCATGGCAGAATCCCACTGAGGAATACCAGAAGCCTCCCGGAAATACTATGGATCAGAAACAGAGGTGAAGAAAGATTGGGGCCCAACGAAATCTGAGTGAGTACGTCTAATATCTGAAGTATCTCTAACTAAATCTCCACCACTTTGGAAAGTTTTCCTGGCCCAAAGGGGACTAGGAGGATCAGGCTAAGAGTCAGAAGATTCTTCACTTGAGTGAGAAGGGACATATTCCTCATCATCACTACTGTCAGAATCAGAAGACTCAAAGATCTGATGGTCAGGAGGATCCAGAAGAGGAGCACGCTCAACAGTATCATCATCTAACGAGTCAGAATCTGAATTAGCGAGCTGAAGAACCTCAATAGGTGGAGAATTAAAAGTCGAAGAAGACTCATCACACTTAACACTTCTCTCAATATATAGCTCATGAGAAGTAGAATTCATCAATCCATATCCCTTCACACCATCAGGATACCCTACAAAGATACAAGGTTTGGATTGTGGTTCCAAGGCCTTGCGTTTCTTCTTGGGAATCTAAGCCATAGCCTTGGATCTGAAGACTCAAAAGTGCTCAACATCAGGCTTGCGTCCAAACCAGGCTTCAAAGGGTGTCATCCCTCTTACTGCCTTGTGTGGAACATGGTTCTGAATGTAATTTGTACAATTCACTGCTTCGGCCCAATACTATGAGGGAAGAGACTTTGATTGAATTATACAAGTGGCCATCACCTTAAGAGTATGGTTCTTTCTTTCTGAAACTCCATTCTGCGAAGGGCTATAAGCAACTGTATGCTACAGAGAGATCCCTTCATAAGTACAGAAATCCAGGAACCTATTGTTTACATATTCACCTCCATTATCAGTTCGAAGAACCTTGATAAACCATTTCTCCTATTTCTCAGCAATAGCCTTAAAGTCCTGAAAATGTTCAAAGACTTCAGACTTAAGCTTAAGAAAATATACCCAAGTATATCACGAATAGTCATCAATGAAGGTTAGCACATAAAGAGCTCTAGTAAACGAAGGAGAAGGAAATGGACCAGAAACATCATTGTGAACAAGATCCAAGGGACGAGTGGATCTCCAGGCTTTCCCTTTGTCAAAGTTATTTTCAGGATGCTTTCCAAGGGTACAACCCTCACAAATACCCTTAGAAAACTTAACATGAGGCAACTCATTGACCATTTCGTTTTGACTCAATTGTTCCAGGTAGCGATAGTTTAGATGTCCAAAATGTTCATGACATAGCTTACTAACCTCATTTGCATGAGTGAGCAAGGTAGTGGGCGTAGAATCAAAAGTAATGTGGGAGAAGGTGTACAACCATGAATGGTGATCTACCTTTCCCTCAGCCACTGTAGTGTCATTGTTAAGCTCACGAATAATCACCGAGTTAGGACCAAATTCCACTCACATTCCTTCACCAAGGTGAGTAATTTGGTAAACTGATAGGAGATTGGTAGAGAGATCAGGAACACTCAACACTTGGTTAAATGTTCCCCCATCCATCTCTACCGATCCACTACCGGAAACCAACATTGTTGTGTCATTACCCAACATGATTTGGGACATTCCACAAGGTTCAATGTTGGAAAACTCAACATGCAAAGAACCCATGTGGTGTGAGGCACCGGAATCTATAATCCATGTCGATGAAGGAGAAAATTTGGCTACAAGGGCATTTCCCTTCTTCTTATCATTTCTAGCACCTTTTGCAGCAGAAGAATCAACCTTCGGAGCACTTTGTTTTATTGATTCAGGAACACTTATTTTATTTTTCTCAAGTAAATGAGATAAGTGATCAATTTGTTTCTTAAAACAGTGTTGCTCGTCATGACCAGTATTCTTGCAATAGGAACACAAATACTTGCTTTTCTATGCTCTAGGCTTAGAAGTCGAAGTGTTTGTGTCATTTTTAGATTTGATCTTGGTTTCTTTCTTAGGTTGATCCTTAGTTTCTTTCTTCTTTTCAATCTTCTTTCCCTTCCTAGTACTTTCTAGAAGGGCATGTGACTTAGACTTGAGAGACCCCATTTTAATGATTTTTTCCTGTTCTTGAATGAGTTGGGATGAAAAATAGTCAAAGGAGGGCATCGTCCAAGTATCACCCAAAGTAGCTTTTGTAGCGTAGAAAGTTGACACGTACACAGAGTATTTGGGACCTAGTTTAGAGAGAATCGACAAGGTCAGTTGAGAATCTTTCTTTTCTACTTGACATCCTTTTAACAATAATCTAATGTGGACAAATTTCGAGAAGAAGGCTTGTAGGTTTTCAAAGCCACTAGGATTTAACCCTAGTAGTTCATTTTCCAATTCATGCGCTCTCATGTCATCTAGTTGTCGAAACATTGCATCCAGCATTTTCCACGCAGATGTAGGTGTTTCAGACACCTTAATGTGGAAGAGCAAGTCATGAGAAACGGACATGCATAGAAGACCTAAAGCTTCATCACTATGGTTTAACCACTTAGATTTTTCAGGTTCGTCGTCTGGTTCAGTCTCAGTTCCCATGGTGATGCGGTATATCCCTTTACCCCTTAGTTTCATTATTATTTTCGATCTCCATTCAAAAAATTTGAACGGCATAAGCAAAGGAATTGAAACTGCATCCATAGTGTGAGAAAGAGAAAGAAATGTAGAAAAGAAACACAACCACCCAGGACAATAACAACCCCCCCGTGCTTTCGGCACTTTATAGTTTAGTGCATTGATTACAATCAGGTCCGTGCGTTTGGTTTGAAACACTTGGTAACTCATCTTGCAATTAGCATAATAACGCATAAGAGAGGAGACCACAACATTGTCTCATGGAGCACAACAAAAGAGGAACACCGTAAACAAGCACAAGTAAAAAATAGAAAGGAGGTGAAAGCATACCCTGGTGGTGAGAAAAAGTGTCTCACGTTGCACGAAATAATCCCTTTTTCCTAATATTGTGGCAGACGCGCTCACAATTCCACGAAAGAAAGGAATTGAACAAAGCTCAAAAGAATGAGCTGAATTAAGCAAAACAAAGACACCCCCCTAGAATGCGACACTTTATAAAATTAGTGAATTTACAAATCTAATGATCCCATCATCTAGAGTGCAAAAAAAATGCAACTTTGACTAAAGAAGTGCTCAAAACCGAGCAACGATTCAAAAGTTATAGCAAAAACCAATTCCCGCAATTTGATGAGAAAAAGCCAAAAAGCCTACAAACGGATTAAAAAAATGCCCTAAACGCATGCAAAGGGTGTCGTATGTATGCTCGTTGGAAACGACACAGAATTTGAGATAGGTTTTTTTTGTATTGCGAGGGGGGATTAGCCACCTGCCAATCCCGGACCTCACCCTTCGTCTTCGGCACTCGACGGAAGGTTAGAAATACAACAAGCCAAAAACCAAATTGTATAATGCCAAAGAAAATATAGTTTAAATAATGTGAAATTAAATAAAAGTAGATCTAATTTAATTAAATCTAATGAGATCTAATCTAATGAATATTTAGATGAAGATTTTTTTGTTTAAATATATATGGAAACTTTTTTGTAAAAAAAAACTTACCATGAAAAGAGTTACTTGATTTTTGTTTTTTAAAAAATCACGTTTGACTTTGATCAGACCAAAAAACAAAAGAACAGGCCGTGATTTGTTTTAAAGATTGAAAGGAATTAGAAGGAACCTTTAAATAAAGAAAGATATGTGAAAAAAATGCCCGTAGATTGGAAAAAGCAGTGATTGTTTTAAAAAACGCCCAACCACTTACCAGCCACTTACCAGTTCAGAAAAAAAGAAACCTGCGTGTGAAACAGTAGCAACAGTCCATGCAAATTCCCAAAAAACACAAGTTTTAACAGGCCACACAAAAAAAGAGATGTTGCAGGCCGTTTTTGGTGTGGTAGAGGCGTTTTCGGTGTGGTAGAGGTAATTTACAACCCTGTGAAGCAAAAAAACGTGGCAGATGATTAAAAAATGCCTGTGTAATAAAAAAAACGTGGTTGATGATTAAAAAATGCCTGTGCAATCAAAACAATGTGGCTGAAATGAAGAAAAAATGCAGGCCATGCGTGAATGAACAGTGATGGCAGTTTGAACAGTCCAAAAATGGTCAAAGGGATAGCAGTTCGTTGATGAGCAACCATGACTGAAGAACTCAAGGATCTTGCAACCACATACAACATACACAAGAAAAAAAACACAAAAAACTTTCCGAGAAAGCTTGTAAGAGATATTAGCAAGATAATTTCCAAAAAATAGTGATCAAAAGACTTGCATGCAGAGTAAAATAACGAAACCACCAAGTAAGAGTAATCGCAACAAAAAATAAATTGAGTGCACGTTTACCCGATCTCAAATCTGATACCATGAAAATATTTTATGAGAATCGAATCGGAAATGAGGCACCATGAAGTAGTTGCACTCCAACAAAATCGTGAGAGATCAAGTGATAGCAAGGAAAAAATTGATCAGTAATGGAAGAACTTGCTCAACAGAAACAAAGCTTGCATAGAGGAAAGACAACGGAGTGTCTTGGCATGCTCATAAATGAATAGAAAAGGGGTACATATAGGGTGCTGAGTAACCCTAGTGCATGACACATATGCAACCCTAAACCTAACCCTAAACCTAACCCGTGTGATATGACCCTCCAACATGAGAGGAGGACACATAGGATAACTCACACTAACATTAGATACTTTTTTATTTTTTGTATCTCTTTTCATTTGAATTGTATCATGCCAAAGTTAGTTCAATATAACTCGAAACATAGCTATATATTAAATTTTTTGAAATCGATGGTTGTAATCTGCCATCTCTTTTCTTGTACTTTCACAATTTTAGTTAATGGCCACGTCAAGGTTTTTTCTAATGGTTGAACCTTTACACTACTTGCATTCTTGAAGATAAATTTAAATCCTCCTTCTATGATATTCTCTTATATGTATATTCTTTATGAAAACAATAGTTGTTTATATTTACAAGGAAAATTCTATGTATCTTAGATACCCCTGAGAATGATATAATGAATGCACTTCTTGAACAATGGAATCCATTTTCAACCGGATAGATGCTTATTTAGTATTTGATTTTTAAGCATACTATAGCTTTATACTTCATTACCACCCAAAATTGGGTCTTTCACAAATTGACATGTTGCTCTATTCAAAATCATTGAGCTTCTCTTTATTTAATCATGTGTAATATTCAGTATATATTGGACACAATCTTGTTAGCATTTGAATTTGACCATGGAACAGTGAATACTTTTGCCTATAGTAAACTGAAGTTATTTGATTTTTGGGCCTTATTCATTGTATAATATTTGAATTACTCATGTGATCATTTATATTCCAACCATAGCTTTTAACCTGCACTGTTCCTGTTTCCTATGAAAGATATAGTGTTATCAAAATTGCTATTAATTGAAAAAAAAAAGTTCACAAAGATCATTGAAATAGTTTCTATCTACCTGTACCTAGTAACATACTTTCAGACTGGATGTAGCTCTTCATTCATTTTTAATTTTTTTCCACTACAAATTTTACGTTCATGGTAGACATTTATATAAATATTTTACTTCAGAATTCTATACTTTTAGAACAACTTGGTATGTACATAGTATAGCTGATGCTTTATCACTGATGATTTCCTGCAATCTAAACCTTTTGGATTCTATGTTAGATGAGCTCATGATGAATTTTATTTAATGAAAAACTTGTGACTTTAATGTAACTTTATGATAATACAATTGATCTTGAAACTATATTTCTTCCAAAATTGCACTAGAATGCCATATTTTCAATTGATTATTACATAAGACTCATATGATGTTTCCATCTATACTTCTCTTTTATCAGCATTGTCACCTTCATACCCGAAAATGTGACTTTCTCAATTTATGGTATTGCCATTAATCTATGGATTCACATGATCAATATCCTTTAGATGGCTCCTTAATGACCAAGTATTGCAATTCATCTATGTTCCTTTCAAATATTGCAGTTCATATGATCTTTGATCAACCTTTCAAATATGCTTGGACTGGTTAACCATTTTTTCCTTAATACAGTGATATAGTTTATGCATTGTAGTCATTTCACAATGTCACTATTTGATTCGTATGTTTGATTTCTTGTAGCTGTAATTACAAATAGATTTAGCTCCTTCATTTCTTTCTGTACTAATTTTCCTAGGCATAAATTTGACATTTCATGGTGACACCTTGCCAATTTGTACTTAAATTCATTGAGTTTGAACAACCTGATTTTTAATGTATAGCTGATTGTGTATCCTATTCTGGATTTTGAAATTGTAGTGCTGTTAAATGAATCATTATGCTTCCATTTTTTAATGAAAACCTTATGACTATCCATATCCAAATGGTGTTAATGCAGTGTTCTTGAAATAGCTTGTCTTCCACAACTTGAATTAGAATGCTAGGTTTCCATTTTCATTACATGAACACTTAATTACATGCTTCTTTACATTGATAGAACTTATTTTGGTTTTGTGATATGTACCTCGATAGCATGCCAATGTAGACTTATGCTCTAATATTTGTTGCGCCTGACAATAATTTAACTATGAATCCTTAATGATCTGATATCTAGACTGCAATTCAGTATTTGCTTGGTTCTAAAAGCTATTACTGTTCGTTGATATTTACAACAGTTAACCTTTTTTTTAATATATGTTAACCATGTTTGCCTACATGCATTCAAGATCGTGCAATTAGAAAATAAATCGATGCATCTTAGCACTCTACTAGTTGATTCCATAACTATCTTGGTTCTGTTCATTAGTTCTTATGAGTTTTTTCCTATCATGATACCTGTAGACCATCTTAATATGAAAAAATGCTTCTGAAAATGATAGGCTTGTAGCTTCTCTTCAATTCCATATTGTGTTACTCTGATGAACCTTATGCGTTCTTGATTTTAGGAGTATTCATGTGACTGAAGCTAGTAGCACATGAATATACATTTAACCTTGAGCTCAAAATAGTGCAATCTTGATGTTTATAATAGCTTTTATGTACACTGATGCAATGTTAACTGATGAAGAGATTCATCTAGATGAAAGAGTTGAAGTTGGAACAATGAAGACAAATTAGGATACCCTAAGGCAATGATGGGTTCCTTCTATATGTGTTTTCAGGTACCATGATGCAATGGAAGATGAAGATGAAGACCAAAAGAATACTCAAAGGAAATGATGGGTTTTTTCTATATTCCTTTGCTTTTAGATTTGCGTACATGTATATTTCTGCATTTCAACTTTTATGATATGTATTGATTGTATAAAGAAATAAACCAATCAATCACATGATTAATAACATTTAAACATAACGAAATAATGAAATATGATGTACCTATAACTTGGAGATAGTACCCATGTTATCCAATCACACCGTGAGTTCAAGTATATGCACTTGTGTAAATATAAGGGTGTTTTGATTCAGTGATAACAATTATATCACAAAAAAACAAAGCATGGTTAGGATACCAACCATAGCGGAATATCTAATGGTTCCAACGATAGTCACATTGAATTTTTTTTGTTATTTTATTGTTGTATTTTGTTAGGATGTTATGAGGTCCCCATAGGGGGTGGTCTCGAAAAGTGACCATGTGATATGTGTTGTTTCTTTCTCCTTTTATTTTGATTAATTTGTGAGTTTGTATTTTATTATCACATTGTATTTCACTTTTGTATTGTTGATTAAATGTACACTTGTTTAGTAATTAATTATGTTAATTTTTCAGATGTGACAAAAATGGAATTATTTGGGGGTAGCTGGTCCTTGTGACCTTTTTTATTTGACTTGATTTTAATTGATTTCGGTTAGTGTATACTCAAACCATCTCTCAAAATCCAAAATTTGACCTTTAAGCCATTTTTTTAAGCTTTTGGGACAAGTTAAGCTTGTCCCAAACCTCTTAAATTTACCCTCGAAATATACCTATGGGGTAAGGTGTCAAATTTAGACACCATCATGTGATTTGGAAGGTAAAAAGGTTAAATTATTGAACTTTCTTGCATGATTTTTTAATTTTGTTCTTTATAGGTATGGAGTGAGGGTTAGTGTGTGTAAGAGGCTTGTCATATCCTCACCATACAATTCATTATCTTGGGATTTTATGTTTGACTTGGTCATGTGGAGTTAATGAAAACTATTGTGGCATCCTATATGGAGCCATCTCACCCTCCTCTCCTCTTTTTCTATTTATAGAAGTTATTCTGAAAGTTTGTGGGTTACATCATTTTTTGGTGCATTTATATTTTGGAGTTTTAGCTTGAGTTGCTTTCTTGGGAGTCTTGGAGATTTTTATGATTTGGATTTGAACTTATAAGGATCTCAGAGTTATGATTTTAGAGTCAAGTTCTTACAAGGGCAGGAGAGTAACTACACCCATGCAATTTTACTTTATATATGTGTGTGTGTTGTATGTAAATGAATGGTTGTGTGTTCTTGTGTTGGGACCTTAGGAAGAATGGCCTTAAGTATGGTGTAGGAGAAGGTTTATGGGTGTAATGCCAACTCCAATTCAACTCTAATTGAACCATGTTATCAATTTCAAATTGATTTTAATATTAAACCTTTCTATTGTATTCTAGTTAGCATACTAATAAGAAGTGTGAGACATCATGATTACTGTTGTTTTTTAATTATTAGTTTAACTTTTTGGTTGTATTATGGACCTTGATGGGAATTTAAGGATATTATGATGATATAGAATGGTTGCCTTATTACAGACATATTTTGATATCATTACTATTTTTTATATTGTTATGTCTCTTCTCACTCTACATTGAATCCCTAGACCTTGATATCATATTAGATATTAGGCATTTCTAGATGGGCATTGATACAAGTTTTTTACTTATTTGATAGACAATATAGATGTGTTAGAATTGTGACATTATGTTACTATTGCGATAAATTTTATACTCTTTATTCATATATCAGTATTCGATGTTCTAAATGTTACTATTGTATGGACGTATTGGATGTGATTTATGGATATTTATGGATGATTGGAAGATGTTATGATCTTAGTACAAATTGATAAATTGGTAGAATCGAAATGTTAGAAATTTGAACAATTGGTGAATTACTTAATTCTAACATTGGTTTAATTATGATATTCGATGATGTATATTGTTAGGTATACATGTATGTGTTTTATTATTTCGAAGTCATTAATATGGCCATGAGGCCGGAAAGGTATGTTTTTTACAAGAAATTATAGCACAAAAAAATACGAGGGATAGAAGATCAACAACGAAGGACTGTGGGGTACTGGAAATAGTTCATCATGGCAACTTGTGTATTTTTATGTTGTGTATTGTTTTTGATTGTTTGAAGGTCCCCATTGGGGGTTGACCTCAATAGTGACCCTGAGTAAGTTGGTGACTTTGTCTTGTTGATTTATTTAATTGTGAGTTATTCTCTTTTTGTTAGTATGTGGAGGCACTTTTCTTTTTTTGTTTAGCACCCCTCTTAAGTTAATTTGAAAGTGTTTAACTTGTGCTAATTAGGATGTGACAAAAAGTGGGGGAATAATGTGAGTTGGTATCCTTAATGTGTGTTGGTTTGGAATTAATTTAATTTGGTTTGGAGTAGTGTGCACTCAATATTTCAAGTGAAATTCAGATTTTTACCTTCTAAGACATTTTGGAGACTGGTGGGACAAGTTAAGCTTATCACATACTTGTTAAAGTCACCCAGCCACTAGCCCTATGATGTGAGGGGATTATTATACATTCTATTTTATGTTTTTATGAGAAAAAGATCAATTAATTTAAGTTTTATAACATGGGTATTTTTTTTTGTCCTTTAGGGGTGTGTGTTTGGGTTGAGTGTGTAAGAGGATGGTCATGACCCCAACCACCTATTTATTATGCTTTGAGATTTGGGTCTGACCTTGGTGATTTTAATGGAGAAGAAATGATGTTGAATCCTACATAGAGCCACATCATCTCCCTCTCCCTCTTTTCTATTTATTTCTATTTGTGTGGGGATTTGGGGGTTACTTGTTCATTTTTTTGGTGGATGCTTGTAATTTTCGAGAGCTTGTTTGAGAATGCTGATTTGAGCTTTGATTGGATGGTGCTTGCTTGGGATCTTGGAAAGCTTGGAACTTTTCTTTGTTTGATCCTCTTTATTTCTAAGGCATATCTTCATGCATGTTTTTACCTTGATATTTTTTTGTACTCACATGTGTGGATGATGGTTGTTGTATTACTTATGGTTATGGGAAATAGATTTCATCCTTAGGTTGTGATAGAAATGGAAATGGGGGTAAAACTTGTGGGAGGCATAAGAGAAATGTCATTGGGTATTTTAGGAGGGAGTTGGGTTGGGATGTCCACCTTGTTGATAAATATGATTTGTGTTTATCTTGTTGTTTTCTTGTGGAAAGCGTACGAGTGAGGGAGGCATAAGAATGGGTTTATTTCTTGAAGGATGCATAAGAGTGGTGTATATTCTTGGAGATAGGAATAAAATTTGTTGTATGTAATGTGATGGAGCTTTTTAAGGCTCACAGGTGGACACCGACACCCTTGGGAGGTATAAGAATAACCCCCATGTTTCTTTCTCCTCCTTGGCTTTTGCATGAAGCCTTTGTGTTGGAAACTTGCTGGTTTTGTTGTGATTTTGAAAATGTGTCATTGTTTTGAGTGTCTTGATTAAATGTAATTGTGGAAGCCATTAGAGTTTCCAATGGTTTTTTTATATCCCTCATTTCTTATTTGTTGGGTCTCATTGGCGAATTTGGAAGAAGGCTTATCTCCCTCATTGGATATTCGGTTGGGTGGAGAGTGTTGCCTACTCCCCAATTTTAGTGTGTGCTTGATTTTGATGATATGGTTAAGTCCAATGGAGGAAGTGATGTTATTGGAGAAAGACATGTGGATTCAAAACTTGTGCTACAATGATTCTACAACTTGTAAATTTTACCAATGGAACATTGGTAGTCTTCTTCTATGTTAATGGTTAGATCTTGTAAATGAGTATTGGGCTTGTATTACTTGAAAATTTTCTTAGGATTTGTATTAAAAATCTGTTTTTAAAAAAAGATAATGTTATTGGGTGGAAATTGAATTTGATCCTATTGCATTATTGGAAATTTTGTTAAATGGGAAAAGGAATTAAAAGCCTTATAACTTCATGTTTTACTTTCTTGTATCCAAGTGATTGAGTAAAGATACAATAGAATAAACCCTACAATCGAGCCCCTTTTTATTTGGAACAAAAAATTTCCTAACTAGAGGATTAAAAAACACAACCAACTATACACTTACATTGTCCTATAAATAAATTTAAAGTAATGTTTTATTTGAAATTTTTCAAATCATAAAATTGCACTCTTTTATAATTATCTAGGTGAATGTAAATTATATCGATATAAATGTATAAAATCAAATTTATCCTCTCCCACTAAAGTACAAACTCATATATTAATGGAAAAATTATTCAATTAGTAAATATATATCTTAATATATTACAGGGATATATTAAGAATATATATATATATATTGCATTCTAAATTTACTATATCAACATATAAATATTAATATATTCTTATTTTCTTAACAAATATTAATATATATATAATTATATAAGTACATTATATTTGTATATATATTATTACATAATAATAATCCAAATTCGAATTAAAAATGTGACCCATTTGAAATTGGGTAAGTGAAAGGTAAAGTATTTTGATAATGTTTATAAAGAAAGGAAATGTTTGTGTTGGTCGGCACTATGGGCTGCGGTCAACATTTATATTAAAATATTTTTTCGGTTGGGGGGAGGGACGCCAACCCCACCCCAAACCCATGTAATATATGAGGTGGGGACGGGGTTAGCGCCCCTCTCCCCAACATTGTAACCCCACTTACTACAAGCTCTAGCTCTCTGAATAGCTATCGAATTATGTGCAATGCAGTCTATTTTTATAATCAAACCTATCTCTTCTGAAAACTTAGGAAATTTACTCTTAGTTAATATATTTGTGTGTGTGTGTGTGCGCGTGCGTGTGTGCATGTGCATGTGTGTGTGTGTGTATGTGTGTGCGCGCGCGCGTCTATATATACCAGTTTTTTTTATTTGGCTGATTTAACATTTAATATGGTTAATAAAATTTAAAGGAACATATTAAATACGTATATAAATACATATATATTTGTAAAAATATAGATATGTATTTATATCTATATTCACACTGAAATGTTATATATATACAAAATATATATATACAAGCCTACAATTAAAAATTTTAATATGAACATGGATAAAATTGGTAGTTACCCACCACCCAAATAGGGTAGAAAACAAAAAAACAGAATGATAAATAAAAATGGTAACTAGATTTCAAACAAACCCTAGGAGAGGGATGTACACAAATCTTTATCTTGTGAGTATCCATCATTTATCTTACCCTAGGAGAGGGATAAACCCTAAGAGGAATAAACCCTAGGAGAAGGATGTACACAAATAGCCTTCCACCTTGACCTACTAAAAAAACAAAGTAATGGAGAGATTAGGTTTAGAAAAGGAATTTGTGACAAACCATAAGATTATCTAGGGTTATTTTTGTATAACCTAAATCTAAGGGCTGAGAAATATTAGATCTAATGGTGTAGGATGAACCCTACATCACTTAATTGATGGGGTATTTAAGTGGGAATGAAATAAATAAAATGAGTTGTGTGTAATGTTAAATGGGGCCTCAGGGGTTAGACTAAGTTGTGCACCTCGTCCTCTTGGAATAATTAACTTATAATAATGTGCATGTCTTTAACATTGTAGGATTATTATCCTTGTCTAATTTCATTTAAATTTGATTTTGGACCTTAAATAAATTAATTTAAAAAGGATTAATAGAGTTAAGAAATGAAAATTAAATCAATAAGTATTAAACGAAATAGTGAAGCGTAGTTGGAGAATTTAAATCGTGATTTGATTTTGGAAATTGAGGCAATTTTAATTAGTCGTTATTTATTCCAACTTCCTTAGAATATTCAAACTTGAAAATTAAATTAGAACCCGGTGGATGTTTACCGTCACCACCTTTCAAAGGAAAATTATAAAAATGTGATATGGTGATGGGGGTTAGATAAATATTAACTAATGGTTGACTTTATCTAAATTCCATGTTATTGTATTAAATTTATAATCAGGATTTAATTAAAGCTTTGCTTATGCCTTACCCTCAAAAAAAATTATCCCATAATTTTCCCTATTTAATATCAAGTTTATCGTGTTTTCTTGTTGAGAAAATTGTGGGCGTTTCACTTGGTATCATATATGTGGGTTTAGCGCTTAGAGCCTGGGCTGAAATTGAAACCCAAAATACCAGTTAGCAAAATTTGAGCCTCCATAATTCAAATAATAAAGTTGTTTTAATTGTTGTACTCACCTAATGGCGTTTTGTCAAACATAGTTAACCAAAAACATTGCATTGGATTAATATTTTTTGTGAACTTCTCGTGTAGCAGGAAATTCATTCTCCTTTGCAAAGATGTTATTTGATGATTCCTAACTCTTTCTTTATTCATGTGATGTGATAAACCCATCGAGACTCTTCCTTGTTGGAATGCTAAATTGTATGGTGTGACTGTTGTGGATTAGTGTTAGTGGTTGTGTTCATGGGTCAGACAGAGTAAATTAGAAGTTGTTAGTAATCTAAATCTCCCCCTTTTCCTCTAGTGGTTAGATGAGTTAATTTTGATTTTCACTTTGTCGAATGAACTCCTATATGGGAGAGTAGATTTCTGGACATGGTGTCCCATTTGATCTAGTTTTGTGTATGCATTATTAAATCTAAACTTGATGCATAATACCCCTATTGGCAGTCCAAGAAGGGGCTGTGAAATGAAGATGGTGTGAACTTTTCTATATTTTATATTCGTAAACTTGAGTTATTTTATCACGGATCATCATTTTATTTTATGATTTGATTCAGAAGCTCTGAGTCTATTTTAGTTATTTATATTTTTGTGAGATTTTTAGAGATTGCAATGCAGCTACTTAGCCATTTTAGTTGATTGTCGATATTTTTTAGATTTTATTTGATATGTGATTCAGAGCTTGTTTATCTTGTTGGCTACTTAGCTAAATGTTACGTGATTCATTCTTGTATGTTGATGAGCCGGTTCTACGTTGTTTGTGTTATGATATTGTTTCATATAGGGGTACACCCTAGGTACCTTGAATGTCTTCTTAGGTGCTTTAAGTTATGCCTTGGTTTTTGAAAGAAAGACCCTAGAGTATGTCTAGGACATTAGAGTGAATTTTCAGTTACTCAACCTTTTTAAGGAGAGAGCTCGTTATGTCATGTAGTCTAGTTGGCAGTGTGATGGTAGTAGTGGTGATTCTCTTTCAATTTGGTAAGATCTTTGATCCTTGTCATAGTAGATGTGTTTGATTATGGGCTTATGGATTTCATTAGAATCAAAGTAAATCTTGAATGATTGTAGATTTTAGTGGATAGTGTTTTGTATGGATATGACGTTCCACCAATGGGATGCTAAGTTTTATCATAGTTCCCTTGTTTTATTATAGAAATTCTTGATTGGTGGATTGTTTGTATCTAGGTTATTATGGTTAGATTTAATCCCATCCGGGAAATGTGTTTAATTAAGTGTAATTTTTTTTCTCTCGATGACCCATAAATAGATTTATCATTTCCTTAACTTTTTAAATTGTTATGTATACTAATTTATAATCTATTAGTATTGGGAGATGTTGAGACACTTATGGATACTTTTGGGTCTTTTAGACCTTTCTATTAGAGATGTTATTTTTATAGATCTTAATATTTTAATCTCAATTGTGTTTATGTTGTGCCCCTTATTTTAAAACTACAACTCTTGGTCATAGAAGCCATGTTGGGTAGATTAGTTAATTGTCCTCTTGCATTTGATGTCTTCTAATGGGGAATGAAGTGTCCTTGGAGTAAAACTTCCCTTGTCATCTTGTTGCTTGGTTGGTGGTATTTTTTTGAAGCATGAGTGTTGTTTGGAAACTCTTGTTTTTTCATCAAGAGAGATGATTTGAGATAAAAATAAATAAACATTGTTTTCCTTCCCAAACGGATCTAAACCTCTTAGATTCATGATGGTAAATTTTCTTCCTTTATGGTATTTTTCATTGTAACTTCTTTTATACTTGTAGAGAACCACTTAGAATGCATCAATGATGCTTTCAATTCTTTGGTAAACTATTGAAATCTTGGTGTGTTACATATTGGTTGATTGATCTCTTATCCCTATATAAGTAATAATGTGTCATTTTTTACTCTTTCACTCATTAAAATTTAATGGATAAGATGATTAACTTGAACATAATAAAACTCTAATTGAGGGGCTTTGATTTTGAAACTTAACAAATAAAACAGAACATTAGGAAAAGGAAAATAGTTCCTTGCTATAATGTTTGTATATTAATAGAAGAAATAAAACTATATGAAAATAGAAAGAAAATTTTGTCCATTTACCTTCCCTAGAAGTAAAATAAATAATTATTCCAGCTATATAGAAAGGCAAGATATCATACCAACATTGGTGGTACTCCTTAATGATGCAAATATGTGATATCATAATAAAAGGAAGATTTGGATTAAGAAATATTGTAAGAAATTTTCTTAGCAAGTGAAATTATAACTTTTGAATTAATAGTTAGTTTATAAAATGAGCAATATTTATATGTATTGAGTGCAATGTATAATTGAACCCCTGGTTCTATTGCCTACCCAAATTTGTGAAACACCTTGTTGATAGTGATGTGTTCTAGTTGTGTACTACTACCTTGTTCACAAATGTATGTGATTTTCCCTTGTAGGACTCTAGGCCAGTGTACCATTTTTTCCATGTAGCTCCACAAGTGTGAGTTGTGTCATTTTAGGAATGGGTCTTATCTCTTGATTTTAAGAAAAGTAACCTCCTTGGGTGCAGATTTAGTCCTTGGTGACCTAGGTTATTGGTAAATCTAGGCAACATATGTTAAGGATATGAAATAATTTTGGGAAGTTCTCTTTTCATGGGAAACCTTAATATTGGTTGTTTCCCCTGTGTCCTTGGTGAGAGAAAGTGCAAGTTGTTTTCATAAGTTGTTACTTGAGTATTGGTGTGATGTACTATTCGATTGTAGTTGGACCTCCTCTTGTTAATTTTTCTTTTCTAGCTCCCTTGAGTGATCTTTGGTGTTACAATTTATGCATGTGTTCTCTTTATGGTTATTTCAAGCTTAGGCAGGATTTAAGATAATTAAACTCCGTTGTGTTATGTAGAGTGAGTGGTGTCTCTTGTATTGATATATTAGTTGTGAAAAAATTATTTCATAATGGAAATAATATATAAGTTTTTAACGTTTCTCAAATCCTATTAGTGTTGTGTGTTCGATTTTTATTGAAAATTCAATTTATAGAAATAAATTTATGGTCATGACCTTACTTATTATTACCATAAACATATACTTGAATCCTTTAGAGTTACAAAAGTGCTTGCAATAGATAGTGTACAGGATTGTAAACATTTTTTTCGATTTCGGTGTTCTTCCTCATTGTTAAACTTCTCCTTGTGTGATCTTAAATTTGTGAGACCTATTAGTAGACATTTCTTCTCCTATAAAATGGATGGTCATGATTGGAACTTGTTATCCTTGTCTAAGTGGTGGACATTAAAGTGTATCCCAACCTTAGTGGAAGTTTCAACATTTATGATTGCAGTATGTTTTAAACATGGGAGACTATGTGATCATCTCGCGTTTATGGAATTCACCATGTTATTCTTTTACTTTTCTTGTTGTTCTTGAGATTCCTTTGAATACTTGCCATTTTGATGTTATCGGTTGTAGCTTGGTTGATTACGTAGAGTTACTTTGTAGAATTAAATGTTTACAACCTCACTTAAATAAATTTTAGAATTATGTCTAACATTCTCCCTTCTCCTTGATTAAATAACATTGGACAAAAGTTGGGTTTTGTAGACCCATTGTTGTTTGAAGAAAAGAAATCTCATAGAGGATGTGACTGTTATTATTATAAATTGTTTCCTTACCTCTTTTTCTGTGACTTCCAGGAGCAAGTAAAATCTAAGGGGAGGGGGATGTAATGTCGACTCCTCTTTAACTCTGATTGAACCATGTTATCAATTTTGAATTTATTTTAATCTTAAACCTTTATGTCTTATTATAGCTAGTATACTAATAAGACGTGTGGGAAATCATGATTACTATTGTGTTTTGATTATTATTTTAAATTTTTGGTTGTATTGTGGACCTTAATGGAATTTAAGGATATGATGATGATCTAGAATGGTTTCCTTGTTACTGACTGATTCTGATATCATTACTATTTTTTTATTGTTATATCTCTGCTCACTCTATATTGGATTCCTAGACCTTGATATCCTATTAGATATTAGGCATTGATACATGTGTTTTACTTATTTGATAGACAATACAAATGTGTTAGAATTATGACATGATGTAACTATTGTGATGAATTTTATATGCTTGATTCATATATGAGTATTCGATGTTCTAACTATTACTAATGTATGGACGTATTGGACATGATTTATGGATATTTCTAGATGATTGGTGATGTTATGATATTATTAAAAATTGATGAATTGGTAGAATCAAAATGTTAAAAACTTCAACAATTGGTGAATTACTTAATTCTAACATTGGTTTAATTATGATATTCAATGATGTAAATTGTTAGGTATACATGCATGTGTTTTATTATTTCAAAGTAATTAATATGGCCACGAGGTTAGAAAGGTATTGTTTGTTTTTACAATAAATTATAACACAAGAAACTACGGGGGATAGGATACTAACAACGAAGGAATGTGGGGTATTGGAAGCATGAGACCATGGCAACTTGTGTATTCATATATTGTGTATTGTTGTTGATTGTTTGAAGGTCCCCATTGGGGGGTAACCTCAATAGTGACCTTGCTTAAGTTGGTGACTTTTTCTTGTTGATTTTATTTAATTGTGATTTTTTAGTTTATTGTTTTTAGTATGTGGAGTCACTTTTATTATTTTATTTAGCACCCCTCTTAAGTTAATTTAAAATTGTTTAACTTGTGCTAATTAGTATGTGACAAAAGGGGGGGGGGGGTAATAAATGTGCGTTAGTAGCCTTAATGTGTGTTAGTTTGCAATGATTTTTTTTTTAGTAGTGTGTACTCAATATTTCAAGTGAAATTCGTATTTTTACCTTCTAGGAAACTTTGGACACTTGTGGGATAAGGTAAGCTTGTCCCACACCTGTTAAAGTCACGCACCCAATAGGCCTATGATGTGAATGGCTTAGTTTAGGTCCTATTTTATATTTTTATGAAGAAAAAAGAAATTAATTGAACTTTTCTTATAAGGGTATTTATTTGTGTCCCTTAGGGGTGTGGGTTTGGGTTGAGTGTGTAAGAGGATTGTCATCACCCCAAGTACATATTTATTATTCTTTGGGGATTGGGTTTGACCTTGGTTATTTTGATGGAGAAGAAATGATGCAGCATCCTTCATGGATCCACATCATCCCTGTCTCCCTCTTTTCTATTTATTTCTATTTGTGTGGGGATTTGGGGGTTACTTGTTTATATTTTTTGTGAATGCTTGTAATTTTGGAGAGCTTTCTTGAGAATGGTGATTTGAACTCGGATTGGATGGTTCTTGCTTAGGATCTTGAAAGGCTTGGAAATTGTTTTTGTTTGATCCTCTTCGTTTGTAAGGTAAATCTTCACCCTTGTTTTTACCTTGCTATTTTTTTGTACTCATATGTGTGGATGATGGTTGTTGTATTGCTTATGATTGTGGGAAATAGATTTGATCCTTAGGTTGTGTGAGAAATATAAATGGGCCTAAAAATTTTCGGAGGCATAAGAGAAGTGTTATTGGGTATTTTAGGATGGATTTGGGTTGGGATGTCCACCTTGTTGATAAATATGATATGTTTTTATCTTGTTATTTTATTCACGAAGGCATAAGAGTAAGGGAGGCATACAAGTGGGTTGACTTCTTGAGGGAGGCATAAGAGTGGTGTATCTTCTTGGAGGGAGGAAATAAGAGTTTTTGTGTGTATTGTGATGGTGTTTTTGGAGGCTCATAGGTGGAAAACCTAACCATTGGGAGCATAAGAAGAACCCAAATTTTCCTTTCTCCTTCTTGGATTTAGCATGAATCCTTTGTGTTGTAAACTTGTTGGTTTTTTTGTGATTTTGAAACTGTGTTATTGTGTTGAGTGTCTTAATTAAATGTGATTATGGAGGGCATTAGAGTTTCCGATGGCTATTTTTATATCCATCATTTCTTATTTTTTGGGGCTCAGGGGCCAATGAGGAAGAAGGATTATCTCTGTCATTGGATATTCATTTGTGTGGAGAGTGTTTCATACTCCCCCAGTTTTTTGTATGCTTGATTTCAATGAGATGGTGAATGATCTGTAAACTCTTCAAATTTTGAATTATCCACAAAAGCACAAAATAAATGTTGTTTTTCTACTTTCTATTAGAAATGAAAGAGATAGCTAGTGAATGAATTATGCTCATGCTTAGAAAACAAAATTGCAGTAAAGGAAAGAATTTAAACTCATAAACACCAAAAAAATTTATCCCGAGGAGGAAAAACTAGTTGGGAAGGGTAATTTATCTTTCTTCCCACTTTTATTGGCCAATTCAATATAATATGTACAAAAGTTACAATAAGTATGAAAGAGAAGTAAATAATATCTCACACATCCTCCCAAATACTTGTTTTCTTTGTATCAACACTCCTTTCTTCTACAAAACACAATTCCAACACTAAGAACTTATTGCTCACTCGCTTTCATGCTTTGATGATCCTATTCTCTTATACAGACATGTATTTATAGCATTTCCCATGTCCTCCCGTACACTGGAGGATGGGAAATTTCATGGAGGAGAAGAGACAGAAACAACCTTCCAAATTTTTGGATGTTTGTTTCATTTTAATTTTTTCTATACGAAATAGTCAGTACCACCATCCAATGTAGATTGGTGGTCCTAGGAATTATACCCTAGTTAGGCGGTGGTTCTATAACTACCACTCTACACAGAGTAGCAGACATGTTACTAAAAACATAGAACCTCTGCCTATCATTTTTTCTTCTTTGTGTTGACTATTTTGATGAAGTGTATTCATTTTGGATCCCTATGGATCACACCTCCCCTGCTTACGATGATTTTGATCCGAAAAAATATTAGTGGGGGAGTAGATGAGGAAATAATTCCATCACTTTCTCCTTTGAGTACCACCGGGCCTACCTTGGTATCTTTCTTTTCAGTCCAATCTACCAATACTGCTGGGGACCTCTCCTAGTCTCTCTGTCCTTCTGCTGTAGTACTACATTCTCCTCCAATTCACCTTGTGAGTCCAAGATGCAATTCTGAATGGAAGGTAGCAAGTGTAGACATTCATCTTCATCTAGCATGGATGTCTCATATAGGTGAAATTTCTCACACTTTACTATAGAGTACATTCTCATAAATGGTGGAAAGTCAAGTCAAAAAGCATTTTCTCCAACCTACTTCAATATGGTGAAGGGCTCATATCGTAGTGACTTGATTTTCCTTTCTTGACCTTGTAATCTCTCCTTGCTCAAGTAAAGCCAAACTTTGTCTCCAACATGTAGCTTATGTTCTCACCTATGTTGATCATGCCTAGCTTTGCACTTGGCTTGATATTTCTCTATTTGTTCTTTGGCTTTGAGATGGATTCGTCAGATCCTTTAAATGAATTTGTTTTCTCTATTCACCTCTGTGTCTCATTTCTCCTCCTCATTATGCTACCAGACTGCTATGTCTAACAGATTCGTAGGTAGATATCCCAAGCATGCTTCAAATGGTGACTTCATAGTGGATGTGTGTACTTCCTAGTTATAGGAATGTTGAATGTAGGCTAAGGAATCATCCAAAGTCCTTGGATATTTTTTGTTATACCCCCTGATCAATTGTACCAATGTCCTATTTACCACCTTTGTCTGTCCATCTATTTGTGGATGGAAATTTGTGCTCCTCTGTAACCCGGTATCCATATTGTCCCACAAAGTAGTCAAAAACATCCCCAAGAACCTATAATCCTTGTTAGAAACAATAGACTTTGGTAAACCAAAATGCACCCATACATTAGGAAAGAAAATATCTACTACCTCATGTGTTTTTACTATCTTTTTACATGCCATAAGAATACACATCTTAGTGAATCTATCAACACCAATATATAGATATTCATGGCCATATTTTGTTAGGAAATTATTATTATTGTTTACATTATATTTGTGCATTAATTAAATATAAATGTTTGTAGTTATATTATTGTTATATTAACAATAATATATTGGTTAGAGTTGTTTTAACAACTCATATGATTTGAGTTGTGTATTGTTGCGTGAGTAATAATCACAACTAAATAGGAGATATTATAGGATTTAGTGGTTCCATAATAATAGGAATTCCTCTCCTATATATGTGTAATGGTGTTCAATTGAAAGGAACTGAAAATTATTATTGCATAAATCTGCAGCTACTTTTATTATTTGGTTTCAGAGCGATGAAGGATCCTTGATGGTATATCTGATAGTGTGGTTGATCGAGCTTTAGAACTTTGTGAAGTTTGTGAAGATCTTAAGATAATTTTCAAGAAGTATGATATTGAATATATTTATTCATATGAGGAGGAATGTTTGTACAACAATCATTACATTGGTTATACACCTGCATTTTTTCCTACAAAACCGATTTTGTAGACATTAGAACACCTACGTTTTTTCCTGCAAAACTAATTTTGTATACATTGGGAATGCTTCGCAGTATTTAAGGAAAATGTGGCATGGTCAAAGACATCTCACATCCCATGCATCTGGTACCATATGATATAGATCAAATTAGATTGAATCTTTAGGTGAATCTATCAAATTCTGGTCTGGTTTGTATAAATTCTTTGTTGCTCAGATATATTGCATATTGCATATTATTTGTTGCTCGAGACATATGAATTCCATATAGCATATTCATTTTTTCTTAGCAACTTGTTAGTATATGTTCAAAACATACTTGAGTCCTTCAATAAAAATCCTGCGTTGATTTTTCTATTGAAAAATCTCATTTAATCTGGTGGTGACATCTCTTGTTGATACGAAGAGCCACATTTTTTCTGAAGCATCCCAAATATTTCTAAGAAGAATGCTTGGAGCATCCAAAATTCTAAAGCCACATCTTTTCTAAAGCCACATTTTTGCTAAAGCATCCTGAATTCTGAAGCATCTCGAATATTGTTGATAAGAAGATTGCTTGGTCAAAATAGGAATCCCAATTCAGGAGAAATATCAAGTGTTTAGCAAGGCCGTGCATAGTGAAATACATATGACATCAATGCATGAAATGTGTTTGTTTTTCAAAGAATTGTATTGAAGATTTTGCTGCGACTTAGACACTTAAATCTATACACATGCAATCAAGGAATATTTTTTAAACATGGATCAACAAAGACGTCTGATAAATTTTTTTTCAATTTGATCTCATATGTGTATGTGAAGGTCAGGGATGTAGACTATTTAAAGTAACTTGGTTAAATCTTCAAAAACTGAAGCCCACATTTTCTGTAGAGCTATGCATTGATATGATCCAAGAATCTTGACACCCAAAGACTCACAGTTGAAGAAAAGAAACTGACAAATGCAGATGAAGCAGCAAAATGGGCAAGAAGAGATCGAAAGGCTACAAAAATTATTGCATTGGGTCTATCAAATTCTTATTTGCATCATATAGACTTAAAAAATTCCTCTCACACAATTTGGGAAACATTGAACAAATTGTTTAGATCACAAGCTGGAAGAGCAACAATATCTTTAAAGCAGAGATTGTTCGGCCTCAAGATGGAAGAAGGTGACAACATGGTGGAACATATTAGTAAGTTTCATTCTATTTGCAATCAACTAGCGGGAATAAGTGTAGATGTTCCTGATGATGATGCTAAAGTAGTATTACTCAATAACATGCCTCTATGCTATTCTAACATGGTATTTACTTTAAGTAAAATAAATCCAAGTTTAGAAGAACTTATTTCTTCTTTACTAGATGAAGAAAATAAAATCCTATTTGCAGAACCAGAGGAAAAAGCCCCGTATGGTAAGAAACAAGATAAAAGAAGATCTAAATCTTCTTTCAGACCTGGATCATCTTATAAAGATTCAACAAAGTGGCTCACCTGTTATTACTGTAGACAATCTAGTCACTTTTCCTCAAATTGCAAGAGAAGAGCACAAGACCTACCTGATAGGAATCTACAAAATAATGCCATGGCTGCTGATGACGAAGGAGAAAATGAAGAGGAAGGAAATATTGCTTATACAGAAAATCAAAGTGATGAATATTTTCTATTTTAGATAATTAATACTGGAGGATGGAGCCATCAGAGGATAGAGGTCAGACAATGACCTCTTTTCAATCACCAATGATGGGGCCGCATGAAGCTATGGTGGCACATTTTGTGGTGCGAGTGTGCTTTCAATTTTTGATGTCTACTGTGATTCTTTTTCAGAGTTATTGTTTTTTGTTGAATAAGTGAAATGTTCACATTGAGGGGGGAACATGATTAACATGATCCAATGTTCTATTTTTAGTTTTTTAGTTGTGTATGCGGCTATTCCTATTTTCCCAAATGCAAAAACATAGTGTAGAACAAATAAGACAGTGAAACGCAACATCATGAGGCTTGATGAGGTAGAACAGTTAGATGTGTTCCTGTCCATGCCTACGTTTGTGGTTAGCCTCTTGAAAACCATTGAAGGCTATTCATATGTGTTCCTGCTCAAGTTGCCACACTACTAGGTCAGATGTGTACCCTAGAGTGATTGGTTGATAAGAAGATGATTCCTAAGCATGTTCCCATCCTCATCAGTTAGATGCATTCATGACAGTGCTTGGTAAATAAGAAATTGATGTGTTCCTTCTTCTACCTTCAGTTCAAGTGTTCACCAAGATCATGAGCGCGCAGAGGCAGCAAGCTGCAAAGGAAGTGTGAAAGTTCTAATGTTACCATGTAAACATTAAGGGGGGGAATTTTAGGAAATTATTATTAATGTTTACATTATATTTGTGTATTCATTAAATACAAATGTTAGTAGTTATATTATTGTTATATTAACAATAATATATTGGTTTTAGTTGTTTTAACAACTCATATGATTTGAGTTGTGTATTGTTATGTGAGTAACAATCAAAACTAAATAGGAGATATTATAGGATTGAGTGGTTCCATAATAATAGGAATTCCTCTCCTATATATGTGTAATGGTGTTTGATTGAAAGGAACTAAAAATTATTATTGCATAAATCTACAGCTACTTTTATATGTTTAGACATAGCTAATCCTCCTAAAAAATCCATAGAAATTTCCTTCCATAGACGAGTAGGTACTGTTATCACCGAATCACAGCACCCTTGGATGTTGATCAAATTTCTAGTTTGATCACTCTAAGCATCCAGTGTGATTGGATAACATGGGTGCTATCTCCAAGTTGTGGGACTTGCTACTTGAGATAGACCTCCAGAGAAAGCTGGTTTTTGCTCCTAAACTACCTGCCACAATCTACTCTAATGCAGGATAAGCTAACTGTTCTAATCTAAATTTCCAAGGGACCAGGGAGAGAGAATACATAAAATGAAAGCCTACACTAAAGAGGTGATACACCAAAAAAGGATGATGTGAGAGTAGTCTCCAAATGTGTGAAATACAGAGGCAAAGTGCACACTAGAAGAGGTGATGACAGTTCACCATAATCTAGCAAAATGCATTCACAATAATATTCCAAGCATACACAATGATAATGAATCCCTGCAAGAACATAATAAATAGACACAATATTCTTATAGAAAGATCAAAGGGGCAAGAAGAATGCAAGAAAACACAGCAGGGGAAGATACATCCACAAACTTATATTTTATTGCTTTCTGGTATGTGCAATTCAGTCTATTACAAGATAAGGGTCTGGATCACCATGCAAGGAGTCCACTACAAGGGCCTGCAACAAACTGAATTCACAAAGAAATTTTGGCAAAGCTTTGCTACCCAAAAACTCTCTCCTTTACAATGAGCCCAACACTCCAATTTATAGAAAAAATGAGAAGGAGAAGAGAAGGGAAAATGGAAATCCCGAAATCTATCCTTCAACCACCTATAAGAGGCATTAAATTGAGTGAAATGATTGAAAATCACTTGCAAAAGGCTCCCCATACTGTCCCATGTGCTGCAGCAGAGAAAGAATGATGACCATGCCTCTTAATTGCACTCCCAGCTACCAAATAAAACACTGTTCTGAACCTGGCCACGTTTCCTCAAAAAACTCAATCAATTTCTGATAAAATACAGAATTTCTTGATTTCTGTGCATTGGGCTCGGAACCAAGATTCCAACGGTACCAATTTTGTGTGATTTCGTTGAGAAATGCAAAAGTTATGGCCTTCTGAGTGCGGGCAGCTATTTTGGGTCTGGCAGGCGTTTTCTGTCATTTGACGGGAATGAGCATTGACTGACTGGAGCCGAATACGTTTCCTTAATTTAAATATATCTACCCTCATTAAAAATAAGACGTTGTGCTCGTTCCAAAAAGTCCAATTTTATCAAAAGCGGAGCTCGGAGTCAAAAGTTATGGCCGTTTGAAGTTTTAGGGCACAAAACAGGCGAAACTACATTTTTAAGATCTTTCCCGCGCGCTGCTACCTGGATGATACGTGGCATGCTTTGATTGACTTGCGGGTCTACTGGCCTTTCATGCCCTTCGCATCCTTCTGTCCTGGATGTCCCAAACCGTTTGGGACATAAACTCCCGATCCGCCCGAAATGGGCTTCCTTGTTCCTCATTCGGCCGGTGACACGTGTCACATATCCATTCACTTTCGGCCTTTTCGGCTATCCGCGTCCCGTGCATCCCTTTGTCCCTTTTGTCCCAATGCTAAAGTTCCCTGTTTCAGCCGAACCGGCAGGTTCGCATACTCGCGGCCCACATGTCCCATTTGCTTTCGGACCGTCTGGGACAAATTTTCCTGATTCGCCCGGTTCGGCTAGTTCGCGTCCTTTTGTCCCACGCGTCCCTGACTGAAAGTTCTCATTTCGGCCGATCTAGCCAGTTCACGTACTTTTGTCCCGCATGTCCCGGACTGCCTGTTTCAACAGTTAGTCAATTTTTCAACTTTTCGGCCAGTTCGGATCTCCGCATCCCGCGCGTCCCTTTGTCCCGAATGTCCCAAATGCTGCGCGGACCGCCTGGCATCAAACTTGGAGTGCTTTCCTGGTTTTGCACGATCAGCATCCGACTTCAGTACCAAATCTCTAGTTTGCAATATCCTGGCCTTAGCTTTCTTGTCAAAACTCTTTTTGACCAATGCTTTATCCTTTTCTATGGTCTGCATTGCGTGCTCTCTTGTCTCTTCTAATTCCATCAGCTCTGCATAACTGATTTCCATAGGTTCAAACTCAGCCAGCTCCAACTGTTTCAGGAGTTCCAACGCTGGCAACTCAAGTGATATAGGTAGAACTGCTTCTTTCCCGTATACAAGCTTGTATGGAGAGCTTCCTGTAGATCTCTTGGGTGTGATCCTATCAGCCCATAGGGCTGATTTGAGCTTTGAGTGCCACGTCCTTTGATTTTCATCCAGAGTCCTTCTGATGATCCTTAGTAGATTCTTGTTCGTAGACTCGGCTTGGCCATTACCTTGAGGGTAATAGTTCGATGAAGTGCTAAGATA
The DNA here is from genome assembly GCA_019776745.2 of Taxus chinensis. Taxonomy (NCBI): domain Eukaryota; kingdom Viridiplantae; phylum Streptophyta; class Pinopsida; order Cupressales; family Taxaceae; genus Taxus; species Taxus chinensis. The sequence continues at coordinate 461,075,497 of CM034155.1, read as the reverse complement.
CACACAGTTCTTGACAGCCCATTCAGTGATCTTTGTGCCAAGGAATGTCAATGCATTGTCTGATATGATAGTGGCAGGGGCACCAAACCTCGTGACTATCCCCTCATAGAAATCTAAGATATTAGATTCATTTGCCTCCTTGAGCGGCACTGCTTCAGTCCACTTGGTCAAATAGTCTGTTGCTGTTAGTATCCACTTGTGGCCCTGACTTAAATTGGGATTGATAACTCTAATGAAGTCCAATCCCCATTGCATGAATGGCTGATTTACTAAAATTGGACGAAGGGGCAGCGCTGCTAACCTTTCTTTCCCTGTGAAGAATGCACATCTCTTGCATTTCTTGACCTATGAGTAGCAATCACTGAACACATTAGGCCAATAGTAACCAGCTTTCATGATTTTGAGATCTGTCACTCGCGGAGCAAAGTGGCCTCCTGCTTCCCCGTTATGGAACTTGTGTAAGATCTTCTCAACTTGACGTATTCCAATGCATCTCAATAGAACTCCATTAAAGTCCTTTTTAAACAAAACTCCATCAACAAGCACATATGGAATGGCTTGTAATCTGAAGTATCTCCTCTTTGCGTTGCTTACTTCTGGAGGGCACAAGCCTATCTGGAGGTAATGTACCAAGTCTTGAGTCCAACATGGGACGGGTGCATCATCAGCTGGTTGTTCTTGATCATTCTGTAGCAGTAGGACAGCATCTTCTTCTCCTTTTGACCCGTCTGATTGTTTGGAAGTGAGCTGCTCACACAAACCTTTGCCACGAACTAGCTTAGTCACTTTGATTTCAATATCATATTCCATCACCCGAGTGATCCAACCTGCTCTCTTCTCATTTAAATCCTTGTTTAGGAGGAAGTCCTTGACGCCAGCATGAGACACCAGCAGTTGAATCTTATTGTTTGAGACCAAATGTCTGAACTTCTTCAAGCTCCTGATGACAGCAAGGACATGCTTTTCGATGAAAGAATACTTTATTTCGTAATCTTCCAAGGTTTGACTGAAGAATTCTATGGGCTGTTCTGAACCTTCTCTATTTAGCTGTGTCAAGATAGCTGAGATTGTATCTAATCCTCCAAATGCATACAACATGAAGTCCTTTGAGAAATCTGGGTTGATAAGAGTTGGAGCTTGTGATATTGCATGCTTGATGCTTTCAAAACTCTCTTTGCCTTCTGCTGTCCATTTGAATGCCAGACTCTTCTTCAACATCATTGTTAGAGGCTTCACAAGAGTGGCAAAATTAGGCATAAATCTGCGGACAAAGTTTATCCTTCCTAAGAAGCTTTGGAGAGATTTCTTGTGGTGTGGTAATGGAAGCGTTCGGATGGCTTCAACCCTCTCAGGATCAATTGTTAGCCCTTCCCTAGAGACAATGTGGCCCAAAAGTTTACCTTCGTGTGCCAAGAATACACACTTCTTTGGATTCAATGACACTCCAAACCTTCTACACCTCTGAAACACTTGTCTGAGGTGAAAGAGATGGTCTGCTGTATTCTTTGAGAAGATAGTGATATCATCCAGGTATACCAGCACTATCTTGTTGATCAAGCCTTTGAAAGAGATGGTCTGTTGCTCCGGCATTTGACAGTCTAAATGGCATCTTCTTGTAAGCATATGTGCCCCATTTTGTAGTGAAGGCTGTTTTGAATTGATCTTCTTCCTTTACCATTATCTGATTATAGCCTGAATATCCATCTAGCAATGAAAATCTTTCTGAACCAGCTACAACCTGCAATATTTGTTCCATTGATGGAAGTGGATAATGATCTTTGAGTGATGCTCTATTTAGATCGCGAAAGTCCACACACAATCTTATTTCTCCGTTTCTCTTTCTTACTGGCACCAAGTTTGCAATCCAACTTGAGTGTTTGATGGGAAAGATGATACTAGCCTCAATGAGCTTGCTTAACTCTTTTCTCATGAGAGGCTTGATATGAGGATTTACTGGCCTTTGCTTTTGCCTGACAGGATTGGATTCTGGATCCAACTCAATAGTATGTTGTGCCAACTTTGGGTTGAAACCTCTTAAATATTTGTAAGTTCAAGCGAAGACATCTGGGAATTCTTGACAAAGCTGAACAAAATCAGATTTCTCTTGTGGAGTACTTACTTTGCCAATTTGCAATGTCTTGCCTTCATCTACTAAGATAGGTTCTGATTCTTCACCCTTTACTTGAATGTTCGCTTTCTCCTTCCGGAACTGATCATTCGGGTTGAAGATTGACTCTAAGGTTATGAGGCCTTTTGGCAATTTGTTAGTCCTAAGCTGCACCACTTGGTTGCCATACTGCTACTCCAGCTTGTCTTGATTTCTCATGGAGAACTCAGCTTCTTCTTGCAGGAAATTAACAATCTGCTGATTATTCTCGAAGACTTGCCAACTTGTGTTGTTATCTAGAACAGCTGGTCTCACATCCACTTTGATATGAGGCTGAGTTTTCTCACTTTTGATACTTTCTATAACATCAAACGCAGCCCCAATTGCTCCCAGTCTGTCAGCGGCTTCATTCTTTTTTCTTGGGATGGAAATGATGCTAAAAGCTTCAAAATATTCAATGAGGTCCCATACCCGATTTTTGTAGTTCTTCAACAGATCATTTTTGGCAGCGTTTTTTCCTTTGACTTGGTTTACGATCAGCTCACTATCACCAAATACTTGTAAATTCCTGATGCATTTCTTCTTTGCCCAGTGCAGTCCATGAACTAAGGCTTCATACTCAGCTGTGTTGTTTGAATAGGAAAAATGGAAACGGAAGGCTGAGTAATACCTTATACCTTGTGGTGAAATGAGCATAGCTCCTCCTCCTGCACATTGTCTACTCCTTGACCCATCAAAGAACAATTGCCATACTTCATTCTTGTCTTTATGATCTGGCTGGGTGATGCTAGGAAGAGGTTGATTCTCTTCATTTAAACAATAGACTCCCAGCTCAGATTCTTCTATTTCTTGATAAGGATCAAAAGCATGCACCTTGCTTGCCCATTCATCAAGAGTCAAATATGGGATGCTTCCAACCTTGGTGTTAGCTTCATCAGTGCTTGGATAATCTTCTTGATCAAACGCTAAACAATTGGTATTGATTTGGCTTGGAGTGTAAGGCTCAATATGGAAGTTTGCAATAGGTTCAGACCTGATTGTGGCTTTGGTTCCATACCTTGTTCTGAACAACATGTGTGACCAATCCGCCGAAAGATAGCCCCCAATCTTAGCAGTGAAGTCTCTTGACAAGCATAATGCAAAGAGTGGTGGTAGGTCTATAACTGACACATCTTATAACACTTTTATGTTAGGACATGCGTGCAGTGTGAGGCCCAATCCTTTGATTACTCCAACCATTGTCACTGCTGTCCCATCTAATTTCACTACACCCTTGGAGATGACTTCATATTGGAGTTCTAGCTGATCAGCTATTTGCTTGGGCATTACTGAACTACTGGCCCCAGAATCGATCATGCAATTATGCACCAGCTTATCTCCTATGATCAATGAAACATAAAATGGAGGGGGCTTCAACATTTTACCTTGCTATCCTCCATGATTTCCTTCAGGCTGGGCAGCATTTGTGAGTACCTCCTCTTGCATCTGGACCTGTTGATTTGAAGTTGACCAGTCTTTCATGGCAGCTTGTAGCAAATCTCTTTGGCCTAGGATGGATAGTGATTCCCACATTGATATGTTTACATTTGTCTTCTTCATCTGATTAATGATGTTGAATGGAGATGAAGTATCCCTCTGTTGTCCCTTGGCCTGCACATTCATTCCTTGCACATGGGCAGCAGCAGCTGGCGTCTGAGTTGGTTTAGGAGTTGGTTTGGATGCTCCTTGCATGTTTGGAACTATATTTTGTTTGCCAGCGGCTTGTGGAGTGGTAGAAGGTTGTGGATTAATCGAGGCCAATGGATGTTCTTCACCCAAATTTCTCCTCTTTGACCTTGTGTTGGCTGCAACACTTTGAGAGGGTATTTGATTCATACCACAGAAATCTTCAGCCTGCCAATTGACAAGAGTAGTTTCATTCGGAGATGTCCCTTGCTGTTGGTCTTCTTCGTGGCTGGACTCTTGCGACCCACCAATGGTTTGCACCATTAGAGCCTGATTTAATGCACCGTTAAAGCACATTGATTGGTTATGTGGCTGACTACACAGGAAACACCAATCATATTCTTGGGCCATGTTATTTTGGACTGGCACCAAAGCTCTGGATGCAGATGCAGCATTGGGGTTATAGGGCTGAAATGGTCTATTGGTAGGAGGCCTTACTTGGCCTTGATTTGCAACTGGATTGGGTGGTCTTTGAGGTTGATATGGTTGCTTGTTAGGGTGAGCTTGAGGCTGATACGGTCTAACACTTTGTGCTTGCTGTCTTTTGATAGTAACCAGCTCATTTCCCAAATTTTGCAATTATTTCATGACCTCTTGGAGTTCGTTTGAAGAACTAGAGGATGAGGTAGAAGTCTCATTTGAACTTTGATTTCTAGGAGTGGGAATAGGAGCCAAAGTGGGTGCTTGACTAGTGCTTGGATTTTCTAAGTTCGGATACAAGGGCATGGGAGGCCTAGGAGCTAGCTTACCAGCTTGAATAAGACAGTTTTCAGCCCTAATGGCAATGCTATAAGCGGCAGGTAAGGTTGTGCCTCCCATAGATTGAATTAACATAGAAATATCAGAATTCAAAGCTTTAAGATAGTATAGAAAAGCACCTTCTACTGTTGGCCTGACTGCCACCGGAATCCTATCCCAAGACCTTTGAAATCTGAAGTTGAAGTCAGTCAGCTGCTCGTTGGGAGCTCTCTTGATAGTTGTCAATTGTTCTAGAAGAGACAAATTGTCTCCCTTCTCTCCAAACTGCTCATGGAGAACTATGCACAACTGATTCCAATTTGTGATAAAACCAGCTTCAAGGCTTCTGAACCATTGCAATGCCTTCCCTTTGAACAATGATGCTAGCAGTTTGACAGCCACATCCATTTCATTTATCTCATGGATTGCACAGACGTTAGCAATGTCTTTGACATGATCACCAGGAGTGTTACTATTTTCTCTAGTGAAAAATGGAATGTTCTTCAACGCTGCAATTGGAACTGGATTCTGTGTATTGAGGGCAAGTGGGCTGCTGCCAGTGAAATTGACAAAGGGATTTAGTGGTTGCGCCATTCTGATTGGCCTGAGAACCCTTGTTGATTCAAGAAAATGTCTACCAGGTGGAGGTGTAGACAAAGTTCTATTAGGTGGAGACGCAGATCTTTGAGCTCTTCTTCCCCTTCTTTCTCTTCCTGGAGCTAGATGCAGATAAACAAACAATCCTTCTTCCCTAGTTCTTGACCTGGTCTGTATTCTTCTCATAAATTTGCCAGGCTTGGACTGCAGAAACTAGCGGATTATGCCTCTTTTGGAGTCGCCAGATGTGCGATTTTAAAGCTCCTTCAAAGCTGGAACTTACAACAAGTGCACATCAACCTTGTTGCAATGAAAGTGAAGACCTCTAAGGTCCCACCGGGAGTGCCAGAATTGTTATCACCGAATCACAGCACCCTTGGATGTTGATCAGATTTCTAGTTTGATCACTCTAAGCATCCAGTGTGATTGGATAACATGGGTGCTATCTCCAAGTTGTGGGACTTGCTACTTGAGATAGACCTCCAGAGAAAGCTGGTTCTTACTCCTAAACTACCTGCCACAATCTACTCTAATGCAGGATAAGCTAACTTTTCTAATCTAAATTTCCAAGGGACCAAGGAGAGAGAATAGATAAAATGAAAGCCTACACTAAAGCGGTGATACACCAAAAAAGGATGATGTGAGAGTAGTCTCCAAATGTGTGAAATACAAAGGCAAAGTGCACACTAGAAGAGGTGATGACAGTTCACCATAATCTAGCAAAATGCATTCACAATAATATTCCAAGCATACACAATGATAATGAATCCCTGCAAGAACATAATAAATAGACACTATATTCTTATAGAAAGATCAAAAGGGGCAAGAAGAATGCAAGAAAACACAACAGGGGAAGATACATCCACAAACTTATATTTTATTGCTTTCTGGTATGCACAATTCAATCTATTACAAGATAAGGGCCTGGATCACCATGCAAGGAGTCCACTACAAGGGCCTGCAACACACTGGCTTCACAAAGCAATTTTGGCAGAGCTTTGCTACCCAAAAACTCTCTCCTTTACAATTAGCCCAACACTCCAATTTATAGAAAAAATGAGAAGGAGAAGAGAAGGGAAAATGGAAATCCCGAAATCTGTCCTTCAACCACCTGTAAGAGGCATTCAATTGAGTGAAATGATTGAAAATTACTTGAAAAAGACTCCCCATACTGTCCCATGTGCTGCAGCAGAGAAAGAATGATGACCATGCCTCTTAATTGCACTCCCAACTACCAAATAAAACACTGTTCTAAACCTGGCCACGTTTCCTCAAAAAACTCAATCAATTTCTGATAAAATCCATAATTTCTTGATTTTTTTGCATTGGGCTTGGAACCATGATTCCAACGGTACCAATTTTGTGCGATTTCGTTGAGAAATGCAAAAGTTATGGCCTTCTGAGTGCAGGCAGCTATTTTGGGTCTGGCAGGCGTTTTCTGTCATTTGACGGGAATGAGCATTGACTGACTGGAGCCGAATACGTTTCCTTCATTTAAATATATCTACCCTCACTAAAAATAAGACGTTGTGCTCGTTCCAAAAAGTCCAATTTTATCAAAAGCGGAGCTCGGAGTCAAAAGTTATGGCCGTTTGAAGTTTTAGGGCACAAAACAGGCGAAACTGCATTTTAAAGATCTTTCCCGCGCGCTGCCACCTGGATGACACGTGGCATGCTTTGATTGACTCACGGGTCTACCGGCCTTTCGCGCCCTTCGCGTCCTTCTGTCCCGGATGTCCCAAACCGTTTGGGACATAAACTCCCGATCCGCCCGAAATGGGCTTCCTTGTTCCTCATTCGGCCGGTGACATGTGTCACATATCCATTCACTTTCGGCCTTTTCAGCTATCCGCGTCCCGCGCGTCCCTTTGTCCCTTTTGGCCCAGTGCTGAAGTTCCCTGTTTAAGCCGAACCGGCCGGTTCACGTACTCGCGGCCCACATGTCCCATTTGCTTTCGGACCGTCTAGGACAAATTTTCTCGATTCACCCGGTTCGGCCGGTTCGCGTCCTTTTGTCCCGTGCGTCCTTGACTGAAAGTTCTCATTTTGGCCAATCCGGCTGGTTCACGTACTTTTGTCCCACGCGTCCCGGACTGCCTGTTTCAACATTTAGTCAATTTTTCAACTTTTCGGCCAGTTCGGATCTCTGCGTCCCGCGCGTCCCTTTGTCCCGAATGTCCCAAATGCTTAGGCTTACTAGTACAATAAAGTTTACATCCACGTATAAATTTTGATACTTATTATTGCACATTGGGCTAATACACGTACCTTTGCAAGTGGGCTAGGTTCTTACCAACACCGAAATGTCTCTCTACTTTTGAGGTATGTGCTTCCCTCATCAATAGAAGTATTTCTTCTTTTGGCACCCAAATCTTCCCCTATCGTTAGAGCATCCTGTCCTTGAGATAAAAAACTTCAATCCCTATCCTTTCAGTCCCTTGGGACTGCAACTACTGAAATGTCACCCCAAAGTCTCTGTCTTAGGAATATGCCTCTCCGTAAGCTTCCTTCGTGAAGGGATCGATCTGAGATATAGTGGCCAAACAGGAAACATTTTCCTATGTGGGTGGCCCAGACAACAGGTTGGCCACCAAGTTTGTACTACCCTTCTTGTATTTGATCATTACGTGGAACTATTGAAGGAACCACATCCATTTGTAGCATCTTGTTTGCTACAATTTAGACTGTGCTTACAAATACTAAAGAGGTTTGTGGTCAGTGTGCACAATAGTTTCTTTACCCAACAAATAATGCTTCCATTTTTTAATTTCCTTAACTAGTGCATACATTTCCTTATCATATATTGAATATCCTTTAACTGCTGAAGTGAAAGTTTTATAATGATAACATATGGGTTTATCTCCTTGAAACAGCACTACGCCCATGGCGTAATCACTGACATTTGTCTATACTTTAAAAGGATTTTTCAAATTAGGAAGAGAAAGTACTGGAGCATGACTATTCTTGTATTTTAATAAATCTAAGGATTTGTATTTTTACTTACCCCAGTCAAAACCCTTACTCTTTGCAGCCACTTTGTGTAGAGGCACTGCAATTGCGGAGAAGCTCGGAATGAACTTCCACATGTACTATAATTCTCCCTCAAAACTTCTAGTCTTTGTGGCCCCTATTTGTGTTGGCCAGTTAGTGATGGATTCTAACTTCTTTAGATCCACTCGTAGCTCTCTTGCCCTAACCATGTGCCCAAGATAGACAAGTGACTATTTGGAAAACTCATATTTCTTCATATTACAAAGCAATTGTTTCTCCCTAATAACTTGCAAGACTTGTTGTAAATGAGTTAGATGTTCTTCCCATGTGGCACTAAAAATCAGAATATCATCTAGATATACAATGACACATGAATCTATGAAATCCTGCAATACATCATTCATCAATCTCATAAATGTAGCAGGTGCATTGCATAACCCAAAAGGAAGTACTAACCATTCATACAAACATTGTTTTGTTTTGAAGGAAGTCTTCCATATATCCTCCTCCTTCATTCTAACTTGGTGATAACCTGACTTGAGATCCAACTTCGTGAAGCATTTGGCATGCTAAAGCTGGTCCAAGAGATCATCTATGTGGGGAAGTGAATATCTGTTCTTTATGGTGATCTTGTTCAAAGCGTGGTAATTGATGCACATTCTCTAAGAACCATCCTTCTTTGGAACCATCAAAATAGGTGAACCACATGGTGAGGTGCTCGGACATATCACCCCTTGGTCTAGTAGTTCCTAGAGTTTGTTTCTTTACTTCAATACTCTCAAGTAAGGATTTCCTATACAACCTGATGTTTAGGTAGAGGGGATTCTAGCAATAGATGAATCTCATGCTCTACTTCCCATTTTGGTGGTAACCCACTGGGAGCCTGAAATGCTTCCTAAAAGGATTGAATAATACTATCTAAATCATGCTTTCCCTGGTTAGAAATCTCTTAAACTTCTACCCCATCTTGTTTATCCTTTAATAAAAGTAAACAAAACTGATTATGATTTGCGTGAATAAGTCATTTTTCTTGGTTAGCACTCACCATAGTAACTTGTGTCTTACGCTGGTGTGCCTGGATGTTGTAGCTGATTCCATCCTTGATCCATCTGTACCGGTTTTACCTTCTCATAAATATAGCATCCCTAATATACAAGTAAGGACTCCCAAATACAACATCAAAATCATCAAGTGGAATAATGTCAGCTTCTAAAACATCAATATACTGGGAATTTATCCCAAACTTGACCTTACATCTTCTTGTTACTTGAATTTCAACACCCTTCTTCACCCAACCCAAAGGATAAGGGTGTGGATGCTCATAAGTCTCAAGACAAAGATTCTTTACAACTACTTCAGAAATCAAGTTAGACTGAGAACCGGTATCAACCAAAGCATTTACCTTAGTTCTCTTGATCTGGATTTTGATCTGGAATAGTCTACTCATCTCCTCTTCCTGGTTGTCCATGTTGGTGGTTTTGCATCCAATCCTTTTATCTACATCAGAGTCATCTTTGATTTCCACCTCCCCTTCTATTTTTATAGCTATCATGGACTTCTTTGAGTCCTTGGTTCAGTTCTTTGGATGTAACTTCGGATGCAACTTCCAACATGTAGTTTCTATATGACCATTGATATCACAGTTCTTGCAAAAAATTCTTGGGATCTTTACAAGTATTTAAAGTAGTGGCAGCTTGTTTACCTTTCCCTTTCCACTTACCCTTGTTACTTGTTTTCCCATACTCTTTTTTCTGTTGATTTGTTGACTGAATTTACCCTTGGCTCTTCTTCTCCTTACTTCTTTTCATCATCTATGTAGTATGCTTGTACACACTGCCTCATTGAGATCTTTGGGCTTTATGGAGATGAATTTTCTTCGAAAGTGAGTGTGAAGTCCTCCCAAGTACTTAATTCAAATATTCTCATCCTCCAAGTCCATTTTTAGCAACATGGCCTGCCTCCAGAACTCTGTAGTTTAGTCATGCACACTTTGGCCACTTCCTTGTCTAAAATATTTCCAATTAATCATTTGGTCAGTCTTGTGGCAAATAGGATAGAAGTTAGCTCTAAGTAATTCTTTAAATTCTTGCCAAGATTTCACAATAGGACGCTTCTTATTTTCACAAGTTGTTAGATGGGTTTCCCAACAAACCAAAACGTGTCCCTCCATTTTAAGACATGAAAAGGTGATTCTCTGTGCCTCGATGACATTATAGAGTCTAAAGTAGATTTCTAACTGTTTTAACCATATATCATGCAACTCAGTATCTACTTGTCCTTTAAAGCTTTTTATATCAACTTTCGTCTCAACTTTAAAAGGAGTATGATTGGATTTTACCTTTTCTCTTGTGTTTGAAGTCTCTTCTTCATGTTGTTCCCGATAACTTTCCTCATGGTCGCTCTTTCCTTGCCAAAATTTTAAGCTAATCTCTGAACCACTGAGTCTAAGGAGTCTTGTTTGAAATAAGTTGTCTTCTATAAATGAGAAAGCTCCTATTGGCTTCTAGACATCATATCGATCATGGTCTCCAACATCTCGATTCTACAGACCAAGTTCTATTCCTCCATTTGTCCCTAAATTTTCTATTTCCACTTCTTTGTATAAATTTCTGGATCGCAAGGTAAAGCCTCTTCGCCTTTAGATCTCGTCGGTGTCATACAAATCCAAGAATGAATACCACAGTCCTAGATACTTGTTAGCTCTAATAACAAAATGATCTGTAAACTCTTCAACTTTTGAATTATCCATAGAATCAAAAATTAAACGTTTTTGTTCTACTTTATATTAGAAAATGACAGAGATAACTAGTGAATGAATTTTGCTTATGCTTAGAATCCACAATTGTAGGAAAGGAAAGAATATAAACTCATAAACACAAACAAGTTTTATCCTCGAAAACCTCTAGAGGAGGAAAAACAAGTTGGGAAGGGAAATTTCTCTTTCTTCCCACTTTTATTGGCCAATTCAAAATAATAAGTACATAAATTTACAATAAGTATGAAAGAGAAGTAGATAATATCTCACACTTCCTCCCAAATAACTGCTTTCTCTGTCTCAACACTCCTTTCTTCTACAAAACACAATTCCAACACTAAGAACTTCTTGCTCACTTACTTTCATGCTTTGATGATCCTATTCTCTTCTACAAACATGTATTTATAGCCTTTCCCATGTCCTCCCATGCACTGGATGATTGGAAAGGTCATGGAACAGAACAGACACATACAACCTTCCAAATTTTGGGTTATTTGTTTCATATTTTTGTTTTCTATCTGAAAGAGCTAGGACCACCATCCCAATGTAGACCTAGCAGTCCCAGGACTGCCACCCTAGATGGGCGGCGGTTCTGTAACCGCCGCTCTGCAAAGAGCGAACAGGTCTTGTTACTAAAAAGACAGAACCTCCATGTATCATTTTTCCTTCTTCGTGCTGACTATTTTGATGAAGTAGATTCATTTTGGATCCCTATGGATCAGTGAAGCCCAATGGATAAAGCTCTCTTGTTGGAGAAAGACATGTGGAGTCACAATTTTTGCTACTATGATTCTACAACTTGTAAATTTTTCGAATGGAACATTGGTTTTAATCTTGTATGTTAATGGTTATAATCTTGTAATTGAGTATTGGAGACTTACATTACTTGAAATTTTTAGAGGATTTGTAGCTACAAATATGTTTTTGGAAAAAAAGAAGAGAAATGTTATTGGGTGGAAAGTAAATTTGATCCTAGGTTGCATTATTGATAATTTCGTTAAATGGGAAAAGGACCCCATTAAAAGGCTTATAAGTTCATGTTTTACTTTCTTGTGGATCCAAGTTATTTAGTAACAATAAGGTGTGTTCAATAGAATGAATCCTACAATCGAGCCCCTTTTTATTTGAAATAGAAATTTGCCTAAGTAGAGGAATCAAAAACTCAACCAACTATACACTTACATTGTCCTATAAATAAATTTAAAGTAATTTTTAATTTGAAATTCTCCAAGGCATGGAATTGCACTCTTCTATATTTATCTAGGTGTATGTAAATTATGTCCATATAAATGTATAAAATCCAATTTATCCTCTCACACTAATGTACAACCTCATATATCAATGGAAAACATAGCCAATAAGTAAACATATATCTTAATATACTATAGGGATATATTAATAACCTATGATATACATATAACAAACCTCCCAATAATAGTATTCTAATTTTACTATATCAACGTATAAATATTATTAATAAATATTATTATATTCTAATTGTCTTAACAAATTTATTAATATACATGTATTTATTTAAGTATAATATAAGAGTATATATATTGATACATAATAATAATCCAAATTAGAATTAAAAATGTGACCCATTTGAAATCGAGTAAGTGAAAAGGAAATTATTTTAATAAAGTTTATTAAAAAAATGAAATGGTTATATTGGTTGGCACTATGGGTTGCGGCCTGCATTTATATTAAAAGATTTTTTTAGGTTGGAGGGAGGGGCACTGACCTAAACCCCTACCCATTTCATATATAGGTTGGAGGTGGGGTCGGTGCCCCTCCCCCCAACACTGTAACCCCACTTATTACAATCTCTACCTTTGTCAATAGAGGCCGAATCATGTGCCATGTGGTCTATGTTTTTAATCAAACATGTGGCTTCTCAAAAATCAGGCAATGGATAACTCATATGGGTTATATATAAGATTATACACCAGTTTCTTTTATTCATCCGATTTAACATTTAATATGGTTAATAAAAGGTAAACGGACATATTAAATACATATATATTTGTAAATATATGCAGGGTCCAAATTTGTGTGTGTGTGTGTGTGTGTGTATTCACACTCAAATGTTATATATGTACAAAGTGTATATATATACAAGCTTGAAACTATTTTTTTAAATCTGATATCAAGACCATAAAATGGGTAGTTACCCACCACCTAAATAGGGTAGAAAACAAAAAAAAAAGTATGAGAAAATACAAATGATAACTAGATTTCAAATAAATCCTAGGAGAGGGATGTACACAAATTTGTATCTTGTGAGTATCCATCATTTTATCTTGGAATAGTATTCCATGGCTTCATCTTCTTCTCCTTCCTCCTTCACCAGCAAAACAAATAAAGGAAATGAAATATTATGTTTAGAAATAAAATATATGATAACCCATAAGAATATCTACGGTTACTTTTGTATAACCTAAATCTAAGGGCAGAGAAAGATTATATCTAATGGTGTATGATGAATGCTACATCGGTTAAGTTGATGGGAGTCATTTAAGTGGGAATGAAATAAATAAAAAGAGGTGTGTGTAATGTTAAATGGGACCTAAGGGGTCAGACTAAGTAATGCAACTTGTCATCTTGGAATAATGAACTTAGAATAATGTGCATGTCTTTAACATTGTAGGATTATTATCCTTGTCTAATTTAATTTAAAATTAAATTTGAACCTTAAATTAATTAATTTAGAAAGGATTAATGGAGTTAAGAAATGAAAGGTAACCCTATACGATGAAATATTAAACGAAATATTGAAGCTAAGTAGGAGAATGTTAAATCATGATTTGATTTTGGAAATTGATCACAAATTTAATTAGTTGTTATTTATTCCGACTTCCTTAAAATATTATAACTTGAAAATTAAATTAGAACCTGGTGGATGTTAACCATCTCCACCCATCAAATGAAAATTATAAAAATGTGATATGGTGATGCGGGTTGGATAACTCTAACTAATGGTTGAATTTATCTGAATGCCATGTTATTTTGTAAAATTTATAATTGGGATTTAGTTAAATATTGGTTTATGCCTTACCCTTTAAAAGAAAATTATTCCATAATTTTCCCTATTTACTATCGATTTTATCGTGTTTTCTTGTTGAGAAAATTGTGGGTGTTACAATGGCAATATTTTATGGGCGGCATGAGAGTATTGTTGCATATTTTTTAGGGATTTTGGGTTGCGTGTCCCACATTTTTAGGTATGAGAAATTATCACTTTTCTTTGTATGCTTTATTTGAGGGAGGCATAAGAGTTGTGTTTTGTGTTTTTGGAGGATTCAAGGTGGACACTTAACCCATTGGGAGGCATAAGTAATTTCTCCATAATTCCTTCCTCTCTTGGATTAGAATCCTAAACCTTGTTTTGGAAAAGTTGCATTCTTTTGATATTGTTATATTGTGCTTGTATGTGTGTAAAAAAATTTGTTGGCACGTGTGTTGTAATGTGGAAGCATTTGTGTAAGTTGTCATTGATTGTATCCATCCCTTATTTCACTATGGTTGGGGCTTAGGGGCCAATGAGGAGGATAGTTTCTTCTCCTCATTGGAATATATGTTGGGCGGATAGCGTTTCCATCTCCCCCTTCGTTGCTGTTGTGGCTTGAAGTTGAAGAAATTGTGAAGCTCAAGTTAAAACCTTTGACATAGTTGCATTTTGTAGAATATATGAAGGAATCGTGCTTTTGTAAAAAAATTGCCATGTTGTTTCCACCTAAGTGGAAGATTTTTGTAACTTGCATTTAATATTTTCAACTTATTGTAATTATAATTCGATTAATCATTCTAATGGTAATTTTAGTTCGATGAATGTTATTTGAGATCTGAGTAATTTACATAGATTTTTCTTATTAATAGATTGTAGTTACATTGATATTTATAATTTATAATTTTGAATGTATAATATTTTAGTACAATCATAATTATGAAGAAAGAATATAAGGAAATTTCATAGTAATTAATTTGAATAAAATTGAGTCCCAATCATTAAATCTAAAACTTATAAAAAAATAGAATATTTAATTTGAATAAAATTATCAGATCCAAAAAAAATGAGAATTGTCATAATATAATCTATTTGTTTGATAAGAAACATAAAATGGAAAAGACAGAACACCTAAATTTTAAAAAGTAAAGAATGTTTAATATTTCAGAATTAAATGAACGTGAAATAAGAATTGTTAGTTTCAATATTAGAATCTTAAAACTAGAGAAAATCAAAAAGTTAAAATATGTAAATATTGAATAATGAGAATTTTTAGGAATTTAAAGTTTATAATTTGTAATGTATAAATCCCAAACTTGAATGTAATCACTTAACTTTTAAAATCCCAATAATAAGTTATAAACAAATGTTTGATTTTAAAAATCTTATATTTCCAAATTACCAATAAAGAAACCACATATAAATGAAAAATAACATTATACTAGCAATATCACCTCTGGTGATATGAACAGGCCGATAGGCTTGTTTATTAATGTTTATTAATTAAAATTGATAAACATTAAATTTAAGAAAAAATATATATTGGGAAAATAATAAATAAAATAATGATTAAATTAATAAAAGATAGAAAAATTAGAATTTAAATTTAGAATTTAAATTTTTAAACAATAAATATTAAAAATTAAAAAATTTAATTAACAAAAATTAGAAATTAAAAATAATTTAAAAATTTAAATTAATAAATATTAATAAAAAAATATTGTCTTTAATGAAAATTAAATTTTAATAAATATTAAAAAAAAATTAAAATTTAATTAAATCATTAAAAAAATAAAAATTAAAATCAATAAAATAATTAATTAAAAATAAAAATTAGAAATAAATTTAAAAATAAAAAATCGGTAAAAATTAAAAAATTAATTAAAAACTAAAAAATGAATAAAAATTAAATTTACATATTAAAATTAATTAGAAAAATAAAGTATTAAATTTACAAATATTTAAAAATAATAAAATATTACAAATTACTAAAAATTAAAAAATTCACAAGACTAAAACTAAATAAAAATGTAAAATTATTTAAAGGTAAATATTAACAATAGTATAAAATTAAATTAAAACTAAAAATTAATAATTATGAAAAATGAAATTATCATATTATAATCATTGGTGTCATCATTATCATCATGTTTTTTTTTCAATTTTCATCATCATCAAATAGCATTGTCATTGTCATTGTCAATCAGTTTATAATATGCTTTAATTGTCATCATTACTGACACTGATCGACTATTATTTAAGGTTAGCTTTTATGGTTTAAATTTAAGTATGTACAATTAACATTTACAAAATGTTTTCAGGTTCACGCACTTGGGATCCATGGTCCATGATTTAGTGTTCAAATCTTAAAGTATGATAACATTAATATTTTAAAATTAGTATTGCTATTATTTGTTTTAATATTCTTTGTACAAATATTTGTATTATGAATATTAATATCACGAATAATAGTATTAATATTAATGTTATTAGTAATATTAATATTATTATAACAAAATTATACATAAAATAAAATTTATTATGAATGTTATTATCATCACCACCATTGTAGATCATTGTCATCATTATTATCATCATTACCATTGTTGATCATTTTCATCATCATTATCATAATCATCGTTGTTGATCATCGTCTTCGTCAATACCATCACCACATCGTTGATCATTGTCATTGTCATTATCACCACCACCGTCGTTTATCATTTTCGTCATCATTATTGTCTTCATAATCACCAATCATTATCATTGTCATCATCATCATCATTTTCATCATATTCTTAATCAAATCGTTATCATCAGCATCATTATTATCATCTCCATCTAATTTTTTATCGTTATTTTCATTATGATCATTATCATTGTCGTCGTAATTACTGTCATCATATTTATCATCACCACCATCATCAATCATTGTCATCGCCATGATCATCACCACCATCATTGATCATTTTTTTCATCATCATCATCATTGCCATTATGAACACCACCATCGTCGATCACTATCACTGTCTTTATCATCACCACCATCGTTGTCATCATTATCATCACCAACATCATTGATCATTTTCATTATCATTATCATCATCATTATTGTCTTTGTAATCATGAATCGTCATTATTTTCATCACCATCATCATTCTTGTCATCATCTCCATAAAATCATCATCATCAACATCATCATTCTCATCCCCATTAAGTTTTTTACCATTATTTTCATCATTGTTGTCTTCGTAATCATTAGCATCATCATTATCATCACCACCATCAACGAACATTTTTGTCATCATCATCATCACCACCATCGTCAATATTTTTCATTATCATCATCATCACCACCATTGGCGATCATCGTCGTTCTCATCATCATCACCACCATCGTTGATCATTATCATCATGATTATCATCATCATTGTTGTTTTTACTTATTAAATTGTAATAAATTTTAATTTTTCAAATTTCATAAATTATTATCATATTATAATTTACTCCACTATTGCATTCAAAGCCTTAATATTTAAATATATAAATTTGTGCATGTCAAATTATAAAAAAAATAACCTGGTTAACTTATGAAAGGTCACCAGTATTATTGAAACATATTTACAAGTTCTCTAATTTCACATGTGTTTATTTTCCTTCCATACAAAAGCTCGTCACATATGATCTCACAACTAATAACGATGCACTGATGAGTTTGTGAGACACCATGAAATTTAAAAGTCCTCATATTGCATCAAATAAATTAAATTTATACAAATGTTAATTATAAATATGTAGAAGTAAATACGATATTAAAAAATCAAAATGTATACTTCCAAGTTCTCTAATTTCACATGTGTTTATTTTCCTTCCATACAAAAGCTCATCAGATATGATCTCACAACTAATAACGATGCACTGATGAGTTTGTGAGACACCATGAAATTTAAAAGTCCTCATATTAAATCAAATAAATTAAATTTATACAAACATTAACTATAAATATGTTGAAATAAATACGAAATTACAAAATCAAAATGTATATTGCATGTAATTAATAAACCTCAATGGATTTTGAATGATTCACGTTTAGAGAAATCAATCACCATATATCACTAAACAAAATTATAGAAAACACACAACTATCAACATATCAAAAAACACACATATTTAAGTATTCAAGGATGAGCGATCAATGTCGTTCATGATGATGTTTGTTCACATTTCAGTAGAAGATCTTCCTCCTCCTTCCTAATAGAAACGTATGCACCTTCCTTCATCTTAGAATAACACTCATAAGAAAAAGGAGGACATATTCGTAATTCATCAAGAGACTTCACTCTTTATATCACCGTGAATGTCAGCCCTTGTCGCTCTGTACTACTTTTGTCGATCGTTGCTCTATTAAGAGTGAGTCCTTGTGACTTGTGAATTGTAAGAGCCCATGACATCTTCAAAGGCACTTTTCTATGATGTCCCCTCAATACTCAAGGCACTGGTACATATTTTGGGTGACTCAAATCCCATGGGACGCCGACGTAATTCTGAAACTCCACAACAACAAATATTGGAAGATCTGGAGGATTTGTCCCAGGGAAATACACTATGTTCTTCACTTGTCAAAGAGATCCATTAACTAAACCTACCTCCACCCAAAAATTGCACACTAACATAACATGTTGACCATTGCAAAGAAACACCTCACTCTCCAACTGGTCATCGTCACTTTCTCCATATGTCACTCTTCTCACATGGGATGCAATAACTCGCGCCATAGGGACATTCAATTTCTTGAGCATGATCCTATCATGAAATGTTACTTGTACATTTGTTGAAAAAAAATGACTGGAAGAGTCAAACATCAAAATTTCCTCTGCACCAAAGCACAAATCTATTATGGACATCAAAAACTCCCAGTCTTCGATCGTGAGATTCACATTTCTCAAATTACACAGCAAGTTTTAAAACTTCACCTGATCCACCCTATCCCCTTCTTGACGAAAAATCATTGGAGAGTCACGACAAGAGAAAAGATCTCCATAACTTTTTTCCCTCTGTGTTTCCTGCATACATCGGTATGTCCTTTACAGGGGGGAGTTGGGCAAGATCCCCAACTAGAATTACAAACCTACATCCGAATATGAAATTCTCGTGTGAAGGGAATGCTTCTCGCAAGAGAATATCAATTTTTTTCAACAATTTTGGACCCACGAAACTCATCTCATCAATAAGAATATATCTATAATGACTCATCTGCTCTTGAAATACAGCTAGTATCTTTCTAGCCAAACATCTCATGTCACGCAATGGAATTTTCAGTGACGAATGCACCATTGTAGCACGGATGTTGAAAGTAGAAACTCCTATCGGTGGAAAAATAAGAAGAGGATTCTTACCTGTAACGACATTGTTTGCCAAGAAAATCTTAATGCAATTAATAAAAAAAGATTTCCCCGTCCCGGAAGTACCTTGTATTATCATTCTGAGCAGAGCTTCCTTGGGGCCCTTTCTAGAATGTTTGACTATAGTTTCCAGAGCAATAGGCTATTTTATTTACAACATGTCCACACCCGATACCAAATTGTCTGAAGAATCCACCACATTTTGCATGGATTTGTTCATTTCTATAAAACATGCTAACGTGTCCTATACGTCCTTGTCCTCCTCTATATCCCAAACATGGTTCAAATAAAAATCCCATCTTCCAAGCATATGAAGATCACTCAAATGCACCTGATTTGGAGGAACAATGCCAGAAAAAAACTCCCACTCATCCATTCCATCCATGCCCACAAAAATTTGCATCTCATCGTCATCAGTTTCTTCTATGTCTTCTTCCTCCATTGCATCCTTCCGGTCAACATGCCATGCACAATATGTATTCTTAATTCTCTCCCAATTTTATAAAATTTCCTCTCTAGACTAACCTATGTCCCTCTGTATATCAAGAAATGGTTTATACAACAACAATTCACTCCAACAAAAGTTCTCACGATCCTCTGATCCACTTCCAGGAACAGAGAAATACCACGGCCAAATGCGTATGATAGCAGGCGTATCCTTCGACTTCCATTTGTCTTTATTTCTCTTCACATTAAACAACCACAATCTTGCAACATCAATCAATGAGATGGATTCCAACTGTACAAATCGATCTTTATATGCATCAATGAAACATGATCCACTTTCATTCTCATCAGATTTCGTAATCACCTTTCAGAAAACCTTCCTACCAACATTCAGAGTCATAAAGGCATGACTGTATTAAACCAATGGAAACTTCAATAGCATGTGTCATGTCTCTTGCGCCCCAATATCATGTTCCACAATTGTTTCTATCAAAATCCTCCAATATATACATAGTACAAAATCTTCCCCCTCCACATCATTTGATATCCTCATCAACATATTATGAAATCTCTCTGACCTCTTCTCTACCTTTGAAGCATATTTTTCTATATACTTTAACACCATGTGTCTAGAGATAATATGCTAGCAATCTATATTACCACGCCATATGGCCAACATGTCCAAGTTGTGAAGGTTCAATCTCGCATCGTTACGAGAAGGTTCAAATCTCTTCCGACCATCTGCATCAAAAAAAAAATCTAAATCATCCTGAAGGTCCCATGGAAAATTATAATGACAAACCATGGACAATCCCTTCATTCTCAAATAGGACATCTTGCTACATTTAATGTGCCTATGCACATGATTGACAAGTTCTTCATACTCATAAATTGGGTCACGCTCTAATATCTGCGAAGGCTTCATCAAGAAAGGATCTTCATCTTTGGACCGAATGAGAATGACATTTATTTGATGGTTGTCATGGGGATTCCACGAAGTGACGTATCTATCAAAAAATGATCTCACAGCCATTACCTGATTCTCATCTTCCCAATCCAATGTTTCCATACAAGTGCTACTGGGAACCCACATGAATCCATGGACATGTGCAGATCCTTGATGTTACCACTCAAACCTACAAATACCATGCCAAAAAAAATGCGGCTTACAAAACCATTCATTCACAATATTGAAAATGGATCAGATCACTGCACAAATTTAAATAAATTTCAATTGAATAGACAACTACAAACCTATACTGGTAATCCTTTGCACCAATTATTTTTTGTATCACCTCTTCATGAAATATCTCAAATATTTTATGTATGTAAGACACGACGATATGAGGATAATCTATCACATTCTCAATCCACCACCTATACACCCTCGAAGAATTTGAAGGAGGTTCCCCTGGCATCAATGGGTGCAAATCAAACCACTTTGTGTCTGCTGCAGTAAGCGTAAAAAAAGAGTCAGGCTACCCAACTGAACAATCATATGCATCACCTCACTATGACATGAGTACGAGTAAGACCTAGTCCCATAAAGTTTTGTTGCAAAATGCACCACTTGTTCTGCCAACTTATCATCAGTCACATTATTAATGTGATGATGCAAGTCTTCAATAGTCGTGGGAACATTGTCCTCTAAATTTCTCTTGACAAAAAGAGAAGTTGTGGCCTCACTGCGGTGCCACATTTGTCTATTATATGCACAATATCTAAATCTCAGGTGCCTTCCAAACCTATTGTCATGATACCTTATCAAATGCTTCACATAATCATGAAAATGTACTATTCTAATCCTCCGCTGTAACTGTTAAACATCTCCCATAGGAAAGAGGGTCAGATATTCCATGGACAACATGCCCTCCATGTTGTATTAATTTATTGGCAAAGACCCAATTGGTGGCCGATTGACAACATCGACTGACCTAAAATCCATAGTTTCAACAAACAATTTGACTTCCTCTATCTCCATTCATGGATTAGGAAGCCTTAAAGCAAACGACGATGGATGATTATGTACATGTTCTTCTTTGAAACTCACTATATTTGTTGTTCCTTCTCTCCCGATGTGCTAATCTTGTATCTCATATTCCACCCGACGAATTCTTTCTGATACATCTCCCTCTACTTCCGAGAGATCTTCTAATGCTGCGTAGTCTATCTCCACATCTTTGTAATACCTATCATTATGAATTTTGTAACACAAAACATCCAATACAGACGAGTGACTAAAAATACATTCATACTCCCTCTGTCCAGCATTATTTATTTTCAAAATAAGAATATCCACATCCTCTATTCAATGCGGAAGTAGTCTAGCAATAGAAGATATGTCTTGGGGAAAGGAAATAGTGTGTCCACGATATTTGTACTGGCCACCACGTGCATGAGTTACATGCAATATGGGATTCACCCATGCTATCAACATTTCTTCCACCTGCGTTAGTACACGCAACACTTCTGGTTGATCCCCAAGATCCATATTGTTCCACTTTGAATATCAATGACCACCTTGTTCACACTTGCATCTCTTGCAAATAGGTCCTTCCACTGAAAGTGTCACAACTATACTAGGATATGACTCTTTACATATACCACACATCTAAATAACTTCTAGTGCATCAATCCTTTTCAAAAATTCATGATGAGACTGGAGCATCCTATTCAATTGTACACCATAATTCGATGAGTAAAATTGTGTGTAACTCTGATTCGAGCAATTATTCACACCAATTATCATAGCTATGTTTCGATGTCAAAAGTTCTATTTTGACTCAATATCATGCTCATCATCCCTAGGATAGTGGATGTTGTTGTTCCCTACTAAATGTGTTGCATGACACTCCATATTCTCCCTTTTCACAGACCTCCTGCCCTCATCGTCCACATTTGCAAAAGAATCCATATAATTCATTTTGCAAGGTAAATTCTGATCGTAGGCGTTCATGTTATTCTCCAAATGCTCAGGTACATCACTTTGGATCCCAAAACACAATTCACATGAACCTGATGCTCTCAGACATGTTCTATCCATTCCATTTTGCATTAGACTTCTGGATAATATATCTCCTTCGTAATCTACACACAAATATACCAAGTCATAAAGACCTAATAAATGAAAAATGGACCATCTCGGACGTCACATCTTATTTTAATCATAAATTTTTAAAAATATATCACGAAGAAAATTTCACCTACACTTCGATTCACGACTGAGTTGTTTTATTGCTACTACAAACATTTCATCCAACATCGATGAGGAATATTAGGCATTCTAATAGAAATATCCTGCAATGAACCTCTCCCATAGCTACTTCCACTCGTTGCTACGTTTATGTATAAGAATAGTAATTTGTGAGACATTTTTAGAAAATTTTTTAAAATTCACATATACATAACATTCAAAGACATTTTGGTTAACAAAAATATGACCAACTCCAATAGATCATAAATTCAAAACTATTATAGGGAATTTATAAAATGGAGGATAAAAATGCACCATCTATGACATCACAACTTATTTTGATGCCTACATTTAAAAAATATCTCACAAATCAAATTTCACCTGCAGTTTGGTTCATGATAAAATTTTTGTGTTGCTTCCATGAGATTTCATTCAACATCGGATCAGGAATATCAGATATTCTAATAGAAATATCTTGCAATGAACCTCTACCATATCTACTCCCACTCATTTCTATATCTATGTATAGCAATTTCACCTTGTGATATATTTTATAAAATTTCAAAAAATTCAGATATACATAACATGTAAAGAGATATTGGTTAATAAGAATCCAACAAACTACAACAATTCATATTTTAAAAGCTTTGACAAGGAATCTATCAACTAGAGAATAGAAACACATCATCTTTGACTTCTCATATTATTTTAATGCATAATTTTTTAAAAATATATCACAAATAAAATTTCACCTGCACATCATTTCATGACTGAGTTGTTGTGTTGCTACTGTGACATTCCATTTAACATTGGATGAGGAATATCATATATTCAAACAAAAATATCCTGTAATGACCCTGTCCCGTACCTACAACTTTCACTCAGCCCCACATTTATTGGGTGTGTATTTGTCTCGACTACAGCAGGCACAATTCTCGCATTCAAAGAGTAATCTCTATCTTTGTCTCTGATACATCCTATCTGACCATCTCTATCTTTAAGTCACACATTGACATCTGGCATGACTCTTAATCTATCGTATGGCGGGGAATTTTTTTTGCAAGATTGTACACCTAACCTGGGTATGACGTGTAATTTTGTTCCAACATCTAAAAAGCATAGAAGGTCTACACTGACACCTTCAGTCAAAAAATGGGTACAAAGTTGACCACGTATCTCCTTCATTTTACATTGCTCTTGAACCTACAACTTAAGGAAATGACAGTGATCATTTTCCATCTGACATTTTACAGGAGACTTTCGTTTCATACTTCTACAAACAAGGGAATGTTCCTTCATTACCTGCAACAAAATGATGCATTAAACAACATTCTTTACACATATATGAAATATTTAGTTCTTAAAATAATAGGAACAAAGACATCAAATAATACATTACACTTAACATTACACCATGAATACCAACCATGTCATCACGTGATAACAATACACGCATCTCTTCTCCAACATATTCATTTGATGTTTCTTGTAACGCCGCCAAAAAGATGACGCTCACGACGACGACGATGACGCGCCACAACCAAGCAACCCGAAAATGTGACATTTTTTTTTTATCAAGATTAAGAGAACCATATTAGAAATGCAATATATTTAAATCGGGGCACTTTGCTATAGTTTTAAGGACAGAATGCTGGAGAAAAAAAAAAATACAGTCTAGTTAGGTCACAAGGAGCCTCCCTAACGTTCTTCTCGACACTAGCTTCGTCGTCAGAGCTCGTCGCCATGAGCCGGTTCTTATCTAAGGAGTCATTTAATCTTGGCACTAAATAACATTAAGAGCATGCGTCGGAGAAAATTATTCTCGTGATAAGATCGTAATTCTATAACGAACATTACATTAAGTAATTCTATAAATCACAACTCAGATGTTACATACACATTTATATGAACTAATTCTGATATTTGTCGAGGTGGGAACTCACACCCAACCAACAACATGCAAGTGTAAAATATATGAGAATTTTAAGGCTACTTATTTTATTGGCTAATAGGTATATTCCTCCATTGCATTGCGAAAAAGACAGATACATAGCAACGGTTTCACATCGAGAAATGATTTTCCATGAAGTGCTTGAGTTATCATGTTTAAACATAGTTTACTTCATCAAAAATTACATTATATGAACCTATAAGATTAACCTAAATTTGAAATTATGAATGGGGGGGGGGGGTGTGTGGCTTTAATGGCCACCCGCCAAACATTGACATTCCATTCTAAGGCGTGCAAGTTACACCCACTGGGCCGCCTGATTTTATTTGCTATTTATTACACTTGAATTTTGCAAGTCTATACCCTAAAGGGTCGGCCTACTGTGCATGTTGTCCTAGCCGCGTGGATTCATTGTGGTGGTTGGAGGAGAAGCTATAGTTGGGTCGCATCCTAGATTTACTCACTTGGATCTGCAAATCTCAAGCTTCCCTCCCTAGTTTTATTTTCCCACCGTGTTATTTGGCCTGGCCACGCAGGTGGGAAGATGGAAGTTGTAAATGATGTTACGGCCAGAGTGGATTAGGGAATGGTGGTATGGAAGGAGCTACAGGCACGAGAGAAGCTACAGGCGCATGAAAGAAGATTGCAGATGGTGGTTAGGTGAGTTACCTCCACTTTCATTGGGTGCTGCAAGGTGTGTGCTTGGCGGGGAGTGCTCCTGGCACGAGTCCTGGCCGTGGCCTGTACAGAGGTCAGCCAGGCAGCAAAGATAACAAAAACGCCCCCCCCACATTTGAGCACCTACACCAAGCAGGTTGTCCAACTACGTATCTATCTGTTCAGCATCGACTGCACCTTCAACTTAGGGTTCTGCCTTCTAGATATATTCTTATAAAAATGATTGAGGGACAGTGTGAGAGGTAAGAGGTGACCTGAGCAGTATATTACCACGATTTTCTACTGAAAACGTGCTCAGTTTACGGTGTAGGAGAGAATCTCACAGAGGTGGATCCGTTTCATATCAGAATATTCATGAAGCCTAATTTGTTTTGCAATTATATGATCCTTTCTGAGTGTAATAAGTTACAGTCTTACAACATGATGATTACAGAGACCAATCATTGTTTTAATTGTTGTTTATTACATGAATGTGAGATTTTATAAGTATTTTAGCTTATTTTCCTTTACAATTCTATGGACGCCTCCTACGTAGGTTTGATTATATGTTTACTATTGTTTTTCTAGCTGCAGTTCGTATTAGTATACTTAGTTAATACAAATAGATATTAATGGTATATTGTTATGTTTAGAATCCAAAAATAGTAAATCCATTAGTTGTAATATTACATAGATATGGATTATATTGAAAATATTAATTTCCTTATTATGTATTAAGGAACATTGGGTATTAAACTTAATAAGCTTATAGTCTTTGCATTAGAATTTCTTCTACACAATTCAATAAACATAGCATGGGATTTCAAAAAGATTCGATCTCATTTCCCCTTTACAATTTGCAATGGATTTACAAGAAATTCTTAAATGAGGAAACACATAATAGAGTTAGGACACAATTTACTTTATTTGCATATTGGAAGCCATTTAAAATTTGAGTCTTTTCTCCATAATACAAAAAGAGAATATGCATTAATGTTCTCACTTTTCAATACCTCTCTTTTAAGCAATAAGATGAAACCTAGTATGTATATTTTTTTTTTTGTAAATTTCCTAACATTCCACAAAAGAGTCCAACAATATTTTCATTAATTTTAAAGCAAGAACTACTAACATGTCAACAAAACCAACATCCTCATATGAGGTTCTAAGCCAAGTAAGAAGGAGAATAAATAGATTGTCTTCCTTTCAACTTTTGATTCCATCCCCATTACAAGCTTACTAACGAAGTTCAAAAACAACTTTCCTTCAACATTTTGTTACAACACTTTCTACTTCATGTGGAAACAAATTTACAATAATGGAAGTTAAAATACAAAGCAATATTACATTTTTTTCCTCCACTTAAGGTGGTAAAGTACATGGTAGTTTCACATTGTCATCAACAAGGTTCCATTGCTCCAAATATCAACAAGGTGACTCCTCCATAGTTTTCTTGATTCACAAAAAAATAAGGGGAGAGGTAACACTCTCCTCCCAACCAAATACCCAATGGAGAAGAGAAGCCATCCTTTCCATTGGCCCCCGAGCCCCAACCACATCACAATGAGAGAAAATCCAACTCATGGCAACTACTAGATTCCACATAACTAAACATAGTATTTCACATTCATTCCATACTCCTTCAAAACAAGATTCACAACACAACAAGAGGGAAAACAATCACAACAACAAGTCACAAGGATTTATCAAGAAAGCCACAAGAGTAAGACATATGGGGAGGCCACTTATGCCTCCCAATGGGAATGGGTGCCACCTAAAAGCCTCCAATGCAAAACACAATACCCCTAACAAATGCCTCCATCAAGTACCCCTTATCCCTCCATTCATTCTTATGCCTCCCTCAACTATTATGGCTCCCTCAAAGTAAAACAAGAAAAAAATGCAAGCATTTCTCTTACAAGGTGGGCACCCAACCCAAACTCCCTCCTCAAGAACATGATCTCTTATGCCTCCCTCAATTAAACTCCCCATAGTCTCCTCCCACTCCCAACTTAGGCATCTACCCATTCCCAACAAGCATTACAACAACAAAATTCAACACAACATTTGTACTCATTCATATAACAAAAATAGAACATAATGCAAACAAAGGTGAAGCTCCTACCTTTCCATGGTAGAGCTTGCTCGAAGTATGAAGTCTCAAATCCCTCCAAGGATTAAGCAAGCATCCACAAGCTCCAAAAATCCACAACTCCCTCCAAATCCTCTCCTCTCCAAAATACAAAAGACTCAAAATGAAACTTCCAACCCCCAAAACAAACAAGAGGATCAAATAAATAGAGAAAATAGAGGGAGGGATGATGTGGCTCCAAGTAGGATGCCACCTCCTTTTCCCTCCACTCCACATCATTTGGTCAACATCAAATTCCAATGTATCATTAATAAGTGGTTGAAAGAGAGGCAAGCACCTTACACACTCCAACTAAGCCCACTTCCTCAAAGGACAAAATTAAATTTTGAAAGAAAGTGCAATTAATATTTTACCCTTTTATCCCCCCAAAACACCTAAAAGACCCTAAATTTGGCCTTCCAACCCATAGGTAGGGTTGGCATGGGGTTTTAAGAGGTGCGGGAAAAGTTTGACTTGTCCCACAAGATTTTAAATTTGGCCTCCAAGGAAAAATTCGAGTTTCCCATGTGGGGTAGAGTGTGCTACACTCAAACTCAAACATACATCAATCCACACAAAATCCCAAGTAAATCAAATCCTAATAAATGAACTCTCTTAGGTCACATCTTTTAATTAGTTTAGGACAATTTAAAATTAACTTAATTAACCCACTACAACCCATGGCTAACAAAGGAGTAAACTCCAATCCAAGAAATATGAATAATAACATAAGTAAAAATTTCACTTACTAAGAGCAACACATACTAACATAATAAAAAGGGAAAAATTAAAACAAAACAACACATGATCCCTAGGTCACAATTTTCCCTTTACAAGATAATTCTAACACACACACAATTACTTGTTGCCATGGTGACCTTAGATGGATTCTTCTCGAATTCCGATGTGGTTGGTCTCCACTCCCCAATATTATTGTGAATATAATATACCTGCAGAGCAGAAAATACCTCCTTCGGCCTGTTGGCCGCATTAAAACATTCATGCCAAATATACAATATAATCTAAAATAAACGACACATGATTTACTATCATCTATGCAAGTATGATATCAATAACAATTCCTAGCACATTTATATTCCACATATCATTTATATCAAAATGATCATCACATTAGTCCAATTATCAAGTTCTACTCAATATGATTAAATATAACACATGTCATAATTAAGATAAATAACCCTATCAAAGCATACAATATCGTCATCAAATGTCCACCAGTAAACCATATTCATCATATAAATATTAAATCAATAAAACAGTTCAATGTCTATAATATCCACTAGCATGCTAAATCAAGAAGCCATAATAAATCCATAGTGAGGTAATCAGTCTCGAAAACATCAAAACAAAATGAGGTCGAAGGGAAGTAAGCACTACATTTATATCCTCTCTAAAGAGGAGTTGGCATTCACATTATCTAAACACACCTCCTATGTTGCATCTATTTCTTTCGCGATCCTTGAAGATGGAAAAACATCTACATTAAATTGTTGGCCTGAAAAATACATATAATCCTGACCTCCCATCCCTTTCATTCTCTGTTGTCGAATTTGTGACCTTCAAAAATGACGAAACTTAGCATCTCGTTGAGAATTTCTAGGTGAATCTATTTCCTCGCATGTGTGCATGGTGGCATTCTCACTCAATGACTGCAAAACATCATCACACATGCAAGACATATTTTTTTCATTAAAAAAGTAAAAAATACATTAAATAATAAAAAATGCAACATTACAGGATCGGTAATGGTTTCTGCATTATGCAACAATGAATTCCTTTCCCAATGCGAATCCCCTACAGGATTAATCACAACATTGGATCTTCTCATTATGTCAGACATTGGAAGATTATTTCGTGCAATGTTACTCTCACCCGACCATTCCTAACCTGTAGGAAGTAGCACATCTATAAGTCTTTCATCAGAGAATTGTGGCCCATGAAATTGGCATCAATTAACATCACTCGTCGATTCTATCATCACATTATTTTTATTTCTCTTATGCACATGTTTTTTTTCCTCCATCATCTAAAATAAAATTATCAATTTAACATACAAAATTTTGAAAACATAATTATTATTAATTAAATAATGCACTATGCAAAACATGGATGATAAAATATTCAACAATTAAACCAATAATACAAGTACATCAAAACACATAAATTACAAGATAACACATTTAATTATGTAAAATCTTCCACACAAACATGAGATACATGTAAATTTTTTCAACCAAGGGAAGAAAAAATATTAGTCAATACTCAAATTACATAGGCGAGAAATATTTTCACAACCAAGAATCAATGGCATGAAACTCACACCAACAACTACATCTCTAAAATCCTCTCTTGTCAGGAAATAACATCCATAACGTTATGATGTGCACAATTTTCTAAAAGCCAGAATGTAAGTTTTTCTATCCAAATTATAGAACATGTACGGGATTTGTGCATATTTACACATAAGGACGATGGATCCAACCGAACAAAAAGCAACATACCCTAGACATTTTTCATCTATATCTAGAGAAAAATCCATAAAATGCTTCCACACAAATCTAAACCCATATTCAAACACATTCTCATCGTCACGTTTGAAACCCATCTCTTGTTCTTCACCTGAAATTGCTTCTGCATCTTGAAGCAACCACACACAAACTTTACCCATACTCACGATGTAGAATAGATTATTCTCATGGACAGCCAGACTCAATGACACAAAGTCACTAAAAGGAATACAACAAAAGTTTAACTTTCAACGTACAACATCCAACGAGAAAATGGTGTAGTTGATTTTAAAGAAACAATTCATCTTTTCCTTAATCCAATACATCTTCCTACCACAACATGATGCACCAATAGGAGGAGTCACTTTAGGAATGATGGTATGTGTCGGCACTGTCAACAAACTCAAACAATGAGACCTGCTACAATAGATCTCATACACGAAATCTAAAGATGCAAAACATCGTAATGCAACAAATACGTACTCGTCATCATCAATATCTTCAAACAAAGAAACACATCCATCAATTCCTACATCAATACTCCTGATTCACATAACTCCACCCATGAACAAGTTTGTAAGAATATACTATCGAGCTCCAAACTCATAAATCAGAAAGGATAACAAAAGAAGAGATCCAATCATCATATGTATCCTCGATCTCTTTTTAAAAGGGGCCCCACTTATGTACAAGCACAAAAATCTTCCATCGTCATCCAAGTACAAAGGGCCATAGAACACCATAACATCCCTGCATTTGCACACCAAAAATCCAAAGCACAAGATAGTCATATCTTCCATAATATAATATAGGTTAGATGAATCTAATATAAAGTTCGAAAACTTGCAAACAATCCTCATACACACCAATTCTCTGAAAGATAAATTCAAAAATATTTTCTTTATGACATCGATAGGCAATGTGGCATGAGATCCTGATTCCATTTCAAATAGTGCTCCTGTTATCAAACAAGAAACTTCATAACATCTCGTACAAACGTGATACACAACACCACTCAAATACATTAAAATCAAAACTGTAACATCTCAAAAAAGAATATAATTTTCTTCATATAGCAATATGAATCACATTCCAAGTCAAAACAACACAAAAAGTCACTATTACAAAATTATGTAGACAAGTGTTTAAATTCCATGTATACAGTTCAAGAAAAATAAAACATCTGAATTGGCATCCAATATTTTATCATGTGTGTATTTTAATACCAACATAAAGATAACAAAATATGATAAAATTAATAACTCATAAACATTAATAAACAAACACGCCTCACAAAAGTCGCCATAAACACTAGCGTTCCGGGAACACCAATGTCTGAAATCAGGTCAACACTATCGGGACCAGGCATCAGTGCCATGAAATTTCCACCAATAATTTCTTTAGAAATATCATCAAACGTAGTAAAATATAGTACACACGAATCAAAACCTGACGAAGTACATTATACACACTCTCCCTTGTTCATATCATAATACAAAATAGAAGGCCCATGATTTTTATACAACATAACAATATGTCCTATGCTCACTTCCGGCATGTACCCATTGCAAACTTTTTTGATTTCAAATATTACATCTAATATATGCTCCCACAATATCTCCCATTGACACACAACATAATCATATGTTTCTTTCAACAACCAGACACTCAACGATGAGTCATCAAGAATACATTTTACATGATTCTCGTGTAACACCAAACACATACCACGTACACCAAAAAAAGGTGGCACAGACACACACCATTTTTTACAAAAAACATCAAATGCAAACAAATTATAAACAAAGGTATGGTGATCATCAAATTCTACATACAACCAATATATTTTCCCTCCATTATAAACTACATTGCGAGGCACAGGAACACATACAGGGGCTCTTGTTACACACCAACTATCATTTAAACTACTTTTCATGTAACACGCACCACCAGATACCTCATCACAATTTTTAAGTGCAACCCATCCGTAGTTTCGAGCCAATGCATCTCCACACAACATAAACCAACCACGTATCCCAAGTTCTATCGTTCCTAACTTTTTCCCCTCAAACGTAAAAGGATTAAGGATGAATTCATCCAATAAATTCATACCAAATTTCTCAAGTTCCAAAAGTAGGAATGGGCCCATTGAATAATTTATTTCTTTTCTATATGGACTTCTGATGATCCGGGAACACAAGTGAGTTACTCTATCTCAATCATTCAAAAATAAAACATTTATATTGTCCAAGAAGGAGTGCCACTTTTCAACCAAGAAGAAACCAAATGTTCCATGAATAAAATGACATTATTTAAATAATTCACTTGATGGAGAGAGCATCTCATTCCATTCTTTACACACAAGGTGAAGACGAACCAACACGACAAAAGGAAGTCGTGGAAAAATGTGCTTAAAAGCTATTTTTGAAGGGAATCGCGATGACATTTAATGATCCATTAACACGAATACAAAAAAACCTACAAAATCAAACACACCCACATCAATATTCATGTCAAACATACACTAAAATTCCATAACTACATAAAATGCATCATGCAGAACATTAATAGCTATAGCGCACTACAAAATTTAAACACATTTACAAACCAACTTCAAAAAATATCAAAGAAGAGTCATCATGCAAATGCACAAACAAGACTCAAAAAATTTATATATAAACATGTATCAATAAATGACAACATGCACCATAACATAAAACACAAACTACTTCAAATTAAGCAAAATGTCATTGCCTCAAAAACAACTATTTACATCTGTAAAAAAAGAATCATTCTATCACATTTCCCAAAAAATATTAGTATCTCCTTAGGATTATCACCACTTTCAAGCAACCCTGAAATGACCAAACCATTAAAGTCTTCATTCAAACCACTAAAAAAGCATCATAAAATCCACATCCAGAAAGTATATCCATGTATAAACCTACAGGGGCATAACAGTAGAGTAAGGTGCTCAACTCACAATAAACTATGGGAACAGGTGCATATTTACATATCAACATGAACCCATTGCACCAGGAAACACAATTGTACCCAGGAAATCAATGCCATAACATGCCACTTTCGATCTCTATGTACTCCCAATCCGTATTAGATCAAAAAACACTGGCCTCTCCAAGATCTAGGTCATAACGACTCATATCGTTATTCAATTTCCACAACTACATGCGGCTCGCATAGTTGAAAACACATGAAACTTGATACTCATAAACAACAAGGCACATGGAATCAACAAAATTTGGAGCTGGAGAATGGCCAATCTTCCATGTCTCATGAACAAAATCGAGACATACAATCAAATAAGTCAGAACCTCACCGCCATATAAAACATCACCACTTTGTTCAAGATCCAAACTCAGCAAATACATTTTTCCATCGACAATAACAACATGTTTTGGAGCTTGAAGACATGCCAGAATTACAATCGGACTCCAAACATGATGAAGGTTACTACACATATAGAAATATCTATCTAAAGTTTGAATCTCACTCACACCTATAGCATGTGGCTCATATCAGATGACAATCAAATCATATATGTACCCTGTCAAACCCTAACATATCCTAAACCATCCATTCCTCTCACCGATATGAATGTCACCAATTTTCACAAATATCCTAGTAAAAGGATTTATAATTGCATATGAACTTATGCTTCGATTCACAGTTGCTGAAGATACACAAAGCATTGATTCAATAGCACATTCAAATCTAATGTCATTCATTCCACTCAAACTAACACATAAATATATAGCTTCACCTTCACGTGTGAAATACAAAGGGTTCAACACATTTGCCAATGTCAAGGGTTGATATAGCGAAAATCCTACACAACGATTGATGATGGGTCCACAGGTAGCCAAAAAATCTGAGTTGCTTACCATTGCATTAATTCTTGTGCACAATAAACAAAATCTAACAAGATTCTGAAGCGGCAACTTAGAAATAATGTAATAAAAAATCCCCATGGGAAGATGCTTCCAAATAGTTTAATCCATTCTACCCTACTAATCTATAGACAAAATTGAACGAAGGTATTAATGACTACAAAAAATCAAGGACAATATAATACAAAGCAAAGAGTATTATAAAAAAATGTACAATAATATGGAAAACTATTTATCCTACAAGAATAATATGAATACATAGAAATACAATTAAATCCATCACAACAATAAATCATAAAGTTTCATCACGAATTACATCTTCTAAACATGTTTTATACGAACGCATAACATTAGATCTTAAAATCAAGTTAATTGACATTACATAAATAAAACCAAATAGAAAATCATCACATCTACAAAAAAAGCAAGCAGTAATCAATTTCGTGTTAAAAGAACAAGTCTTCATTGACATCATTGTTTAAATCATTATTATTCTGGCAAGTTGTAAAAATTGAACAATGTTCCTCTCATAAATAATACAATTTAAAACACAAAAGAATCAAACGATGAAATCTCAAATGTGTATTAAAAAATAAAAAATATCCATGTTCTTCAACAAAAAAAACTCACACCACCTGTAAAAAAATTATCAAATGCACATTTCCACATTAATCATAGCTTGAAAAAATAAAATATAGAAATCTAAATTAAATAAAATCTCGTCCATAGTCCAACCATATTTCGTGAGATGTATAGAAAAACATTATGCCAAACATACACAAAATACGATTTCACGGTTTTTTTATAGAAATGTCAAACATTTACGTTTGACATTTCTTATAGAAAAACTGTATCATTGCAAAAAGAATATTCTCAACATATATTGGGGAATCCCTCATTACATTGATTTAAAAAAATTCTTCAAAAACATGGGCTAACGTCCAAATTTGGATGTGCTAGGAGAGCATAACAGGAAATATCCCATTTGCAAATCCTAGCTCCCGGTATCGAAAAAGGCACTTATAATGCTAGATTTTGAGTTGGACAAATGTCCGCAAATGTTCCCCAACGCAAATGATGTAAATATATATATATATAGTAGATTTGTCACATTTTTCTCGTTCTCACTATCATAAATATGGCACATATAATTATGAATTTGCATGTATTATTCAAATATATAAAATGATTTATGCCATCTTTAGATATATTAAATAGTTTGTTTCTTATATTAAATAAATAAATATATATATATATATATATATATATATATATATATATATATATGTATATATATATATATAATACACAAAGTAACATGTTACATTTCTCAACAATTTACTTCAATTATAAATCCTTTTTAAAGTGATTTTTCTGTGAATTTATTATGGTCCATTTATCACATATGTTTGGTTGTCACTACAATAACTAAAACATTTATGATCATTACATCTTTCCAATTTAATAAATGATGTTATAAGCAAAAACACATTAAAATATACATGATTCACTTTCTTTCTAATTTATTGTTGCAAATCTATTTGGATGGTGGAGGTGGGTTGAAGAAGGGGATGGGAGGAAATTTGAAAGGAAAACTGGGTAGAGGTGGAAAGCTGAATTTAGGAAGGGGAGGAATAGTTATTGTAGGCAACAGGGGAGCTCTATATTATGCAATTTCTCTCTAAAAATTATAAAGGTTAAAAACAATTAAATTGCTGCAATACTTTATCTCTAAAAATGAAATTCCATATTATTCTACAACATTTTAGCCCATCAATGTGAAAATAATAAGTTCTATAATTATTATCTACCTCTACAAATTTAATTAAAACCGAGGCTGCTATGTTTAGAGATAGGAGATGACTGTAGCGACAAGTTCGAACTATGACCTACAGCAATTAAAAATAAAATATTTCACTACATATTACATAGTATGTGCACAAAATTGGATTCGTAAAAGAACTGCACAAAATTAAAAGTATAATAATCTAAAAAAATGTTTTGTTGAAGAACGTAGACCTTGATTATAAGATTATAAAAATTAAACAGAAATAATTTGTAGAGATGCAAAGGAAATGGAAATAAAAATTTAAGGCGGAAATTTAGATTAATAACAACAAAATAATAAATGTATAACAGTATGCCATGTCCATTGATTAAAGATTCAAACATGCATAAAAATCAGCCTAGATAATCGCTCATTTATTCCATTCATCAATTTTCCATCACAATTTTAATTTGAAAATTTCTGCAACTACAAATGATTCGGTTGCGCCATTCAAAGATGTTCTTACGTGGGAAACATCCAGGACTTCTATTCTACTGGCATGGAAGAAGACATGTAACCACGCCATATTATCAAGCTTTTAAAAAATGGTATTTCTGCACATTAATATGAATGATAAACATCTTATAATGTTGTCTCTCAATTATTTTTTATTTTCTTTATGGTTTTTGAATGTTTCATAAATGAAGGCCCCAAACCATAAGAAACCATTTAACTTACAACATAGAAAAATTCATGTCTCTCAAATACTAATCCCTTTCCATAACAAAGGGAAGTAAGATACAAGAAATGAATGAAATATGATTTAATTTCTACAGTCGAAGAGCTTTGCGAGATGCAACAACAATAATAGAAGAAGTATGAATGTTTTAAATAGCCAATTCTAAAATTTACTTAGAAATTAAGTTAAACTTACTCTTCAAGGAGGACATTTTTCTCCATATTTATGGTAGTAACTTTCTAAAATATAGTTCATATATGAGAAATATGTAAAAATAGGATAAATAATTTATGAGTTTTTAAGACAAAATTCATCTCAAAAATTCGTGAATGAAATATTAATATAATTTAATCATTTATTCATAAAATTTACAACTACTTGGATAGGACGGAAACATGAACAATTAACCCAAATACTCTTTTTCTGATCCCTTATGAGAAGATTAAATTCTAGACAAGGAACGATTGTGACAATATATTTCCCACTGTATATCTAATTTTCAGTTTGGTGCTGGAATGAAATAAAAAAAAAGGCCAATAGCTCTTAATATACATAATATTTTGTTTCAACAATCACGTGAAGATGTAGATCATGTTGCATTTGTTTGTAATGATAGAATTAAATATTTATTATGACATTGTGACATCTCTATTGGAATTTTGTTGACTTTGTTATGGTGAAGTTGCTTCCTTTAACTTTTGTTCACATACTCCTGAGACCCAGCCCGTGTCAAATATGGTGCCTAGAGAATGCCATAGACAACCGATAAAGCTTAATGGGTAGCGGATTTTAGTTGATTAGTTGCAAGTGACTAGGTAGATATGTACATGAAAATGTGGAACTTCACGCTAGGCAATGTGAACTATTTGTTAAAATGCCTAAAGGAAAGGCGGTCCCTTGGATAACAATGATTGTTGGATGCGCACAAAAAGTGGTTTTTGTTAAAAAGGCCTTGGAAACTTAAAAAATGTGTAATTGATTGGTTCAAAATGAGTCTCCATAGCCATGCCAACATACTCCCAAACTTTGCAAAAATAGGATCCACCAAAGCATCATGGAAACAAGAAAATTTCACAACAAAGAAAATTACAATGAAAAACTACAAACAAAAAACAAAATAACATATTTTTGAAGTAGATGAATAAATAAAAAACAAATCAGCTTTTTGAAAAAATGTAATTACAAACAGACCTCATTTAAGCTTGAGTTCTATAATCACGAATGATGCACATATTCTTTGAAAGCCAACTCTGCTTGACACACAATTTTAGACTTATCCAGTGCAGGTTTTAGTGCTTGGTTCTCCACACAAAGATTTTCATTGTATGCACTTTTATTCTGAGCCTGCACAACAATATATTTATTAAAATGATTTTCTCTTAACAAAAACAATACATTCTAAATTCATTGACTGTGAAAGTTTTTTCTAAAAAAAACCAGAATAAGGGAAGTGAAACCTATTAAATGATATTATAAGCAATAATTTATTAACTTGTGCATGATAGCAAAGACATTACAAATGGAATAAGAAATGCAAAAGCATTAAAAAAGAGACTCCAACCTAAAACTAAAGGAGTAGCAAACGGGTCAACTATTTAGGATATATTTAGGATTTTTTTTTCTTCTTTATAATATAATATAGAGTGATGATAGTGCATCTCTGCGCTATCTCTATAGTTATCTATTGTTTTTAATAGGTTTTTGTATCCTAAAATACTATATTACATTATAAATATTAAATAAAAATTGGAGACATTTTTTTTCTCAGAAATTTGGGGGAAGAGACAGAACTGAGAATTCATATGCAATAATCTCCATAACATAAATAAATAGCTTTATGTTATTTATGAATTTTTAATTAAGTAATTGCTTAAAAAAATGTTCAAATGCACATTAAAACAGAGATTCCAATGCAAAAACTATTAAAAAAGAGATTCCAATGCAGTAAGAAATGCAATCGGTTCAACAGTTTTCCATTATTATCTTTCATTTATTGGGGAAAGATATTGTAAACCCGATAAATGGAAATATTTCAGCATTAGAAGATACCAAAGAATTTTTCAAACTCAAATTCTATGCAAATATTTGAAATTACATAAATAAATAAAAAGCATGACATGCTATTTGGAGCTTGGGATTCGAGTTGACTGCTTGAGGAAATAATAAAATCTAAACAGAAAATGGTTGTAGGATCTTACAAATATACAGGTGTCTCCTATTTATGGGCACATTGATGGGAATGTATATCTACTACAAATTGATCAGTAATACACTAGAAACATCCTTCACAAAATGTGTGTTGCTAAGATGGAATCCAAGACTGTCTGCATTCAATAAAATTAGAGACAACTTACAAAATTAGGTAGAACAATGTGGAGCAGGATGGAAAAAATGCGGAGAGGAGTGATGTGATAATAAAATCCGAACAAAATTCTAAAATACTTTATCATAACTACTTGATAGCCTACAATACGATGAGAGCAGGAAGGGCTAACCAACTAGAGAAACTTGTCGATCTATTAGAGAGAGGGGAAATCTATAGGTTAATAGAGAAACATTTGAACCGTTTTCCATTAATATTTGGAACTATTTATCTCTGTTCGGACTTTAAACTATTTGTTAATAAGAAATGTTTATTTTTATTATTTTTATTTTTTATTATTAGTATTAATTATTAATGAATAATCTAAATAGCTATCAATTATCAAATACTACAGTTGTCAATAGTTGTGTGGAAAAGAGCTGCATAACAGGTATCGAAAATCATTGAGTGAAGTTATATGTTAGGCCTATCGGCCTAATTACATGTCTAAAATGAAAAGTAAAATTATATTACATGTCTAAAACATAAATTTTATATTTATATTATTGACATAAAAATATAGAAAACCTTAATATTTTGAAACATAAAATCTTAATAGTGAGAAAAAGACTTGGAAAGCACAACACTTACGCATAAAAACATTGAACAAAAAATTATGGCATTAAAAACTTCACAAATGAAAACACCTAATTATAAAATAATGAATTTTAAACAATATAAAACAAAATAAAAGATATATAACACTCAAATAATAGGAATCTTGGAAAAAATACTTAAAATTAAAAACCTTAGTATCTAAAATGATACAAATAAAGGTCCTGATCATAAAATCAATGAATCAACCAAAATCTGTACAAATTTAAATTATAATCATACTTGTAAATCTTAAAGAAAAATAAAAATAATAATTTTATAAATGCTAAGACATAATAAATCGAAAAATATCAAATGCCAATCCTAAAAGTATATAAAATTACACTTATTTATAATATCTTAATGCTTCAAGAATAAAACTAACAAACTTATACAAAACCATTGAATTAAAAAATGGAGAAAATTTACCCTTGAAACTTTAAAATACCTTACGAAATATTTAATTTTTTCAAAATTTAACTTAAATGATTAAATAAAAAATATTCCAACATAAAAAAATGAATTAATAAAAAAAATTTGAAACTTAAAAGTGAAAATAATAAACTAAAATACTTAAAACTTAAAAGACACTAAGATCCAATAAAATAACTTTAAATTTTAATAATATTTATAATTATTAATTATATATGGATCTAAATAATATTTAAGAAAAAAAATTGTTTAAAGTTACCCATTTTAAATTTCTTAAAATTGTAACCAATAACTTTATTAGTTTATTTTTGTATTCCTCTCATGAACCTCCAACTTAATTATCTCCTACATCCTCATCCTCAACCAAGTTGAACTACAATTTAATTTTAAATAAAATAATTTCTAATAATAAAAAAATTATTCACTTTATATTAATAATAGAAGTATTATAATATTTTTATCGAATTAAATAAGTAAGCAATATCCAAAAAATCAATTTCACAATTTAAAAAAAAAAGTAGACAAGAAATAGAAGTGCATGTTCCACATGAGCCCAGAAAAAAAGAGAACAAGTCGATTTGGTATAAATATATATGTCTTGCTTCAAGTCAAACATAATTTTTTATAATGCATAAAGCCATTAAAGGAATATAAGATCATTATTAAAATAATGTCTAGAATATTTTAATGCGAATGAGGAGGATTCACCTACTAATGCAGAGGATGTTTCCCTGATTGTGGACCTAAATTTGGGAGAGACAGCAGGTGCTGATCTGGTAGTAACACGTGGAGAAAAATAAGTTAAACAGTCTCCTGACATCAGTATGTCTAAGTCAGCAGAAATTTATAATTCAAACTCCTCGATCCCAAATCAACCTAATCCCAAGGAGGTAGTCAGTGGACACTGGACAACATGCTGAAGATAGATCCACTGATGATAAAAAAAAATATGCGCTGACCATTGGGAAAAGTCATTTAGGGGAAGTTACCAACTACGAAAATTTAATAATTGATTCCATCCTACATGGCTTAGAATGGAAGCACGAGGAGTTTAAAAAAACAACTGCACTTGTAGGGTCGACTTAAAATTTGAACATTGCTTCCAATTTGGTGAGTTCCCCACTAAAGAATGTTCGAAATGTATACTCAAAGTCTTTGGGGAAAGTGGAAATTTTTGTTCCGAGCGAAGGTGAGGATGGACGGAGAAAAGTTAATGAAAAAGTCACACATACAGTCCATCCCGCCATGACCCACAACAGGGGTAGCAAATAATTATTCTCCTTGTTGTGGTAGTTGGTCGACTTTCATTGTGCTTCATGTTTAATTTTGGCTTCTTGGCCTTCCTCTTATCTGTAATATTTCTTGCTTTATCTAGGTTTTGGGCCTCCTTGTATCCCGGGGTACAGTCCCATCTAAAAAATACTTTTTACCAATAATAGAATAAATACTGTCTAGAATATTTTGCATCTTTAATATGTTTTCATTGAAACATTGTCTTGTCTGCATTTGTAATTTTTACGTAAAAATGAATAATATTTAATAGATGTAAAAAAATATAGTCAACAAAAATTTTACTTGCTGTGTTTTTCAATTTTCCTTTGGATTTAAAAAAAAATCCCCAATCTTCCAAATCCTACCCAAAAAAAACTACACTTAAATAAAGAATTTAAAAAATAAAGATTAAATCGATGGTATATTTTCTAGGAAGGATAATAGAATTGTTATTACACATTCAAAATATTTGTTATATTATTTTTTTTTCACAAAATAATTAGGCCCATAGGCCTCTATATAATTTAATATTTGCAGCCCTTTGCCATCTAATTCCTAAACTTGCGGCACTTTTCCGTCTAATTCCTAAACCTTCCTTGCAGTCCCTTTCAATATGTTGTATGCCATTTATACCCATCACATAAATTATTAATTAAAAATTAATTCCCATCAAAGAAATTGTAAATTAAATATAAAATAGTATTAAACAGTTCAACCACTTTGTGATGCTTTATTTAGGTTTAATTTTTAATTTCCTTTCACTTGCATTCATGTGAAATATTTTAAAGGGGATAACTCTGATTAGAGGCAGGTTGGGACTGGTTAGGTTTCCACTAATCTGCACCTCCTAGAGGCTAGAATCATAAATTTGTAAGTCATAATTCAACACTTCAATTTTTTTTCATATATACAATTTGTTTTTTTAGATTAGGTAACTTTTCGGTTTTAAGGGGAGCAAAAATATCAGCACTACATAAGGAAAAGATACATCAATGAAGAGCCATGAAAACACATCTACCAATGGTAAAAAGAGACAACAAGAGACAATAGAAACAAAAACTAGACCAGTGTTAAAGGATAAAACGAGATAACCAAGACTCGCTAACAGACGAAAAAACTACGACAAACGAGCTTGAATTTTCTCTTCATGATCCATCCCCGGAAGTCCCACAAAAGCAACTCCACATTAAACGTGCACATTTTTTTGATTGGACAATAGTCCACCCTCCCCCCATGGTATACATCATACCAGGCCTTGAAATTGACAGGCTCTAAGCCATTTTTTGTGATTTTAACTGTATATTACAGGTGGAAAAATCTTAAAACTGTAGAAAATGACAGGCTACAAAATTTGAAAACCGTAAGTTTTTTTAATTGGTTTATATAAAAACATAATACCTATTTATATATACATGAACAGATTGTAGATATATCTATAAAAAATTCTAGAATTTACAGCCAACTTAAAGAGCTAAGCCGTCAATGAATTTTGATTTGAAAGGCACATATAGTTTGAAATTCCAGGCCTGCATCGTACCCATTGTTAAAGCCTCATTCAACTCAACCACCAACCACCCATGGAGTAGTTCTCATTATTCCTTCCCTCAACAATCCGTCTCAGCCTGGGGGCCAGCCGCATTAATGCGGGATTTTGAATTTGAAGAGACCCACTCTGTGTGACAAATTGACAACTTCCAACCCTGCTGCCATGTGATAAGCATGAACCAAGCGATCTCTTGTTGGGGAATGTTTTACTTTGTTGTCTTATTCTTCAATTCTGAAGAATAACCATCTATAGAAAATGTGTTGGGTTTATATTGCACATCAATTTCAACGATTGCTTCTACTTCAATCGACTCAGAAAATAGATCTGTGAATACGATTCACTCATGTCCTACGCACATGGAGGAAAAAAGCATTCTTTAGCACACTTCAGACCCTCCACAGTGCAGCCATATAGGGCTCTGCAGCAGCAAGGAGTGCAGCCCAGGCCCCTTCCATTCACTCTACAGTGACTGTCAGAATCAATCAATTCGCTAGTAAATAAACTAATAACACATTGCCACTTGTCAATTTTTTAAAATTAACTTCTATTTTTTCCTTCTGCTCTCCTGATGTGATATAGAATAGTACCAGGCTTGGCTAGGACTGTTGTATTCTCATGTGCACAAAGCAAGGGTTTAGGGCTCTCTGACGTCATCAATTGAAGCTGGACTCTGGGCTTCACCCTTCTCCATGTGTGCAGGACTTCAGATACATCCACTATGCTTCCATCCACATTCATATACTTTGAAGGCACTTTCTTATATGAAAAATGAAAAATAAAGTAAATTACACTCATTTGGTTAATAGGAAATCCTTTTCATAAAATAAAAAAATTGAAGCAAAGAAATCAAAATTCTTTCTAGGAAGAAGGCTAACCATTAGCATAGAAACAAAATTAGAAACTAGAGCCACTGTTCAATACCTACAACATGTGAATGGAATTTTGTAATACTACATTAACAAAAGTAACTCTTTAATATTTTGCAACTGTTGATATCTCTCAATTTTAAGAGTTCCTAGGAATCTCCGTTTGGAAACAATGGACAATTTTTTACCTTCCGGTGTGAATAATTCCTAACATTATAATTTAATGTGAAATAATATTATCATTCAAAGTCTAAAATATTTAAGAGCATGATATATATGTGTGTGTGTGTGGCCATTTATTATTTCTTTGGGATAATTTTTTGATACCAAACTAATTCATATTGTAATTGAATTAGCAGTTAATATATTCCGCTTGTGTTTTTCTTTCTTTGTGTGTGTGTGTGTGTGTCTATG
The DNA here is from genome assembly GCA_019776745.2 of Taxus chinensis. NCBI lineage: Eukaryota > Viridiplantae > Streptophyta > Pinopsida > Cupressales > Taxaceae > Taxus > Taxus chinensis. Next base: position 461,031,367 of record CM034155.1, on the reverse strand, counting down.
GCTATTTATTATAATTTTTTATCTCAAACTAGTTCATATTATAATTGAATTAGGAGTTAATATAATTCTCTTTTATTTTCTTTATCTCGGGTATTTTTTATTAAATAGAGTAATAAGGAAGATTTTGAACCCTAAACAAATGAAAGATAGGCTTTTAGGCACCAAACCGAAAGAAAAAGAAATAGGGCCCTACAGGCTGAAGGAGAAGCAAACAGAAAAGCCTAAATCAAAACATTATGAGAACACCAAAGAAAATAGGGCTCCTTTAAGAAAGATGGAAATAACTACTTGACCACTAACACAAGGAGCAACCCAAACATCCAGGAGACATCCCCAACTAAGAAACCAGACTCAACAAAAGAGGATATAAAACTAACTCCTAACAAAATGAGTGAGACATGAAAATTTCTCGTTTCTAGAATGGACTTTACACCATCCCTCTTCCTCAAGAGCGTGCTTAATAAACTCAACATGATTTAGAAAACCAAAGGTATGAAAGATATAGCTGTTATAATGTTACCCTTGCAAGAAATCAAACACTTTGAGATTATTGGGATCAAATTCCCTAAACGAAACCTCCTTCAAGACTGGTTTTTTAATGTCAAGACCAATTTCAATATTCCTATCAAATGGGCTTTCAGTCGGTTCTTCAGCTTGTTCCGTATTAAATTTTCATTAGTCTTCTTCAAAATAATCCACAACCCTATTCAATTGATTATGTGGGAAAGGTACAAGAGATTTTTTAATAGCAAACTCTTTTTCATAGAGGAATTATCCTCATCCTCTGTCTCTTTGTTCAAGGTTTCTACCACCTCCTCCTCATCAATCACTCTGTAATATTTTGCAACTTGTGACATCTCTCAATTTTAAGAGTTTCTAGGGATCTCAGTTTGGAAACACTCGACAATTTTTTACCTTCTCCAATGAATAATTCCTAAAATTATAATTAATGTCAAATAATATTATCATTCAATGTCTAAAATATTTAAGATCACCATATGTGTGTGTATGTGTGTGTGTGTGTGTATGGCACCATACATGTGTATATATGTTTGTCTGTGTGGCCATTTATTATTTCAAAACTTCATGAATTTCGTTGGGATAATTTTTTATCCAAAAGTAGCTCATATGGGAAATGAATTAGGAGTTAAAAAATCCACTAGTGTTTTCATTGTCTCAATTGTTTTTTTAATAGATAGGGTAAAAAGGCATATTTTGAAGGGATCAGGAACCCTAGACAAATAGAAGATAGGCCTTTAGGTACCAAAGTAAAATAACAAGAAATAGAGCCCTACAGACCCAAGGAGAAGCAAACAAAAAATCCTAAAACCTAACAACATGAGAGCACCAAAGATAAGATGGCTCCTTAAAGAAATCCAAAAAAAACTACTTGACCACCAACATAAGGAGCAACCCAAACATCGAGGATCTAACCCCAACTGAGAAACCAGGATCAACAAAAGAGGAGCTAAAATTAAATTCTAACATAATGAGGGAGAGACAAACATTTTCCATTTCTAGAATAGACTTTACACCATCCCTCTTCCTGAAGAGTGTGCTTAATGAACTCAACATGATTCCTAAAATTGAAGGTAACAAATATATAGATGTTATAATGTGATCCTTGCAAGAAATCCAATGCTTTGAGATTATTGGGATAAAATTCCCAAAAATAAACCTCCTTCAAGACTAGTCCTTCAATATCAAGAACAATTTTGATATTCCCATAAAATGGGATGTCAGTCAGTTCTTCAACTTGTTCCATATAAAATTTCCACCATTCTTCATCAAGATAATCCACAACCGTATTCAATTAATTATATGGAAAGGTACATGATATTTTTCAATTACAACCACTAGTGTTTCATGCCTAGAAGAGGAATCATCCACATCCCCTATCTCGTTGTTCTAGGTTTCTTCCACCTCCTTCTCATCGTTTTCCCTACCTACTAAGTCCTCCTCATCAATAGAGCTAACCCCCATAGCAATTTTCTTATGGGGAAAAGTAAAATTGGTGGTTGAATCAGGGAAAATGAAGCAATAAAGAATCAGATCCAACTCAAAGAGGACCCACGTCCCCACTATTCTAATGAGCCCCACCCTACTCACTGGCTTCATGACAAGTGTGTCAAGTCTTATCTTTTATAGCCTGCATGCTATCTCCATAATGGTGCTGAATTGTTCACCACGTGAAGCCAACTCAACTCTTCAAGAAACCCCAACAAGGTGCTCCTCTAAAGCCAGCGACCCGTAATCCAAATCCTTTTTGCCTAAGGAAACTCCAACAACTACAAGCAAAGACTCTCGGGGCCCAAATTTTTGTAAGATACCACCTAAATTCCTGTAACAGAGAACCGATTTTTTATACTAAACCTACTTTTAACAAGACCCTTATCTGTACCCAGCTTCCCTATAAATCTCGCAAAACACAGGGGAAGATTTATTGACCAAATTTTGATCCTAGGCCCTAAACTTAGAGACAAGGCGAATAGAAGATGACAACTTCTTCCCCACCTCCACATTGACACATATTTTTTCACATAAATATCATTTTTTTTATTTAGTTGTGGAATCCACATCTAGGATGTAGCCTAGGGATTTAGAAATACCAATGATAACTTATTTACCCAAAAATTATAGGGGTATGGCCACCATCCTGACCAAAACTGGAAGAGAATCAGGGTTAAACTCCTACTAGGACATGTAAGGTATCTTTTTGGAGATGTGCAGAATGTTCCTCCAATAGAAGAAAGGCCCTCTCGTAAGGGAATTGATAAGATCTGATTCACTGATAAATAATAAGAGGAAACCCTTATCAGATAGGGCAAACACTAAAACACATCCATTCCATTTTATTTTGGCCCATAATCTAATTGAGTCAATCTTAGGCCTTAATCTTTATTGTCCACATTTAATAGCCTCGTTTCTCTACTAACTTCTGTACTCATAGATATGATTTGATAGGGATTTTACATGTTTTTGAAATTATGTTATGTTATTCGATCTTTGTGGACATGTATGGTGATTAAGGTGTGTAGCACCAATTATCTTTGGTTAGTATGTTGACACATTTTATTAGATGTTGTGTATACTAACATATTGCTATGTTATTTGGGCCTAATTGATATCTGATGGATACATAGTTTAGTCACACATTTTGATGATATGAATTATTTGATTTTTTATGCGAACACATGATAGCATGGATGTATGTAACTTATATGTATTTCAATTGCTAACACATGATGAATTGTGTGAAAGTGTGCATATTTCTCATTTACGATTCCATGTTGATGTTGTGATATAATAGATTTACATGTTTAGACTTGTTTGTTTATTGAGTAGTTGAATTACACTTATATTGGGTAGATGTGATTAATGTGTGCATTGAGTGTGCAAGTAACAAGGAACATGAGAACGTGGGTTTCAGGGTGACTACACAATTTGCGCATAAGTGGCCCACAGGGCTAAGTCCTAACCATGTTAGTTGTATGAAGCCTTATTTTTTAGTTTTATTGTTTAGGCACCATGAGTGGCCCTTATTTGTAATGTTGTAATTCATGTAAAATTAATTATGTTTAGCTTGTTTTATTTTGTTAAGTAAACTAGGTTGGGGGACTTAATGGTCTGCACTTGCATTTAGTTGGTATTTGTGTAAGTGTGTGTGTTAATTTAAGAGGAATGAGATCACGTGAGCACCCTTGAGTGGGCCCCACATCCTCTACATATGTGCCCAAATGTGCCAAACCCGCAATTAGGCTATTTGTTGCATATTAAGTGACCTCTTTTGGTTTTGGGTGTTCACTTAGCATGAAAATAGGCCATTGGACCGTACCTATAAGGTAGGGGAGATTAATTTCAAGGCATGGAGGGAGTTTCCCTCCCATTTATCCTTTCTTTTTTCACCATCCATGTAATATGGTTTGGAATGTGTGTTGTGAAAATTTTCATAAGCTTGTCTCATATAAATTTTGGGTGATTTGTGAAAAGGATCTTTAAACGCGAGTTTATCTTTTCTTCTTTTTATTTTGGGAATATCGACTTAGAGAGAAGAGAGGGGTGAAACTTGTCACCCCATCATTTGTGAGGAAATTTATTTGTATTTCCTCAAATACTCCCTCGCGGGGGATAAGGACATTTATTTGGATTGTTCTAGGTGTTTGGAGACTTTTGGAGTTAGATTTTTCTCTAACAAGGAATTGGGAAAAGATTAGAGATTTGGAGAGCTTGTGGAGGTAGGATCTTTGAACTCATTTTATGTAAGTTTGCATGTTAGATATTAAATTTTCTTATAGGTCAAAAGTGTGTGTCTTTTTTCTTGTGTTGTATATTGCTTGGGTATGTTATTTGTTATTTTCTCCATCCATCAGATGGCTTGATAGATTTTAGAGTTTTTCTAGGGAAGTGGGGGGGATTTTCTGTCTTAAACCTCATGGCTTGATGGTCATGCCATGTTGGTTCCTTTTGTTCCCCTCATATGGTTTGAGGTGGGGAAGGTTGTTCATAGAGTTTAAACCCCCTTGGCCTCATCATTGGAGAGGAAACCCAATGGTTTTTAAAATCCTCCCAAGGAGGATTTTAGGTGACTGGGTGGTGCAATAAGGAGGGATTTCTGTCTTCGAGGGATAAGGAGTTTTTGTGAAGAATCTTGAAAGTGTGCATCTTATGGTTGGACCACACTCTTTGACACTTTTGGATGTCTCATCTACTCTTCCCCGTTAATTAGGATGAATATGGTTTTCTCCTGTCTTCTTGTTTTTGGTAAATGTTATGTTCCTTTAGTGGAGGAGTTAGTCTTGCATGTGATATACTTGTGTGTATTTTCTCCCTTATTCTTGTGCACATTTTTTGAAGCTACCTCTCTCTCCAATGTGCTTAGGGGAAGATAGCATGTCTTCCAACCTTTAGAAAAGCATGTAATGATGCATATAGGATGGGTGGTAAGACTAGCCTTTCTCTATGTGTTGGATTCTTTGGTGAAGAGCACAACATTGGAGTTCAAGTTTGGAATATGGTTGGAGTTTCCTTGATAACTTGGACTCATGTTGTTCCCAAAATTTTGGGAGAGTTTTACTTATTTTAATCATGTGAATTGGATTTTTTGGACTTTCTATGTACTTGTAAAACTCCCATTTTGAGATTGGGATTGCTTTCAAAACTTGTATTACATTAGTTCGTGTATCCTCTTTCATTATTGTAAAGAAATCTTGTAAAGTGTTGCTTTGTGCATCATAAGCATCCTGACATATGATTTCCTTGTCATAATAATTTTAGAGCTTAAACTTCATTGTTATGTAAGCTATTATGCATTGAAAACATTGTAAGAAACTTTGCATCTTGAAAAGAAATGAAAAGTATATTAATTGCAACTTCTTCTATTGAAAGATGGTTTTGTATTCTATTAATTTGTTCCTCAAGTGAAGTGATTTTTTTTACTTGTGGTAGAAGTTGTATAAATTGATTGATTCTCCTTTGAAAAGAAAACTTGCATTTTTCATTATATATGGGTAGTGTAAAAATAAGGTTTGAAGTAGAGAAATTTTAATGTCATTTGCTGTAATATAAGTATTCTATTTTACTTTATAAAAGAAAGAAAGAGAGTATTTTAGAGAGGGTAGATTGATAACAATTGAGATTTAAATCTGCACCTTTTTACATACAAGTTGTAAAAATTTGAGCATTACTTTCCAATGAAAAAACCTATATTCTAAGAATCCATTTGAATATTATATAGTTAAAACTTGTGTTAATAAAATCTATTTCTCTTAAGTGATTTAAGATTTTCAAATAGTTTGTTTTACGATGTTGGTATATAGTTAAATAAATCTGTTATATATATATATATAAACAATTAGAACCTATCATTTTACATTTTGTAATTATTTTAATGTAGTATATAATATAAATATATTAAAACAAATTTAGTATAATTTATATTAGATAATAATAGATATATATATATATATATATATATATATATATATATGTACACACACACACACACATTTAATTATAAAATAAAATTACAATATCAAATTAAAAAAATAGTAATAAAAAAATTTGATGAAAAATTTATAAGTTTTTAAAGAAAAAAAAAGTTGGAAGGGGCCGAGCCCTCCTCAAACCTATGCCAAACTCCAACCTCCACCTTTCCTCTAAACCCCCAACATCCCCTGCACCCTCTGTGGACACCTACACCCATGCTACCCTACATCCCTCGCACTCCCCACAACCCCCAACTCCCTTCCTTTCCATCGTAACCCCACTCAGAAACCTACATCTTTTACACAATTTACCGCCCCTGGTAAATCAAACTTTGTGAATTTCTTACTATGGGTTCTCAAAATAATTTGGTTTTTACACTATTGTGTGTGTGTGTGTTTGTGTGTGTGTGTGTGTGTGTGTGTGTGTGTGTGTGTGTGTGTGTGTGTGTGTGTGTGTGTGTGCGTGTGTGTGTGTTTGTGTGTGTGTGTGTGTGCATATTTGCCTTCTTTATTTAAAAAAAATGGGTATACTATATACCCAACTAGAAAAGATCTCTGGTAAAGGAAACATACCAAAAATAATAATAATGGATCTTCCTCAATGTGCGCAAAGAAGAAACAAAAATAAAACCAAATGAGAAGAGAAAGAAAACATAAATATTAATTAGGGAATTTCTAGGGAAGCACAAAATAAAGTGCCAAGATTAGTTTGATACTAGGATTCACATTTAATCCCACAGTACTCTTAAGTCATGAGATTTTGTGGGATTAGGAAACGAAATTAAATGAAGGGTGTGTGGGCACTAATTAAATAACAAGGGGGAACATAATTAAATTAAAATGGGTGTGTATAATTTCTATTTTGACCTTAGCAAATGTTTAGTGGAAATAAATAATTAAATTTTCAATTGGGCTAGTAGTTAATTAATTGGGTAAATCAAATTAGTATATAATGATTAGTAAAGAGAATCGGATAAGTATAGTATTAGTATTTAATTTTTAAAAAGAACAATTTCCCAAATTTTTAACGACCATTTCATGTGGTTTTCCATGTCCCGAGGCGAGGCATTACATTTGGTATCAAAGCGATGGTTTGCACATGCAGACACTTTGTGTAGAATATTTAATTAGATATTAATATTTTAATAACATTAAACGAAAATAACTAAAATGTTTCCACAACCTTTTACCACTTAATAATCCGTTTTCTTACTTCATACAAAAGATGGCACTTGCAAGACATTGATCCATTAGGGACCTGGGATGTAGATCACCTATGCCTGATTCGCACGCACCTAAGTTTAGATGTTAGATTTTAGAGGCTCTTTAGTAGCTGATACTAGTTGTGTAGCAACACCTTCCACCACTGCAGGAGGTAAGAGAGGAGGATGTCCAGTCAGGAGATGTGGAGCTGATAGGCAAGGATGCATACTCGGAGCCACAAGAGCATGATCCTCCAAGGTGGGAGAGGTGGCCTTGAACTAGCATAGCCATCCACACAACTTTGAGGGACCATTTTGGGATAAAAAAACTCATTCACCTATTGAACCATATTACCTTGATCGTGATACAGGTAGTGTTATTAGAGACCATATTCACTTACAGTTATCTACATACACTGGCACTACGGATGGATTTGGGGTGGAGTCATGGCTCCTCAGTGTTGATATTTTCTTTGGATTGTACTCTTACGAGAGCAATGTCAAGGCCAGGTTTGACATACACCTCCTCCCAGATGTTGCAGGTGTTTGGAGGAGGAATGAGGAGCAGAATTTCCAATTGACTTGGGATACAGTGACCTGGGAGTTAATCGAGGAGCATTTCAGGGCTCATTATATGTTAGAGAATTTCATGAAGAAGAGGATTGATGAGTTTCATGAATTACGATAGGGCTCTGACATAATGGCACAGTATTAGAGTAGGCTCCTGTATCTGTTGCAGTATGTGAACTACCTACAAGAAAAAATATTATAGGTTAGTTTCTTCAGGGCCTGAATGCAGACATAACAACAACAGTTAGGATGCTATCTCCTCCCACACTTGAGAAGTTTATTTTGAAGCCCTACTTAGCTAAGGATAACATGACCATGACATAGGAACAATGAGATAGGAATAACATAAAATTTGAGGAAAATATGTAGGTCTTTCAGAGTAAGAGGTCACGAGGGAAAAAACCACCCCCTAGAGGAGGATTTTTTCCTCCTCTAGCAGTATTGAGGGATCCACAACATCTAGAATAGCAAACACAACATCAAGGAAACCAATAATAGAGGGATAGAAAAACTTAGAGCTTATAGAGAGGTGGTACTTGAGGAGGTTTTAGTGGAGCTAGTTATACGAGATAGGGTACTTAAAAAATACATCCAGCTTACACATAGTAGTCTGTTAGGGTTTGGCTGACATGATCAGTTCACCAGAGTACAGGAGGAACCCCATCTTAGAGGGGTACAAGAGGATGTTTAATTTTTGGGTCCTCTAATCACTATGTTCGTATGTTCCTGCAAAAACCAGCTACCATGGATATGCAGAGATTCCCTAGGTCTAAGTAGACAGTGGGTGATGTAGGACATGCCCATCATGTATTTATAATAGTTAATAACCGGCAGGTGGAGCATCAGGCCTTAATTATTAAAATGATAGGTACTATCAAGGATATTTCTGTCTCAGTACTATTTGATTCAAGTCCTTTAAAATCTTTAATATCTCCTTCTATAGTGGAATAGTGTGGGGTAGTTGTGGCTAGGTAGCCAAACAGTTGGTAGGTTTAGTAGTACTCTCAGGAACAACTCTCCGTGGACTCGTATGTGGAGATTTGTGTACTTTATGTAGGATTCTTCTCCACTACACCTGACCTTCGAGTTGATCCTCTAGTATCATATCAGGCTTGTAAGGTGTTGATTGGCTTGAAGCTCATCGAACCAAGGTAGATGATAGGAATAAGGTCATTGAGTATTAGGATGATCTTAGGAGTGTATAAGTTTTTATTTAAGGGATGCGTAGGCCTATCTCTTTGTGCATGATCTTGGCTAAGAAACTCAAGGAGAGCATGCATAAATATTTTCTGATTGATCAGATAGAACTCAATAGAATTCACCATTAGATGATCATGAAATTTTGAGGGAGTATGTAGATGTGTTTCAAGGTGAGCTTCCATTATTACCAACCCACAAAGAGGTGGATTTCACCAATAATTTAGTGTTAGGATAAACACCATTTTCTAGTTCACCCTATCAGATGATGACTCTAGAGATTCATGAGCTCAAGATACAGTTAGAGGAGTTGTTAGAGAAGGGTCTCAATTTACCTAGTGTATCTCCATGGGGAGCGCTAGTCATATTTGTGAAGCAGAATTATGGTTGTCTCAAGATTTATGTAGACTTCACGTTGCTCAACAAAGTCACAATAAAAAATAGTTATAGACTCCCAAGGATTGAGTACTTGTTTAATCACATGTGGGGAGTTAGAGTGGTCTCAAAAATCTATCTCATGTCAGGTTATCATCGGTTGCACATATAAGATGCAGACATTTATAAGACAACTTTTCACACACGTTATTGGCATTATGAGTTCATAGTTGTCCCTTTTGGTTTGACCAATGCCCTAGCTATCTTCACGAGCCTCATGAATGGAGTATTCAAGACCTTTCTAGAGAGTTTTTTCTCAGTGTTCCTAGATGATATATTGATATATTCTTATTCCGAGGAGGAACATGAGGAGCATTCGAGATAGGTACTACACATTTTGAGACAACAGAATGTCTTTGGGAACTTAGAAAAATGTAACTTATTTCAGATAGAGATTCAGTACTTGGGTCACATCATATCAGGTGAGGGAATCTCAGTAGATCCCTTTAAGATACATGTTTTTCTTGATTGGCCTATGCCCACATCAGTAAAAGAGGTGAGGAGTTTTATGGGTTTAACAGGTTATTACCACAGGTTTGTACATTAATTTTCAAGGATTTCTCACCATATTACTTGGTTAAAGAAGTGTGAGAAGGACTTCCAGTTGCTTAAGGAAAGGTTAAAAATGAGTACTATTTTAGTAGTTTCGGACCCAACATAGGATTTTTTTGTTTGTATTGATGCATCACTAGAATTTATAGGAATATTTATTATGTAGGAGCACTGGATTATTGCCTTTGATTCACATAAGCTCAAATATTATGAGATTAACTACCCTACTTATGACTTAGAGCTTGCAACAGTTGTTCATGCTCTTGTGCATTCGCATCATTTCTTCTTAGGTAGGGCATTCATTTTGAGGATAGATCACCATAGCTTACAACACATCTTCTAAAAAAATAACCTCAATTCTCACAAACGACGTTGGATGGAGTTACTATGTGAGTACAACATCGAGGTGTAATATATCAAAGGAAAGGAAAATGTCGTTGTAGATGCACTTAGTAGATGATGATATGTACTTTCATCCTTCACAATGAAATCAAACTTGAGAGGAAGGATTCTTCAACATCTTCTAAAGGACATGTTTTATAAGGATGCTAGGTAGATGTATGAGTCACAGGTTTCATTAGGGCGTAGATATTCAGGGTGTATTTTAAAGGCAGGTGGTTTATTTCGATTCCATAGGCACATATATGTGCCTAAGTCAAGTTATATTTGTAGCTTCAAACTTATAGAGGCTCATCGAGGCCCATATATAGCACACCTAGAGTGAATAAAATTCATGCCGATGTGTGAGAGTTACATTATTTTCCTGGTCTTCAACAGTACATAAAAAAATTTGTAGCACGTTTCCTTAAGTGCCAGACGGTCAAGGAAGATCTTTCTCATTCCACATGACTTTTACAACCTCATGATATTCCTGAGTGGAAATGTTATGTGATCTCCATGGATTTCATACTAGGAATCCCTATGTCTTCCTATCATTATGATGTCATTATGGTCACTGTGGATAACATGACCAAGGTTACACATTTCTCGCATCCAAGGTCACCTTTAATGCACAAGCCATTGCCAAAGAATTTACAGAGGATATTGTTAGATTATGTATGATTCTGAAGACCATTATCAATGACAGGTATACCATTTACAAATTAGTTTTCTAGACTTCCCTTAAGACCGCTCTGGGTACACAGATTAATTTCAGCTCAACATATCATCCAGAGATAGATGGACATAAAAAGATGGTTAATCAGGTACTGGAGGTCATTTTAAGGATGTATGTGATGGACCAACGAAATAAGTGAGAATATTATCTACATTTTTGTTTATTTTTCATACAACAAAATCTATCACAATTCCATTGGTATGGCTCCCTACCAGGATTTGTATGGTCGATCTTGCAGGACACCTCTGAGTTGGGAAACACTAAATGATAGGATTATTCTAGGACCAACTTATCTACATGACTTAGAGAAGCATATTTTTCAGATTAGGAAGCATCTTGAGAAGGATAAAGAACACTAGAAGGTGTATGTAGACACCAAGGGGAATGATCTTCACCTCGCAGTGGGTGACAAAGTCTCCTTGAGAGTTTGTCCACATAAGATCCCAATCTGCTATGGAAAGTGTTCTAAGATATCACCTAGTTTTTTTGGGCCATTTGATATTTTAGAGGTCATCGGTCTAGTTTCCTATCATCTAGCTTTTCCACCACACATTACACAGTCCCATGATTTATTTCATGTTTCTGTACTACATAGATATTTACCTGATATCTCTTATGTTTTGGATTGGTCAGAATTACATGTAGAGGATGAGGATAGTGGAAGATGGAGCCTATACGTATAATAGAGCACCAAAGGTTGACCCTTTGGGGTCAAAATGTGGACCAGGTTAGGGTGTAGTGGGATACATACAATTAGATGACAGCCACTTGGGAGGATGCTACACCATTGATGGTTAGATATCCTAATTTGTTTCAGTGAGTTGCAAGAGGAAGTCTAATTTTAGGAGAGGGGGATGTAATGGCCACATTTTATAGCCTCAGTTATCTTCCGACTTCTCTACTCATAGATATAATTTGACAGGGATTTCACATATTTTGGACATTATGTTATGTTATTTTATCTTCGTGGACATGTATGGTGATTTGGGCATGTATGCCAATTTATCTTTGATTACTATGTTGGCACATTTTATAAGATGTTGGGGATACTAAAATATTGAAATGCTATTTGGGCCTAATTGATATATGATGGATACAAAGTTTAGTCGCATGTTTTGATGATACAAATTATTTGATTTTTGACGGGAATACATGATAGCATGGATGTACGTCATTTATATGTATTTCAATGGCTAACACATGATGAATTGTGTGAAAGTGTGCATATTTCTCATTTATGATTCCATGTTGATGTTGTGATATCATACATCTACATGTTTAGACTTGATCACTTATTAAGTAGTTGATTTATTCTTGTATTGAGGAGATGCGTTTAATGGGTGCATTGAGTGTGTAGGTTATAGGGCACATGAGAACGTGAGTTTTAGGGTGGCTACACAATTTTTACACAAGCAACCCACAGGGATATGAGGCCTTATTGTTTTTTTTAATTATATGGGCACCATGAGTGACCCTTATTTGTAATATTGTAAATCATGTAAAATAAATTATGTTTAGCTTGTTTTATTTTGTAAAGTAAACTAGGTTGGGGGACTTAATGGTCCCCACTAGTATTTAGTTGGTATTTTTGTAAGTTTGTGTGTTAATTAAAGAGGATTTGGGTAACATGAACACCCTTGAGTGGGAACCATATCCTCTACATATGTTCCCAAATGTTCCAAACCCGAAATTAGGCTATGTATGGCATTTTAAGTGACCCTTTTTAGTTTTGGGAGTTCACTTAGCATGAAAATAATCCCTTGGATGCTACATATTAGGTAGAGGGGCTTAATTTCAAAGCATGGACAGATTTAACCTCTCTTTTTTCACCATCCATGTAATATGGTTTGGAATGTTTTCGTTGGGAAAAGGTACATAAGCTTGTCTCATATTCTTTTTGGGTAATTTGGGAGAAGGGTGTTTAAATGTGAGTTTATCTTTTCTTCTTTTTATATTGGGAATATTGACTTGGAGGGAAGAGAGGGGTGAAACATGTAACCCCATCATTTGTGAGGAAATTTATTTGTCTTTCCTAAAATAATCCCTCATGGGGGAGAAGGGGGAATTTTTTTGGCTTTTGTTTCATGTTGGAGACTTTTGGAGTTAGAGTTTTCTTGGACAAGGAATTAGGAAACGCTTAGATATTTGGATAGCTTGTGGAGGTAGGCTCTTTGATATCATTTTATGTTTTTTTATTGATAAAGCGGGATGAAGGGACCCATTACCCATTTAAAAGAAGAGGCTAAATCCTCTAGAAAACAAAAGGGCTAGAAAAACCAAAAAATAGTTGCATACCAACATTACAATAGATAGAAAAGTCCTTAGATTAATTCCCCCCTGGGATGGAAAATAATCATGAATGTTTCCCACGTGTCATTTTTTATTTTTACACCTCTTTACTTCTTGTCATTTTCCAAGGTTAGACAAGATAACCAGTGTAAGGTCACTAGGGTTCGCCAATGCCATCAAATTACCTGATGCATAATCCTGATCCGATTCCAAAAATTTTGAAGTATGTCCCCTTTTTATGCCACCTCCAACCAAGTTTTCTTCCTGAAATCCCATCTATGTAACATTTTTCTCTGTCACTATTATACCATCAGAGGTAGGATTATATAGATTGTCTTTAAATTTTGATCCAGAATCCAAATCTGGGTTTACAGAACCCCTTCCGTTCAAAGATTTTGATCCATTTTTTTTTTTTCATATTTTTTATTATTATGGAAGGGACATGAGGCTTGCAAATTCCCTGCATTTCTGCACAGTCTACATCAGAATGAAGTATTCTCATAATCTAAGATCTCAGTGTGCTGAAAATTACCAAACTTAAGGTTGATTTGATCCGGTAATTGTTTTCTTAAATCAATTTCAACACAATTTTGGGCGAATGAACAAATGCCCAAATGTGTTATATCCATATCCTCTTTTATAAATTTTCCCAAGATGTTTCCAATATCTTCTAGGGCATACCACAGATGTAAGGGAAGGTTAGGAATCCTGACCTAAACTAGTGTTTTGGTCTCTGAATAAGAATTTGGATTAAAATATGGGAATCATAGAGTGATGAATAGACGTACATGTCCCCAAAACCAGGGTCCCTCTGTCAAACATCATTGGTAATCTTTTGTTTCCCTAAAATGGATAACGAAAAAACTCTTAGAGTAGAGAGATATTTAACATTTATTGGTCTAATTTTCAAAGACCCATTGGTACAGAGTTGTGGAGGAAGTCCAAAATCCATTAAACCTACCCACCAGTGTATCTCATATTAAATTTTTGAAATATTCTTCAACTTCTAGATTTTCTATAGTGAGGGAAGGGATGTCCTCAGCTATATCAAACAAGTATGCCTGAGCTTTAGCTATATGTATGCCTGAGGAACTGTCGCCCCCATTTTCCAGTGCGTCCTTGAAGGAAGAAGCCTTTTGATGATACCTCGAGAAATGGCTTCTTGAATCTCTACCTACTTGGTTCCACTCACCGTTCCTTGCTTTCCGCCCAGCTTCTAGAAATATTTTTGTTTTTAGAGCCCTAGGGTTAGGGAATAGAACAACTTCCACCTTCTCCCATTCGGCTCTATCCCACAGACTCTCCCCTGCCCAAGAATCCTTCTACCCCTGTAGAACCTTTTGGAACTTGCAGTTGACTCCTACCATGCTCACATTAATCACACTCATTTTCTCCATCAGGCCACCAATTCAAAAATCTCAGATTCAATATAAAGTTATTCACTAACACCTTATAATTGATCCTTTTATGTTATTTGGCATGTTAGATCTTATATTTTCTTATAGTTGAAAATTGTGCATCTTGTTTCTTGTGTTTTATATTGCTTGGGTATGATATTTTTTATATTCTCCATCCATATTATGGCTTGATAGATTTTGGATTTTTATTGGGGAAGAGGGAGGGATTGTGTCTCTTAAACCTTATGGATTGATGGACAAGGCATGTTGGTTCTTTTTATTCCCATCATATGGTTTAAATCCCCTTCCCCATCCTTAGAGAGGCAACCTAATGATTTTTAAAAATCCCCCCAAGGAGCATTTTGGGCAATTGGGTGGAGCAATATGGAGGGATTGTTGTCTTGGAGGGATAAGTAGGTTTTGTGAAGAATATTGTAAGTGTGCATCCTATGATTGGACCACACTCTTTGGCACTTTTGAATGTCTCATCTACTCTTTCCCATTGTTAAGGATGAATATGGTTTTCTATTTTTTTCTTTTGTTTTGTAAATGTTGGGTTCCTTTAGTGTAGGAGTTAGTCTTGCATGTGATATACTTGTGTGTATTTTCTCCCTTATTCTTGTGCATATTTGTGGAAGCTAGTTATGTATCCCATGGGCTTGGGGAAGGCTAGCATGTATTCCAACATTTGGAAAGATATGTAATTATTCCTTTAGGTTTGGTTGTAGAACAAGGCTTTCTCTATGTGTTGGATTCTTTGTTTAAGAACACAAACTTGGAGCTCAAGTTTGTAAGATGAATTTTCATTGCTATCTTGGCCTAATGTTGTTCCCAAACTTTTTGGAGAGTTTTATTTATTTAATCATGTGAATATGGCTTTCTTTGAAGTTCTATGTCCTTATAAACTTACCATTTTGAGATTAGGATTGCTTTGGATACTAGTATTACATTAGTTTGTGTATCCTCTTTCAATCTTGCAAAGAAATCTTGTAAATTGTTCCTTTTTACATCTTAAGCATATTGACATATTATTTCTTTGTGATAATAATTTTAGAGCTTAAAATTCATTGTTATGTAAGCTATTATTGCATGGTAAACATTGTAAGAAAATTTGCATCTTGAGAAGAAATGAAAGGAATATTAAGTGCAACTTCTTCTATTGAAAGACGATTTTGCATGCTATTATTTTGATCCTCAAGTGAAGTGATTTTTTTTAAATTTGTGGTAGAACTTGTATAAATTGATTGATAAATTCAGTTTTTACACACACACACACACACACACACTCACTATATATATCTATATATATATAATGGTAGATTTTAATTCTTTATTTAAAAAAATACTGTATACTATATACCCAACCAAAGAAGATCTCTGGTAAAGGAAACATACAAACAATAATAATAATGATATTATTCCTTAAAAACTCCATGAATCCAAAATTCCATGGTTCCTCCTAAACCTACAAAAATAAGAAACAAAAATAAAACCAAATGAGAAGAGAAATAAAACATAAAGATGGATTGGAGAATTTCTAGGGAAACATAAAATCTAGGGCCAAGATTAATACGATCCTAAGGTTAGCATTTAATCCCACAATACTTTTATTCATGGGAATTTTTTGGATTAGGAAAATAAATTAAAAGAAGGGTGTGTGGGCACTAACTAAATAAAAGTGGAGAAACGAATTAAATTAAAAGGGGTGTGTAGAATTTCTATTGTGACCCTAGCAATTGTTTAGTAGAAATAAATAGTTAAAGATGGAATTCGTCTAGTAGTTGATGAAAAAAGTAAATAAAATTAGTATAATATGATTAATAACGGGAATCAAATAAGTATTGTATTAGTATTTATTTTTTAAAAAAATTACCCAAATTTTTAACTACCATTTGGTGTGGTTTTCCATGTCCTGAGGTGGGGCATTACATAATCCAAGATGGGGAGATATCAAGAATTTTCTCCTTGTCCCATTCACGTACCACCCGTTCAACCTAGGAAGGTGATTTGGTCTCAACAGCTGCACGAGATCCATCCTAATCCTACCCAAGGATTTCAAAATCCTTTAGCACAGCTCCCACACTCTGATTCCTGTCCATTTATTTTGTCTCAAGCATAATTGCTTTGTAAAAAAAATAAATTGAATTAGATTCCTATTTGTAACTGTTAAAAAAAATAAATTAAAAGATTGTGGAAAAAATCCATTATATGCCCCAATTTATCAAAATAATTTTTTTGAATGTAGAATAAATAAATTATATAGATAGATCTTCTTAAAAAATAAATACACACATAAAATATAATCTTAAACTTGTGATTGATCTTTCGATGATCCATAGGGATCCAAAATGACTCTACTTCATCAAATAGGTCAACACGAACAAGGAAAATAAATATACGAAGATTTTTCTTTATCGTAACAAGACTGCCACTTTTTTTAGAGAAGTGGTTACAAAACCACTTCCACACTATGGCGGTGGTCATGGGACTGCTGGTCTGCATTAGGTGGTGGTCGGGGGTCTTTCTAATAGAAAATAAAATATCAAAATGAATAACCTCAGAATTTGAAACATTGTTTGTGTCTCTTTTCATTCATGACCTTTCCCATTCTCAAGTGCACAGGAGGACATGAGAAAGGCTATAAATATATGTTTGTAGAAGAGAATAAGATCATCGAAGCATGAAAGAAAGTGAGAAAGAAGTTCTTAGTGCTGGAATTGTGTTTTGCAGAAGAAAGGAGTGTTGAGGCAGAGCAAGTAAGAAATTATGAGGAAGTGTGAGATATTATCTACTTCTCTTTCATACATATTGTAAATTTTGTACTTATTGTTTTGAATTGGCCAATAAAAGTGGTAAGAAAGAGAAATTTCCCTTTCCAACTAGTTTTTCCTCTTCTGAAGGTTTCTAAAGTAAAACTTGTTGGTGTTTATGAGTTTATATTCTTTTCTTTCCTATAATTGTTGATTCTAAGAATAAGAAAAATTCATTCACTAGGTATCTCTACCATTTTCTAATAGAAAGTAGAATAACAACGTTAATTTGTGATTATGTGGATGATTCCAAAGTTGAAGAGGTTAGAGATCATTTTGGTATCAGAGATAACAAGTATCTAGGACTGTGGTATTTGTTATGGGATTTGTATGACAGTGACAAGAACTAAAGGCAAAGAAGATTTACCTTGCGATCTAGAAATTTCTGCAAAGAAGTGGAAATAGAAAATTTAGGGAAAAATGGAGGAAGATAACTTGGTCAGTAGAATCGAGATTCTGTAGGCCATGATGGATAGGATTTTTAGAAGGCAACAAGAACTTGTAGATTTGTAGAAGATAACTTCTGTCAAGGAAGACTCCATGGAATCAGTGGTTCGAGGCTTAGCTGAAAATTTTGGCATTGGGAAGAGCCACCATGAGGAATATTATGGGGAAGAGCATGAAGAAGAGACTTCAAATGCAAGAGAAAAGGTAAAATCTTACCGTACTCCTTTTAAATTTGAGACGAAAGTCGACATTAAAATATTTGAAGGACAAGTAGATGTAAAGTTGCTTGATAAATGGTTAAAACAGTTAGATGTCTACTTTAGCATCCATAATGTCATTAAGGCACAAAGGATCCTGTTTACATGTCTCAAAATGGAGGGACTTTGGTTTGGTGGGAAACTCATCTAACCACTTGTGAAAATAAGAAGCATCCTATTGTGAAATCTTGGCAAGAATTCAAAGACATACTTAGAGCTAAATTCTATCCTATTGGCCACAAGACTAACCAAATTATTAAATTGAAGTATTTTAGACAAGGCAACTGTCAAAGTGTGCAAGACTATACTACGGAGTTTCAGAGGTAGGCCATGTCTCTAAAAATGGACTTAGAGGATGAGGAAATTCTAACTAAGTACATGGGAGGACTTCACACTCACCTTCAAAGAAAATTCATCTCCACAAATCCCAAAGATCTTAATGAGGCATGTGTGCAAGAATACTACATAGATGATGAAAAGAAGCAAGGAGAAGCAGAGCTAAGGAAAAAGTAACAAGTAACAAGAAACAAGTAACAAGTAGTTGAGGAATCAAGAAAAAAAGAGTATGGGAAAACAAGTAACAAGGGTAAGTTGAAATGGAAAGGTAAACAAGCTGCCACTACTTTAAATACTTGTAGAGATCCCAAGAATTTTTACAAGAACTATGTTATCAATGGTCATACTGACGCTACATGTGTGAAGTTGCATCCAGAGTTACATCCGTAGAACCCAACCAAGGACTCAAAGAAGTCCATGATAGCTATAAAAACAAAAGGGAGGTAGAAATGAAAGATGAATTTTATGTAGACGAAAGGATTGGATGTACATCCACCAACATGGAGATCTAGGAAGAGGAGATGAGTAGACTATTCCAGATCAGAATCCAAATCAAGAGAACTAAGGTAAATGTTTTGGTTGATACCGGTTCTCAGTCTAACCTGATTTTTGAAGCAGCTGAAAAGAAACTTGGTCTTGAGACTTACGGGCATCCACACCATTATCCTTCGAGTTGGGTGAAGAACGGTGTTGAAATTTAGGTAACAAGAAGATGTAAGGTCAAGTTTGGCATAAAGTCCCAGTATATTGATTTTTGGAAGCTGAAGTTATTCCACTTGATACTTTTGATGTTGTGTTCAGGATTCCTTACTTGTATATTGGGGATGATATATTTATGAGGAGGAAAAACTGATACAGATGGCTCAAAGATGGGATCAAATACAACATCCGACCATACCAGTGTAAGACACAAGTTACTACGATGTGTGCTAACCAAGTAAAACAAATTATTCAGGTAAATCATAATCAATTTTTTTACTTTTGTTAAAAGATAAACAAGATGGGGAAGAAGTTTCATGGATTTGTAACTAGACAAAACATGATTTGGATAGTATTTTTTAGGAGGTATTTCAATCTCCCAATGGGTTACCACCAAAATTGGAAGTAGAGCATGAGATTAAGTTATTTCTCGAGTCCCCTCTACCGAACATCAAGTTGTATAGGAAATCCTTGCTTGAGAGTATTGAAGTAAAGAAACAACTCCAAGAATTACTAGACCAAGGGGTGATACGTCCAAGAACCTCAGCATGCGGCTTTCCTACCGTGATGGTGCCAAATAATGATGATTCTTGAAGCATGTGCATAACTAATGCGCTTTGAATAAGATCACCATAAAGAACAAATATCCACTTCCCCGCATAGATGGTCTCTTAAATGAGCTTCAACATACAAAATTCTTCATGAATTTGGATCTCAAGTCTGGTTATCACCAAGTCAGAATGAAGGAGGAGGATATATGGAATATTTACTTCAAGACAAAACAAGGTTTATATAAATGGTTAGTACTTCCTTTTGGGTTATGTGATGTACCCGCTACATTTATGAGATTGATGAATGATGTATTGCAGGATTTCATAGATTCATGTGTCATTGTATATCTATAGGATATCTTGATTTTTAGTACCACATGGGAAGAACATCTAACTCATTTACAACAAATATTGCAAGTTCTCAGGGAGAAACAACTGCTTTGTAATATGAAGAAATGTGAATTTTCCAAAAATTCACTTGTCTATCTTGGGAACATGGTTGGAGGAGGAGAGCTATGAAATTATCCAAAGAAGGTGAAAGTCATCACTAATTGGCCAACACCAAAAGGCGACATAGAGAATATGATTTTTGTTGGAGTAGTATAATACATGTGGAAGTTCATTCCAAGATTCTCCGCGATTGCAACACATCTACACACATCAGCCCAAATAGGAAGGGTTTTGACTACGGTAAGGAACAAGATAAACCCTTTGAGTTATTGAAATACAAGATTAGTCACGCTCCAGTACTTTCTCTTCCTAATTTGCAGTAGCCTTTTGAAGTAGAGACAGATGTCAGTGATTATGCTATGGGCACCGTGTTGATAGAAGGAGGTAAACCCATATGCTATCATTCTGAAACTTTCACTTCAGCAGTTAAAGGATATTCAGTATATGAGAAGGAAATGTATGCACTAGTTCAGGCAATTAAAAAATGGAAGCATTATTTGTTGGGTAAAGAAACTATTGTGCACACTGACCAGAAACCTCTCCATTATTTGTAAGCACAATCTTAATTGCAACAAAAAGGGCACTAAGAATGGATGGGTTTCCTTAAGCATGTCCATCTGGTGATAAAATATAAGAAGGGTTGTACAATCTTGGTGGCAGAAATGTTGTCTGAGACACCCACATAGGAGAATTTCTCTTGTTTTTCCACTATCTCGCAAATCGAGCCCTTCACAAAGGAAGCTTACAGAGAGGCATATGCCTAGGACATAGACTTTGGGGTGAAATTTCAGCAGTTGCAGTCCCAAGGGACTAAAAGGATAGGGATTGAAGATTTTTTATGTCAAGGATGGGATGCTCTACTGATGGTGAAAGATTTGTGTGCCTAAATAAAAAAGATTTATATTGATGAGGGAAGCATGTACTTTGAAAGTAGTGGGAAATTTCGGTGTTGGTAAGAGCCTAGCCCACTTGCAAAGGTACGTGTATTAGCCCAATATGCAAAAATAAGTACTAAATTTATACATGGATGTAAACTATGTTGTACCAGTAAGCCTAAGACTAGGAAGAAGGGTTTGTATATGCATTTTCTAGTACCTACTCATCTGTGGGAGGAAATGTTTATGGATTTTGTAGGAGTATTATCTATGTGTAAACATGGCCATGCTTATCTGTATGTTGTTGTTGATATATTCAGTAAGATGTGTATTCTTATGTCATGTAAAAAGATAATAAAATCACATGAGGCAACAAATATTTTCTTTTCTAATGTATGGGTGTATTGTGGTTTTCCAAAGTCTATTGTTTCTGATAGGAATTCCAGGTTCTTGGGGAAGTTTTGGAATACTTTTTGGGACAAGATAGATACCAGCTTACAGAGGAGAACAACCTTCCATCCATAAAAATATGGATAGACAGAGGTGGTGAATAGGACTTTGGTACAATTGATTAGAGGGTATAACATCAAATTCCCAAAGACCTGGGATGCTTCCTTAGCCTACATTCAACATTCCTATAACCAGGAAGTACACACATCCACTTTGAAGTCACCACTTGATTCATGTTTGGTATATCTACCTACAAATCCACTGGATATAGTAGTTGGGCAACAAGATGAGGATGAGACATAAGAAACGGAGGTGAATAGAGAAAACAAATTCATTGAGAGGATCTGGAAAATCCATCTCAAAGTCAAATAACAACTAGAGAAATCTCAATCCAAGTACAAAGCTAGGAATGATCAACATAGGAGGGAACATAAGATTTATGTTAGAAATAGATTTTGGCCTTTACTTGAGAAAGGAAAGACTACAAGATCAAGCAAAAAATATCAACCCACTATGATATGGGTCGTTCACCATATTGGAGCAGGTTGGAGAAAATTCCTTGTAGCTTGATTTGTCATCATTTATAAGGATGTACTCTGTAGTAAACCATGAGAACTTGCACCTATATGATCCATCCATGCTCGATGAATATGATGGACTACATTTGTTGCCTTCCATTGAGGATTGTGTCTTGGACTCACAAGGTGAATTGGAGAAGGATGTAGTGTTGTAGTAGAAGGTCAAAGAGCCTAGGAGAGGTCCACGGGAGTCTTGTTAGATTGGACCGAAAGGAAATACACTAAGGCAGGCCCAGTCGTACTCGAAGGAGAAAGCGAGGGAATTATTTTCTCATCTACTCCCCCACTAAGATTTTGTAGGACCAAAATCCTCCTAAGTATGGGAGGTGTGATTCATCGGGATCCAGAATGACTTTACTTCATCAGATCAGTAAGCATGAAGAAGGAAAATAAATATATGGAGGTTCTGTCTTTATAGTAACAGGAATGCCTCTTTGTGTAAAGCGGTGGTTACATAACCACCACCCAACAAGGTCGGCGGTCATTGGACCGCCGTTCTGTATTGGGCGGCGGTCCTAGCTCTTTTGGACAAAAAAAAATATATAAAAACAAACAACCTCAGAATTTGAAATGTTGTTCATGTCTATTCTCCTCCATGACCTTTCCCATTCTCTAGTGCATGCGAGGACATGAGAAAGGCTTTAAATATATGTTTTTAGAAGAGAATAAGATCATCAAAGTATGAAAGCAAGTGATAAATAAGTTCTTGGTGCTAGAATTGTTTTTTTTAGAAGAAAGGAGTGTTGAGGCAGAGAAAGCAAGTAATTGGGATGGAATTGTGAGATATTATCTATTAACCTTTCATACTTATTGTAAAATTATGTACTTATTGTTTTGAATTGGCCAATAAAAGCGGGAAGAAAGAGAAATTTCCCTTCCCAACTGGTTTTTCCTCCTCTGGAGGTTTCCAGGGTAAAACATGTTGGTGTTTATGAGTTTATATTCTTTCCTTTCCTACAATTGTGGAGTCTAAGCATAAGCAAAATTCATTCACTAGCTATCTATGTCATTTCCTAATAGAAATTGGAACAACAATGTTAATTTGTAGATTCTATGGATAATTCTAAAGTTGAAGAGTTTACAGATCATTCAATACAAGTAACTCTTCAAATCCTTGATTGGATATATTCAACAATATAGGGTGTTTTGGAATGGCATATAAGGCTTTACCGAGAATAAAATAGGGCTTCAATGTCAATTTACAATGAATGTTTTAGAGATGGCCAATCTAAGGATTTTTTCATCAAAAATGGATTTCTTAGCAAAATATACACAACCTTAACATCTCTTTCTTAAAGCCTAAAAAATTTCATCATTCAGAAAGGAGGGTTTTTTCAGTATGGATTCATAGTATTTAAATAATTAGAGCTTGCTTTTCTTTTCTTATTTTTATTTGTAATTAAGTATGGTAGATTTCATTTCTGTCACCTTCAATTTTTAGCTAAATGTAATTATTTCATTTAAACTTATGTGAATGGGGAGATATTTCATGATAGGTATGTCTTAATCATTCTACTTATTAATTTTCCATTAAAATATTAAAAAATTTCATTTTTTTAGGCATCAAATGAAAATTCAATCTTCACTCATTTCTTAATGAAAGGAAAACATTGGAATTGTAAATGTTACATAATTAAATATCAATAAATAAGGTCTATTTTCAAAGTTATATATACATAGAAAATTAGAAAATGACGTTTCTCATAGGAGAAATTGGACCTATTTATAGTTGAAAACATTCAAATAAAGCACAAAGTTCCATTTTCATTCTAACTTACAGGCATTATTTGCAGCTCACCTATTTCTGTTCTTATTTACATTAAACTTTAGATAGAAATCCCCTTAACGTTATATTCTAACGAAGATCTATTATTTTAAGTTTTGTTACACAAGTGAATGTTTCTAAAGAGGAATTTATACGTCTCAACCATTTATTTCATGACACACTTCTTTTACATTTATATTGGGAATAGAGACATGTTTACCTTTGACCACAGGACAGTTTTTCATCGAGGTTATAAGTTAAATCAATGTAGTAGATAGTATTGTGGTATTCATTATTTATATACGTACTGATAGTGATGCGGATCTACATTTTTTGTTTAATTTTATTTTTTGTTTGTATCCATTTTAAATGGCTTCGTTTTTTATTTTTTTCTTTTGTAATTTTGTATTTTTTTGGATGAAGACACGAATTCAATCCAATGTGTGAGTTTCTCATGGGGATCTTACATTAGCATTATACTTGCGGAACATTAAATGTGAAGAGATTTTTTTTAGGAGATCGTTTTCTATGCATGTTGTTCACCATATAAGAACAAATTTTAGTTGTAGTGAAATTGAGGATGACCTCTTTAAAATGTTTAAAGTAAATGATCCGAGGACTGTTTTTCTTTCTATGTTTTGGATGAAAATACACATTCCATGGGATTTGGATTAATGTACCAAATTATAGAAGATGCATTATATTTTGAACCTAAAAATAAACTGAGAAAAAATGGAATTGATGTTTAAAATCGAATGTCTAAAAAGGAGTGTCCAAACAGTGAAAACAAAAGAAGCTTGGTTTAAAATATTGGTTTCTCAAAATGAATAGACGAGAGTTGGTGATATTGTGATTACAATTATTATTATTTTTGCAGTGTATTTACTGTTAAAATGTGTTAAAATATTTATGTGTGTATAGATTATCTTTATGTGAGGTTAAATTCATATAAATTTTAATGTGACATCCTATTACAGATTATGGTTAGGTTAAATTTTATTTAGAAAATAACATTGACATGGGTCTTAACAAATGCATATTTGGTTCTTGTAAAAAACATCAACCAATTTTTTAGATAATGGGTAAAAGAAGGGTTTTTATAAGGGCGCTACCCTATTTACCAAAGGGACCTATAGTCTAGATATAACAATAAGCATGAAAAGAATCAAAAGAAGAACAAGAGAAAAATTGTTGATTATAACAACAAAGTAGTAGCTCAATACCAACAAGTATGCAGGATGAAAGTAGCCACACAAATACCAAAAAAGAAAGGAGAACAACAAATTTAAAAGTGACCTAAGAAGGTCCGTCAAGAGGATGGGAGACAATACATTTAGATTTCCTCATCATGACAAGAGTCCAACACTCTTCCTTCTCTAGCACAACACTATCTAGATCAACGGGTCCATAAGTATTTTTGACAAACACCTTGTAAGTAAATCCATCAGAAAAATCTAATATTTTGAGGCCCTCGGGATTACGAGTGTTTTAGTTCTTCTCTTTGGGTGTCAATACAAAATATTTTTTAATATTAAAAACAATTTCGATAATGCCCTCTGTAGTTACATTTGATTTTCCATCCTTTGTTAGATTTCCATTCAGTTGGCCATTGAGAATTTTTAGTGAATTGAATCTATTATTTGTCTGCACTTGATCTAAAACAAAATTTTCAACATTGTGTGTGGGAAAGGGGATGGCAACAGACACAATAAAGGAAACCTCCCATGACATATCGTCCATGTTACAAACTTGTTTCGAGCACACCTTCTATCCCAAAGTGAGAGCAGTGTAATCTATAATAAGGAGTGGGATCTTGCATCCTTATCTATCCAAATCCACCATAAAATAAAGTGCATCATCTGCACCAATCATCATGGAGTAAAACTTACATATCAGACTACAGGTGGGCTTGGCCATGTCTACGAACACCTATTTAGATCCACTAGTGCACTTAGTTGGGTTCTAAAAAGACCGAGATGTAAAAATGATCTTATTTGTAGAAGGGGTAGAGAAATCCCATTTGTGCTATATATTTCAAAGCCACACAACTAGCATAGGAGTTTCTATCCTCCAAATAATGAGCCAAAAAAGTCTAGACTGTTGAAAAACCTAATTCTAAATCGAGGCACGATTTTTAGATCAGAGCTTGAGAGAGGAAGGACGTTTCCAAGTGGGGAAGTTAAAGTAGAAGCAGGAATAAACCAATCTGGAGTAGGATTTGGTGGTTGGATCAATAGTGAGAAGTGTTCCAAGAGAACAAGAAATTATCTATAACACCTATTGCTTGATTAACTCAAGAGGAAGAGTGAGAGGTTTAACCCAGATCGGGAAATTATTGGGAGGAGGACCAAAAAATACTAGGGATCCATTTGACCATATTTAGAAAATTATTTCTAAAAAACCAAGGACATGTTATCCTAATTTTACCCCCAGGAAACATTGATCAAAACACGACCCTGCACAAAGAGAAAAGCATAATGGTCGGATTTTTCCTATGAGATGACAATCGATCCCAAATCAAGGGGCAGGTGGGATCGACAATGGAGCAGCAAGGGTCGGTGAAGGAGGCTAACGATGTCAAAAGGAGATCAGAGCTCAACACAAGAAAAATAGAAAAATGGCTCGATATTTTTTAGACTTCGCATATGAGTCGACTCGAGGTAAAAAAGAGCAGAGTCATGGAAGGGGCTACATGTTAGCTCAACGCAATTCCAAAGGGTGCAAGACGAGTCGGTCCCCAGACTAGCTCGAAGCTTTGACATGTCCAGGACCCAACATTGTCACTCCTAAATAAGCAGAAGGGACCCAACTAAAAAATAAAGAAAGAAGAGCAGGCCCGAATCGGCTAAGTATGGAAGAGCCAATGGAAATTCCCACATGTTTCCATAGTGCAACTCCAAGGGGTAGGACCCAAGGGGGAGTCCCCAAACAAGCACAGCCTCGCCATGTCGTCAAAGTCAAAAAATGGGGTAGAGTCAGCCATTGAATCAGCTAAGTATGGAAGAGCCAGCGGAAAGTCCCATGTGTCTGTATGGCACAACTATAAGGGGTAGGACCCAAGGGTCAGTCTCCAAATAAGTGCAGGCTTGCCACGTGGTAAGAGAAAAAATGTGGGGCAGATCTGACCATTTAATCGGCTAAGTATGGAAGAGCCAACGGAAATTCCTACGTGTCTCTATGACGTAACTCCAAAGGGTAGGACCCAAGCGGTAGTCTCTAAATAACCGCAAGCTCACCATGTGGTTAGAGTAAAAAAGGGGGCCAGATTTGGCTGTTGAATTAGCTAAGTATGGAAGAGCCAGTAAATGCCCCCACATATCACCTCGACGGAACTTCAGAAGTGAGAGCCAAGGTACAGTCTCCAAATGAGAGTAGGATTTTCATGCGTCCATGGCCCAAGGGAGACAAAGTTGGTAGTTAAAAATTATCAGGGTGATGGAAGCCTCCACATGTCCAATCAGCACACCTCTAAAGGTCAGGACCAAACAGGGTCTCCAAATGAGTGGGAAGCCTCCACGTGTCCCGGGTTAGACATAAAGCCTTCATCAAATAGAAATAACTTGGGAAGACAACGAGGAAGGTAGAGTAGAGTCCTGGAAGGTGACACGTGCCTCATCTATGAAATTTCAAAGGCATGGCCAAAAGAAAGACCCTGAACTAGCGCCAACCCTCCACATGTCATAGGTCTGAAAAAGGGATACCAGTCATTGAAAAGTCCATGTTCGGGACAGGCCAGCAAAATCCTCCATGCGTCATCTTGGAGCATCTTCAATGTTAAAATATGGAGGTAGTCCCCAAACAAGTGCAGGCTCGCCACGTGGCTAGAGTCAAATGTAGACAGAGCCATCCGCTAAAAATTCCAAGGCTGGTGAAAGGAGCCAGCCATCAACTTAGTGCAACATAAGAATTGAGACCCAAGGGACAGTCCCTAAATGAGCACAGGATTTCCACGCATCCATGGTTCTAGGGAGACCGAAGCGACAGTTGAAAAGTATCAGGCCAGGGGAAGCCTCCACGCATCACTTGGGTGCATCTTCAAAGATACAATCTAGAGTCAGTCTCCAAAAAAGCGTAGGCTCGCCACGTGGCTAGAAGTCAAAGGGGGGAAAAGCCAACAATTGAAAACTCTAAGGCCATGAAAGGAGCCATGTGTCAGCTCTGTGATCCTTCAAAAGCAAAATTCGGGGGCAATCCCCAAACAAGCGCCATCATGCCACGTGTCCTAGTTCCGAAAAGGGTCTCACCGGCCGTTAAAAAGTCACAGACTAGCGGAGGATGCAATGTGCCTCATCGGCGCAACTTCAAAAGTAAAATCTGGAGGAAAGTCCCAAACATGCGCCATCCCTCCATGTGTCTAAGGTCAAATGTAATCTCTGCCAATAGGCGAGACTCAGGCAGAACACAAAGGAATAAGAGCAGGCCCGCGGATGATGCCACGTGTCAGTTCGGCGCAACTACAAGAGTGTAGAGGAGGGGGCTGAATCTTCAAACCATGTGGGACTGCCATGTGGACCCTGTATGGACATAATATTTTGTATAATGTGAGCCCACATTAAACGCCCTAACCTTGACCTTGAGACGGCCATAGCTTTTGACAGGAAGCTTAGAAATAAGAAGGAGAGGAATTTTTTGAAATATCTCGACATCATATTCTCACCCACTATGATCATGACTCAAAGTGCCATTTTCGAGGCTGTCAAGTCTCTCACCCATCACCATAATGAAGGAAAAACCCCCTTTCTTGCCCAACAAGGAACAACACGTGGGCGCATGGTTTCTGTAGTAAATCCCATCATTGTTGTAGATGGATTTTAATGCTTTTTGGGATGGTTGGAGTGGTTGGATTAAATGCTCTCACATGCGTGGTTGAAGTAGAGTTCTAATTTTCCCTCTCTCCTTCTTTCATTCTTCTATATATTGTAAATGGGGGGCATATTTTTAAAAAAAAATCGTCTTTTCTCGCATGCCCCCCTCTCTCTTTCTTCCTTAGGGTGGAATGTGGAGGCTAAGCCTCCTCGCTTGACTCTTTAATTGCATTTTCTTTCCCCTTGCCCATAGATGATGTACCATGTGAACTCTTGGAGCAATAAAATCTTTTTTGTGATTTATTTTTTCCATCCTTGCTTATTTTATTATCTCTTCTCACCTCTTACCATTGCAGGGTATATACTATGCATGCTTCTGGTGTCTATTACATTTTTTGGGAGTCGTGTTTAATGGGTTTGAAGTGGTGTTCTATGTGATCTATATCTTTGGTATGTGATGCATCTGTCCATCCTCTCCATTGCTCACCTCTGTCCACTTCAAGAAGTTGGATTTGTGACCGATAATCTCCTTTTGTAGTGTATCACCATTTTTTTGTAGGATTTTTTTTCATGCACACTCTCTCCCATGTCCCTTAGAAGGTTAGATTAGGATTAGATAGTTTTCCTGCATTAGAATAGCTTGTGGCTTGTAGTTTAGGAGCATTAACCAACCTATCTCCCGAGGTCCATCTAAAGTTCACAAGTCCCATAACTTGAGAGATGGTCCATTGTTATGCAGATCACACTAAATGCCCCACTAAAAATGAAGGCCATTCGAGGGTGTTGTGATTTCACACTAATAGTTTTGTCACGCCTGGTGGGACACTGGAGTTATATTTTTTGCATCTTTTCAAGGTGTCTCATTATCAAACAGTAAATCTTAAGCCACCGTGTGACCACACTAACAGTTTTTGCATGCCTGGTGGGATAGGTCTGAAGCACCTTACCACTTCACTTCATTAAGTTTGATGTTCTCTTGGTGAATATTTTAATATTTGGAGGCACTTTCAAGCACATATGGCGACTCCATCTGGTCAACAACCCACATCTCTAAAGTTACAGACCTTCTTCCCATCCATTTCATCTATTTTTCTTTCATCTCTTTCATTTTATTCCATTCCATGAAGTTTTGCAATCATGACTTCATTTCCATCTTGACACTCACACTTGCAGCAACAATAGTGCATTCAGCCTCCAATGTATTTCGCAACTCCTCTAGATCAACATTATGATAAGATCCATAACCATTATGCTTACTGATATGAGCAGTGTCAAAACCTTTCTAGCCATGGAGCTTATCAAGAACAATTAGACGCATACAATGGTGAAAACTATATGGAGAATGCTAATTTGCTGGAGAATATCCAAAGAATGGAGGCTAGCATGGTGCAATAAAAGGGTACAACATAGATGAAGGCATTCAAAACTGGATGCAAGGCACCTTGTCCATGGGTCAGACCTTTTCTAGTACACTATAGCCCATAGGATAATCTCAACTTCATCGTTGAGATGTTGCCCCAACTTATGCAATAGAATGAGGAGATAAAGGCCTATGAGTTGGACATAAGACAACCTTTTCATAGGGTAATTCGACCACCTCATATCTTTTCTTTTCCTCAATCAACATCATCACAACAGTGTCATGAGTCTAGCTTCCCATCTGTTGCCCCAAGTTTTTAATTCCCTTCTCCATTCTCTAGTCTTCCAACCCAACTCATTTCTTCTTCCCTTTTCCCTTCCAAATCTAAGTCCCCTACACAAGAACCAATAGCATTTCCTTCCCCTCCACCATAGACAAAGCAACAACTAGTGGAGACCCTCCCACCACTCCTCTTACTTTCTCGAGTCCATGTCGGGAAGAGACTCAAAAAACCAATCAAGGAGAGCCAAACAAAGAAGAAATATTCAAAAGCTTAGCAAGTTGGGCTCTCAAGTTTGGGATTACAAAAATCCTCTCGATGGTTAAACCTTTAGAGGAGGCCAGGGTCAAACCGCAAGTGGTGGAAGTTGAGTTTGTAGCAAAGGAAGAAAAACCAGCTCCAAGTCCCATTGAAGAGGAGTAGTTGGAGGAGATCAAATAAAAGTTGAGGCCACTTAATGAATAAATCATTATTGAATATTTTTTCCTTTCATTTGAAGGGCTTGATTTGATTCATGAATCCATGATGTATGAGGACCATACAATTTCAGAGGCTTCCAGGAGTAACGTACAGTTCCAGATACTTCATCCCCTTAAAGATATAATGTAAAATAAGAGTTTGAGATTTGAAACATCATGTTTGAGGATGAGGGGAACGATGGTGAGCAAGTTGCAGATTAGGATGACACCATGGAGAAGGTCAAACACATGTAGTAGGACAACGAGGAGGAATATTTTCTATCAGACTTGGAGGATTGCTCCGATGATGAGGAGCCCATAAAAATCACATCATTTTCTCCCCCATAATCCACCTTCCAAGCACATAAGTACTCTTTCACGGAGGAGAGCATATAAGAAAAACATCTTGCATCTCACAACAGCCCTCTGGAATAAAGGTTTGAAGATAATAATCTTCCATGCTCTTCTCAGGAGGAGGAAGAAAAAGAACACGAGGATCCCATCTCTCCCACACCATTCACCTAGGAAGGTATGTAGGAAGAATCCACTCTTGGAGTTGAAATTCATAAAAATGGAAACATCCATAGGATCACACCATGCCTAATCAGGTACATGGCTTCATTAGAGCCAAGGGAGAAGCCAAAACTAGTCATGCCCACTCCAAGGCATGAGGATGAGTATTAAAGCACCAAATTTCACCATCAACACCTCCAGGAGACCAATGTCAAACAACTTGAGGAGGTATTTTTCATTGATGTTGATATCTTGATGATTTGGGTGGAAGATCGACCTCTTTTCATTTTCTCACTCATTATAACTTCCATGTTTAGTGTAAAATACTATACATGGCCACATTTTTTAAGAAAGGGAAGTTATTTCTCCGTGCCTGTAGCACGCTTTTTTTATATTTTCTTTACGAAGGTTAGCGTAGGAGTAGGAGTAGATTTAATTTCAGTAGAAGAAGGGATTTTACACACTCTGTATGTCCCACTTGGATCATGTATGATTTTTAGTTTTGTACATAGTGGTGTTGTGGTGATTTTTTGCTCCAGGGTTGTATCGTTATGCAGTTCAATGTACCTCTAAGTGAGCATTGTAGCAGTACATTCAAGGATAGGTGAAGCCCCAAGTCAATACAATTTTCTTCTCTTAGAAACCTCATCTCCAATATTTTCTTATGAAAATTGAGACTGCAGACATCGGGGAAGGTTCAGGGTCAGCCAAGTGTAAGCGTTAGACTCAAGTTTCAAGGATAGGATAAGGACCAGGCTCTCATTCATGACTCCATACCTAATGGATGCAATAAGGAAACTAGTCTCTTCATCTATCAGGAAGATGTCCCCATGAGTCACCAATTGTTATCCCAATTTTATCCCCCCAGGAAAAATTTATCAAAAAATGACCCTGCACAAAGAGAAAATCAGAAGGGTCATCTCTGTCTTACGAGTTCACAATCGATTCCAAATCGAGGGGTAGGTGGGCTTGATAATAGAGGAGTAAGGGTTAGCGAAGGAGGACAATGCCGTCAAAAAATATCAGAGCTCAACATAAGAAAATAGGAGAAAGGACTCGTGGTTTTCAGACTTCACATATGAGTCGATTCGGGGTAAAAAAGAGAAGAGTTGGGGAAGGTTCCACACATCAACTCGGCACAATTCAAAAGGGTGAAAAAGTAGCGGGCCTGAATCGGCTAAGTATGAAAGAGCTAGCCTTAAGTCCCATGTGTCTCTATGGTGTAACTCCAAGGGGTAGTACCAAAGGGGTAGTCTCTAAACCAATGCAAGATCGCCACATAATCAGAGTAAACAATCAGTGTAGAGCCATCTGTTGAATCGGATAAGTATGGAAGAGCCAGCAGAAATTCCCACATGTCTCTATGGTGATTATCCAAGGGTTAGGACCTAAGGGGTAGTCTCCAAACAAGCGCAAGCTCGCCACATTGTTAGAGTCATAAAGGGAGTAGAGCTGGCCATTGAATCGGCTAAGTATGGAAGAGCTAATGGAAAGTCCCACGTGTCTCTACGGTGTAACTCCAAGAGGTAGGATGCAAGGGGAAGTATCTAAACAAGTACAGGCTCGCCACGTGGTTACATTCAAAAAGGGGCGTAGAGGCAGCCATTGAATCAGCTAAGTATGGAAGAGCCCGCAGAATCCCTAATGTGTCACCTTAGTGTAACTTCACAAGTGAGATCCAAGGTACAGTCTCCAAATGAGCTCAAGATTTCCATGCGTCCATCTCCCGACATAGATAGATTGAGCAGTTAAAAAGTCTCAGGGTGGCAGAATCCTCCACATGTCCAATCGGCGTACCTCCGAAGGTGAGATCTAAACAAGGTCTCCTAATGAGTGAGAAGCCTCCAAGTGTCCCGGGTTAGATATAAATCCTTCATCAAATAGAAAGGACTTGGGAAAAACACAAAGAAGGTAGAGTAGAGCTGCAGAAGGCACCACATGCCTTATCAGCGTAATTTTAAAGATGTGGCCCAAAGAAAGACCCTGAACTAGGATCAACCCTCCATGTGTCTAAGGTCTAAAAAAGAGACACCGGCGTTGAAAAGTCCAAGTTTGGGACAGGATGGTGGAAGCCTCCATGCATCAGCTTGATGCATCTTCAAAGTTCAAAACTGGAGGTGGTCCCCACAGAAGCGCAGGCTTGCCATGTGGCTAGATTTAGAAGGGGGATAGAGCTGGCTGTTGAAAAGTCTAATTCCAGTGAAAGGAACCATATGTCAGCTCGGCGCAACTTTAGACATGAGACCCAATGGACAGTCCCTAAATGAGCGGAAGCTTTCCACACATCCATGGTGTTAGTACCCAATTTTTTTCTCCTTTTCAAACCAAGCAACAACACAGATTCAACAAGGAGCTTAGAGGCAGATAGATCATAAATGTATGTCATTTTGTATTCGGGGAGAAATCTAGTTGTCCTTTTGTTACTTGGATTTGTGGAGAGATGGATAGCACCTCAATAGGATGTGATCTTATCCTAACTATTTTAGGTTGTGCCTTTCAACCAAGGTAAGATAACCTATTTTGTAACCTATGTTATTTTAAAAGTGATACAAGTACCTTTCTATTGGATAAATTTTATAGAGAACGCCTTGGCGAAAATATGATCAACACACTAGATTTGACTCTCACAAGTTGTCACTTCTAGATCATGGAGATACTTTCACAAAAAGGCAAAAGGGTACTAAAGACATTTGAGACCCTGCTTACTTTTGCATTTTTAAGTGATGAGGATTGTGCAGTTGTGTATAGACGTGAACAAAAGGGGTAGTATGGGTAGGATTGGTTGTTGTTAAATAAATTTTGGTGGGAGGGGAGAGAGGATGCACTTGAATCACCAGATCCTTGAGAGCTTATGCAAAATGGAAATATTTAATCAACAAAATGCCACAAAAATTTAAATTGTTTCCTTAACTAAAATATGTGCTTCAATGGAGGCCTTGATCAACACTCTTTCACACATCTTGTGGGATTCTGTCATGAAGGTTCAAGTCATAGGACCCAATAAAGCACCAAGATTTAAACCAAGTCACACCTGAGGTACACCTAGAGGCTTACAAATAATCTCTATCAACAAAATGAAATAAAAGTGATTTTAAACCATTTATCCAAATCTCAGATGAAGGCTCTTCTAAGAAATGAAATTGCATATGCCACTAAACTATCAAAAGGAATGATACCTATGTGATTGGACTATATTTTGGTACAATATTGCAATAGAAACAAGAAAAACTACCCGTATGCATTCATAAATGAAATAAATACACTTTACTCAAGATTGACAAAGAATAACTCAAAATTTGATCAAATTTATTAGCAAGGGAAATTTTCCAAAACAATCTCAAAGCTTGTTAATGGTTGTACACTTGGAACCACCTTGACACGATAAAATTTGACACAAAAAGAGATATATAGGATTCTCTAGATGGCTTCTCAAAATGGATGGGCTCTGTCAAGCTTTTTCTACTAGAGAAAATAAGTCCTGATCTTTCCAAAAACTCTCAACCATTTACACGATGAATTTGTGCCGTTTATAGATTTTCCAACATCTCCCCTTCCTCCCAAAATACAAAACAATTTAATGCACTAGTGTTTGCCATAATTCTTTCATGATATACAGAATCAGATCTGTAAAAGTCTCTAGGTGCTTGAGGGAAAATCTATTTGATTTCTTCCTGCACTCAACTCTTTTCTCAGGAAAAAAATGTCTCCATCCATTCACCAACAAAAAGTGTTATCTCTCAGAAGTGCACTCTACTTGATGGATGACAACAAGTGTTCTAACCTTACTCTTCCCTCACTTCCATAGATACACTTGAAACACCTTAGGGCTATGGGTATCCCTATGTTGAGGTGAATCTCTAAGATTACAAGACCGGTTCCTTATTGATTCATCCTAATTGATTTTTTTTTGGGTTTTAAGGGAAATGAGATCTGGTTGTAAATAAAATTTAAATGAGGTGATACACAAAAATTATTGATGGATTTGACTGAGTACATGCACAATTTACTGAGAAACAGATTAAAGCATCACAAAGCGACGTGTTTAAGCCAAATCCTAAGGTAAAGCACTTATGTGTTGAGGGATAAATCAAAACAACATAGCAAGCTAAAATGCACACTAAGACTATGTAGAAAAACACCAAATTTATAGCAAGGTAAGATAATTAATAGAGGGAATTAAAATTGACAAGAGCTAAAAGAAAGATACACATCACTACAAATAATTGGAAAGGAAATAATTAATTCTCATTCAATGGAAAAACTGAAAAAAACTTGCTTCAACACTCCTACATCCAAAAATTCTTCCCTTGTGCTTTACCAATGCACAAAATATATAGCAAAAATATTCACCCACCCCTCCAAAAAATCAGTTGCAATCTAAACTTACCAATGCATGTTATTTTTATTCTTTATCATGAGTAAATAAAGGGATTAAATAAACATGTTATTTACAAATAGGCAATGATAACCTTTGATTCCAAAAATACACTTTATCCAAAGTGTAGTTGACTGCTTTAAATCTGGAATAATGAATAAACTTTGGTGAATATTTTGGCTAATATTAGCCCATTTCTAGATGTGTAAGTCTCCTCCAAATTGCATACAATTGTATCTTCTTATTGTTTATATGACACATGTTTTATCCTCTTTTGCACATGGAAAAATATACTCTTGTGTAGAAATAATGCCTTTGGTTTCAATACTTAGAAAAAAGCATTCATCTTCACATATGGGGACCACTTGTGCACATGTGTAAAACAATAATTCTTCCTTTTTGTAGATAATAAGGTCTTCTGCAAAGATTAATGTAATTCCAAAACTATCTCTTTCACTGATCCATGGGACACAATGATGTTGAACTCTTTCCATGCATTTTATTCCCTTGTGGGGACCACTTCATTCATTTATAATGTGACATTATTTTGACTTGGCCATGGTGTATAATCTATGTTAGAAACTTACTCCATTAGAATACATTTCTTTGGTCTCCTATGAATATTTGCAAATACTATAACCATTGATCAAATATTTGTTTGAAAAATATTGAGGCCCCTTCGGAAACATTAGCATAATTACCCATGGTCAAAATAAATAATAATTGGGGAAAAGGGTCCCCCTTCTCATGATGCTTGACCATTTACATATTTTCAGTGGCAATGAGTAACCTTATGTTGGTTAGGGTTTGTTGAAGTACTGACACATATCATTTTTTGACCTCTGAGTGGCGTTTGATAACTTAAGATGACATAAACAGTGTAAAAATGTGGAAACCCTATTCAATGAGCCATTTTCAGGACCTCTTTCTAAGCTAAGGAAACTCTTTGAAAATTACCTCATGGCTACCTTTGATGCGATTTTTGAGCTTTGCTAACTCTATAAACTCAGCCTTTATGACATCTTTTCTATTTGTTTTTTAAGAATCTGGCCACCATTTATGATGAAAAACCTCTATTTTTCCTACTCTGAAGGATGATTTCCATGGCATTATTTCATCTATGACTTAAATTGGGGATCCTCAAGTTTTTGTGGTTTTGAGAACTCGTCTTTATCACCATGAACCCTTTTGGAAGATTTTGTGCTTTTTTACTTTAGTGACTAGGCCACTATCAATGAACAAGGTGAACACATTGTTTCGAAGAAATGAAATCTTGTTTATTTATATTTTGAGGTGTTTTGGGAACTTAGATATTGAAAATGTGTTTTTTCTTTTTCATTTTGAGGATTCCCTAATGCTTTCAAGCCAGTTACTAGTTCTTAGTATTTGTCACATAGCTCTGCACTTGACTATTTTTTGAGGGTTTGTTCTATTGACCCCAAACAAGTGAGTTCTTATTTTCTTTTGGTTATCTCTGCAATCTCCTAGAAAATATGTAATAGTCATGGAGAGAGTGATCTTATTTCCTAAATTTTATCCAAATATTCGTTCTCTGTGATTTAAAGAGGGAAGAAAGGACTCTTTATTCATTTATATTTATGATTTTTAGATTTTAAATACCATTCGTCTTTGTACTTTGAACATCCTCTTTCCAATGCTACATTATTGGCCTTATGCCTTAGAAACCTTCGTTCATACCATATTTCATGGCATGTTTTGCTTTTATTATGATACGTTGCATCTAAATTCTTTTTCATTTCAAGATATAAGTTTGATTTTTTATATGTTTAGTTCAAAGAGCTCATCCCTCTGTAATGTTGAGCCTATTTTTTGCTCTGATAATGGCCATGAATATCCCTCTAAAGTCAACTGGTTGATCCCATTTTAAACCCAGTGTAAGAGGTTAAGGATTTTGCTTGCTATATTTAACTCTGAGATCTCGTCATTAAAGTAATTTATAAAATGATCGAGTTGTCCATTGTTCTCTAAATGCAACTAAATTGTCATTTTTCTTAAAAAAATTCTTCTACTGCATATCGATATCCATTTTTTGTAGGGATTTAAATACTTTTTTACTTTTTTGTATCTATTTTATTTTGAATTGTATCATGCCAAAGTTAGTTCAATATAACTCGAAACATATTTGTAGATTCAATTTTTTGAAATCCACGATTGCAATCTGCCATCTCTTTTCTTGTACTTTCACAATTTTAGTTAATGGCCACATCGAGGTTTGTTCTAATGGTTGAACCTTAACACTACTTGCATTCTTGAAGATAGATGTAAATCCTCCTTTCATGATCTTCTTTATATGTATATTCTTTACGAAAACAATAGTTGTTTATATTTACAAGGAAAATTCTATGTATCTTAGATACTGTTGTAAATATCTTCCCCCCGGGTAGATATAGAAAAAGAAAAAGAATATGGCACAAAGTGGAAAATGTTGACATGAAAATGGATGCGCCATTGGCATAGGTAAGAAGATGTCGACACACAAAAATTCACGCCCATGGTGCAGGTTGGAGGCACAAAGTGGAAAATGTCAACATGAAAATGGATGCGCCCATGGCACAGGTAAGAAGATGTTGACAAGCAAAAAGTCACACCCATGGCGCAGGTTGGAGGCGCAAAGTGGAAAATTTTGACATGAAAATGGATGCGCCAATGGTGCAGGTAAGAAGATGTCGACACATAAAAAGTCACACCCATGGTGAAGGTTGGAGGCGCAAAGCGGAAAATGTCAACATAAAAAAGGATGCACCCTGGAGGTGTCGACATGAAGAAATTCACACCTTGGTGCAGTTAAAGGGCACATGACATAAGGTTTCGACATGAAGAAATTTTTGCCTTGGCGCAGGTAAAGGGCACATGACATAAGGTGTCGACATGAATAAATTCACGCCTTGGCACAGGTAAAGGGCGCACGACATAAGGTGTCGACATGAAGAAATTCATGCCTTGGCGCAGGTAAAGGGTGCACGACATAAGGTGTCGACATGAAGAAATTCACGCCTTGGTGTAGGTAAAGGGCGCATGACATAAGGTGTCGACATGAAGAAATTTTTGCCTTGGCGTAGGTAAAGGGCACATGACATAAGGTGTCGACATGAAGAAATTTGTGCCTTGACGCAGGTAAAGGGCACACGACATAAGGTGTCGACATGAAGAAATTTGCGCCGTGTCGCAGGTAAAGGGAACTGTTGTCAAAATTTCACCCCCCCTGGGTAATTTTGATAACATGCATCAGAATATTCAAGTCCCAGGAAAATTGATTGATTCGGGGCCAAAAATCATGTTGCTAGAGTCCCCTCAAATATTTTCTAAGTTCCCTGTCTGAGAGGAAAAGAGCAAGCTCTGAGAAAGTGCGGAAAAGGTTGCAGAAAGCAAGTAGTTTGGGCCAGATAAAATTGTGAAAATCGGCCAAGTCCTAGTCCTAGGGGCAGTCGGGACATTTGGGACAAAAAGGCCCGAACCGGCCGGCTTGGCCGAAGTAAGCACAAACAGCCCGCAAAGCAACAGGGACATCTGGGACAAAAGTACGTGGCGGGCGCGAAATGCCGGTTCGACCGAGAAAAAATTGGCTAACTGCTGAGAGGGACGCAAAGTGGGACAAGCGGGCCAAAAATGCCCGAACCGGCCGAATCGGCCAAAATGAGTCCAGAGGGTCCAAAATCAAATGGGACATCTGAGACAAATGGACGCGAAATGCCCGAACCGGCCGAAATGAGCACAAAGGGCCCAAAATCAAATGGGACATCCGAGACAAATGGAGGTGAAGTACGTGAAGGAGCCGAAGGAGCCGAGGACCAATCAGAAACTGCCACGTGTCCTCACAGGAGAAAAAGTCAAAAGGTCAAAGGGGCAAGTTTTCGAGCACCGATCCGAACCAATGAAATGGCGCCACGTGTCCATGTTCAAGGGGCCCACAAGCAATTTCAAAAAGACAACCCGCCAAAAGGTAGAGGAGAGAGAATTTCTCGTCCAATCAGCACGTGCCACGTGTCATCTAGGTGGCGAAGCGCGGGAAATATTTTAAAATCTGTTTTGGTTTGTTCCGTGCCCTAATTCTTCAGATCGCCATAACTTTTGATCCAGAGCTCGGATTTGCACGTTCTTTATATCAAGGAAAGCTTATGAGATTCTATACATGATTCTGGGATCAATCTCAAGTTTTGGTGTAGTCTAAAGAGATAAAGTCAAGAAACGGCTCTGACGCGTATGCACGGCCAGAAGTGACATTTCAGCGGCCAAATTAATGCAGAATGGGTCGCATTCTCCTCCAAATCAGTCAAAGATGGTAGGGTATGGGTTGGTAAGGTATCCTATGCCGTTTTAATGCATTGGCATTCAATGAGGAATGGGCTTACATGTTTTCCCACGTTTTTTGTCCCCTGGGCTCGACCCATGCAATGTAAAAGCCAGATTTGGCTCAAAAAAAAAAGAGGTTGTTCATTCTTTCGGCTCGGCCCTCCCTTCTTTTCTTCTCTAGGGTTGAAAATGGAGTTTGAGCCTCCTCCCTACTTTGTAATGGCTTTTTTTTCCTTTTACTAATGGAATGATGTTCTGTGCAAACTTCTGGAGCAACAAAACGTGTTCTGTGATGCATCTGTCCATCCTCTCTCATTTTTTCTTGTTCTCTCCTTACCTCTCTTCATTTGCAAGTATCTGTGCATGTCTAAATGTTCATTGCAGGTTTGGAGCTGTGTTCACGGAGTTTTGGGACATTTTCTGTGTGAAATCTATCCTTGGGTTTGTGATGCTTCTGTCCATCCTTCCCATTGCTCACCTCTCTTTGTCCCATGGTAGTTTTGATAGATGTTCAACATCCTCCTTCTCTGGTGTATCACCATTTTAGTGTAGGCTTTTGCTGTTTTTCCCTTCTCTCTCTCTCTCTGTCTCCTTGGCATGGTTAGATTAGGATTAGATTAGCTTGCCTGCACTGGAATAGCTTGTGGCAGGTAGTTTAGGAGCAGGAACTAGCCTTCTCTAGAGATTCCTCTCTCAGTTTTACAAGTTCCACGCTTGGAGAGAGGTTTCCATGTTATGCAATCACATTGGATGCCTGAACATCAACCTAGAAGCCTGATGTGCATCCAGGGGTGCTGTGATTTTGCATCAACAGGAACACGACATAAGGTGTCAACATGAAGAAATTTGCACCTATGGCGCAGGTAAAAGGATGTCGACACAAACATGGATGCGCCTATGGGGCATCTTCAGGAGGTGCACCTTCAGGAGGCACAACATTCTGAGCACTGACAGGAAGCAGACCCTGACCCAGATATTCAAATGGCCATAACTTTTCACAGGGAGATCGGATTCTTAAAAATTCAAAATACAGTTCGCCACTTTTTGGGGTTTGCTAGGGTTCTCACCTACCACCATAATGAGATGAATTAAATGCAACCTGGAGGTGGTTGGGGTAGATTTGGAATTCCTCTCTCTTTTCTCTCTCAGTCTTCCTATAAATTGTAAGGAGGGGCTTTTTGCTTAAGGTTGGACATTCTTGTTTTGCCCCTCCCTTCTTCTCTTTGGTAGGTGAATTTTTTGAGTTCAAACCTCCCATTTAAAACTGTAATGTAACTTTGCCTCTTGGCATTTTGTAGTGTATTGTATCAATCTTTGGAGAAAATAATGCATGTCTATGGATGATTCTCAACCCTCTCTATGTTCATTTGCATCCTCCTAATATTTCACTACAATTTTTTTTATCTGTGTATGATCTTGCATTGCATTTTTATGGTTTGTGTTTATTGGCAAGACAAGTGTTCTTCATTCCTCGGTGCATCACCTTTGTTAGTTTAGGTTTATTTTTATGCATCTTCTTACCCTATCTCCTTGGCAAGTTAGATTAGGTTTTTTAGTAAACCCTCTGAATTTTTATGTGTGCATTTGAATAGAGGAATAGGAACCGGCCTTCATCCGGAGAGATTTTCCGATTTCGCAAGGTCCCACACTTAGGAAAAGCTCCATGTTATGCGATCACACTGAGAGTCTCAACCTATTGAGTTGCAGACGTTCATGGGTGTTGTGATTCTCCATCAATAGTTTTGGCATGTCCGGTGGGACCAAGAGGTCATTCCACAAGATTTGAAGGAATTTTCAAGATATTTGGACTTAGAAATTGTAGGTTTTACAATTTCAGATTTTTTTCACCTTCCAGGCTGAATTCTAAAA
This sequence comes from Taxus chinensis, assembly GCA_019776745.2. Lineage (NCBI taxonomy): Eukaryota > Viridiplantae > Streptophyta > Pinopsida > Cupressales > Taxaceae > Taxus > Taxus chinensis. The sequence continues at coordinate 460,989,435 of CM034155.1, read as the reverse complement.
TTGATTTTTCAAGGCCTTAACTTGCTCCAAATAAGTCAAAATTTCACCAGTTGATAGATCGAAGGATAATATTCAAAAATGTATTCTTAGATTTTTAATATTTTTACTTTCAAAATTTCATGGTTTTTATTATTTCGGGTTTTCCCAGGTATTGAGCATGTCCCAAGTTCCGACACGGTGTATTTCAAGTTTTGTAAGTTGCCTTACATGACCTGAGTTTCACCTGTACCTTCGGGGATTAGTAGATGAACAAAAATACCCGATAACTGAATTAAAGAATTGTATCTTCCAGGTCCTTCAATTTTTAATTTCTATTTTTAATATTGTCAGGTTTGGTGTGTAACTTGGAAAAATCTAGCGTTTTGAGGCTCATTCTATAACACATCTGGCGACTCCAAAGGGAAAGAATTCAGTGGTATAGCAGCACAAGTTGCTCAGGTACATGAGAAGAATTTGAACTAGGTCTGATACTCGAGAAGAGGGGCTATTTGTCCACTTATAGCTATCACTAGGAAGAGGAAGGAGAGGAAGAAGACCACAAAGATCACCATCTCCACCTAACAGGACTTTATCAACCCCTCCACCTAGTATACCTTTCATCCAATCAACAAGGGTTCTCAGACCAATCAGAATGGCACAACAAAACCCTTTTGTCAACTTCACTGGCAGCAGCCCACTTGCCCTCAATGCACAGAATCCAGTTCCAATCGCAGCATTGAAGAACATTCCATTTTTTACCGGAGAAAATCATACCACTCCTCGTGATCATGTCAAAGACATTTCTAATGTCTGTGCAATCCATGAGATAAATGAAATGGATGTTGCTGTCAAATTTCTGGCATCTTCATTCAAAGGGAAGGCATTGCAATGGTTTAGGAGCCTTGGAGCCGGTTCTATCCAAAATTGGAATCAGTTATGCATAGTTCTCCATGAGCAATTTGGAGAAAAGGGAGACAATTTGTCTCTACTAGAACAATTGACAACTATCAAGAGAGCTCCCAATGAGTAGCTGACTGACTTTAACTTCAGATTTCAAAGGTCTTGGGATAGGATTCCAGTGGCCATTAGGCCAACAGCTGAAGGTGCTTTTCTATACTATCTTAAAGTTTTGAATTCTGATATTTCTATGTTAATTCAATCTATGGGAGGCACAACCTTACCTGCTACTTAGAGAATTGCCATTAGGGATGAAAACTATCTTATTCAAGCTAGTAAGTTGGCTCCTAGGCCTTCCATGCCCTTGTATCCAAACTTAGAAAGTCAAAGCACTAGTCAAGCACCCACTTTGGCTCCTATTCCCACTCCTAGAAATCAAAGCTCAAATGAATCTTCTACTTCATCCTCTATTGCTTCAAATGAACTCCAAGAGGTTATGAAACAATTACATAACCTTGGAAATGAGCTGGTGACTATCAAAAGATAGCAAGCTCAAAGTGTTAGACCGTATCAGCCTCAAGCACGGTACCAGACTAGGCCCCCATACCAACAAAATAGGTCACCAGCTCAGGCTGCAAATCAAAATCAAAGCCAAGTAAGGCCTCCCACAAATAGACCATTTCAGCCCTGTAGCCCCAATGTTACATCTGCTTCTAAAGCATTAGTGTCAGTGCAAAACAACATAGCTCAAGATTATGATTGGTGTTTCCCATGCAATTAACCTCACAACCAATCTATGTGCTTCAATGGTGCTTTAAACCAAGCCTTGATGGTGACAACTACTAGCGTAGAGGGTGAAGTGAGTCAAGAAACAAATCAGCAACAAGGGACATCTCAGCAAAACACAACTCCAAATGATACTGCACTTGTGAATTGGCAAGCTGAGAATTTTTGTGGCATGAATCAAACAATTTCTAAGAGTATAGCAGCTAACACAAGATCAAAGAAGAGGAATAATGGTGAAGGGAAGTCATTGGCTCCAAGTGATCTACAACATTCCATCACTCCACAAGGTGTTGGTAAGAAAAATATAGTTCCAAACATGCATGGACAGCCCAAATCACCTTCTAAACCAACTCAAATGCTAGTTGTTTCTGTCCATGCGCAAGAAAGGAATGTGCAGGCTAAAGGAAAACAAAGATATGTTTCATCCCCTTTCAACATCATCAATCAAATGAAGAAGACACATGTGAACATTTCAATGTGGGAATCTTTATCCATCCCAGGACAAAGAGATCTTCTACAAGCTGCCATGAAGAATTGGTCAACTTCGAACCAGCAGGTCCATATGTAAGAGAAGGTCCTCACAAATGTTGCTCATCCTGAAGGAAATCATGGAGGACAATAAGGTAAATTTTTGAAACCCCCTCCATTCTACGTTTCATTAATCATTGGGGATAAACTAGTACACAATTGCATGATTGATTCTGGGGAAAGTAGTTCTGTAATGCGAAAGCAAATAGTTGATCAGTTGGGTCTCCAATATGAAATCATACCTAAAGGTGTAGTGCAATTGGATGGGACAGTAGTAGCAATGGTGGGAGTGATTAATGGTTTGAATCTTATCTTACATGCATGCCCCAACATTACCATTTTGCAAGATGTGTCAGTGATAGATTTTCCACCACTCTTTGCCCTATGCTTATCAAGGGATTTCACATCTAGAATTGGAGGCTACTTATCTGCTGACTAGTCACACATGTTGTTTAGAACAAGATATGGTACTAAGGTCACAATCAGGTCCAAACCAATTGCAAACTTTCACATTAGGCCTCATACTCCAAGCCAAATCAATGCCAACTGTTCATCATTTGATCAAGAAGATTATCCAAGCACAGATGAAGCTGACACCAAAGTTGGAAGCATCGCAGATTTGACTCTTGATGAATGGGCAAGCAAAGTACATGATTTTGATCCCTACCAAGAAGTAGAAGAATCTGAGCTAGGAGTCTATTGCATGCATGAAGAAAACCAGTCTATTCCTAGCATCACCAAACTAGACCATAAGGATGACAATGAGTTATGGCAATTATTTTTCGATGGATAAAGGAGTAGGCAAGGTGCGGGAGGAGGATCTATGCTTGTTTCACCTCAAGGAATCAAATATTATTCATCTTTTTGTTTCCATTTTTCCTATTCAAAGAACACCATTGAATACGAGACATTGATTCATGGACTTCATTGGGCTAGGAAAAAGGGCATAAAGAACTTGCAGGTGTTCAGGGATAGTGAGTTAATCGTCAATCAAGTCAGGGGACAACATGCTATAAAGAATGACCTACTGAAGAACTACAAGAATAGGGTATGGGACCTCGTTGAATATTTCAAAGCTTTCAACATCATGTCCATACCCAAGAAGAAAAATGAAGCTACGGATAGGCTCGCAGCAGTTGGAGCAACGTTTGATGTGGTTGACAACATCAGAAGGGAAAAAACACAGCCACATATAAATGTGATTGTGAGGGCAGAAGTTCTAAATAATAACACAAGCTAGCAAGTGTTTGAGAATGATCAACAAATCATCAATTTTTTGCAAGAAGAGGCTAAATTTTCAGCTAGGAATCAGGACAGACTAGAGCAGCAGTACGGTGATCAAGTAGTGCAACTGCAAACAAACAAGCTTCCCAAGGTTTTAGTAACATTGGAGTCTATATTCAACCCTAACGACCAATTCCATAAGGAAAAGGCTAACATACTGGTCAAGAGAGAAGATTCAGAGCCAATTCCGGTTGGGGAAGGAAAAACACTTCAAATAGGTAAAGTGGCCACTGAGCAGAAGAAATAAGATTTCATACAGCTTTGCCAAGAATTTCCAGACGTCTTCACTTGGGGATATGAAGACTTGAGAGGATTCAATCCGAAGTTGGCACAACATACCATAGAATTGGATCCAGATGCTAAGCCCGTCAGGCAGGAGCTGAGACCAGTTAACCCTCACATTGAGCCTCTAATGAAGAAAGAGCTAAACAAGCTAATAGAGGTGAGCATTATATTCCCAATCAAGCACTCAAGCTGGGTTGCAAACTTGGTACCAGTCAGGAAGAAGAACGGAGAGATTAGGCTGTGCGTGGACTTCTGAGACCTCAATAGGGCATCTCTCAAAGACCATTACCCACTTCCTTCAATGGAGCAAATATTGCAAGTAGTATCTAGTTCGGAGAGATTCTCTCTCCTAGATGGCTACTCAAGGTATAAGCAGGTAATGGTGAAAGAAGATGACCAGTTCAAGATGGATTTCACCACCAAATGGGGCACCCATGGATACAATAAAATTACATTTGGGCTATCAAATGCTAGAGCCACTTTCCAAAGGGCCATGGATATGGCATCCAAGGGATTGATCAATAAAATTATTTTGATATATCTTGACGGCATCACTGTATTCTCCAAAAATGTAGCGGATCACCTCTTCCCTCTGGTAGGTATTTCAGTGGTGTAGAAGTTTTGGGGTATCATTGAATCCCAAAATATGCATATTCTTGGCTCACAAAGGAAAAATTCTAGGCCATATTGTTTCAAAGGAGGGATTGACGATTGACCCAGAAAATGTTGAAGAAATTCGAGCGTTTCCATTGCCAAGTCACAATAAGGATCTTCAAAGCTTCTTAGGAAGGATCAATTTTGTCCACATATTTTTGCCCAATTTTGCCACTCTCGTGGAAGCCAATAATGCTGATGTTGAAGAAGAGCATGGCATTTAAGTGGATAGCTGAAGGCAAGGCAAGTTTTGAGGCAATAAAAAGGCTATATCTCAAGATCTGACTCTCGTCAATCCAGAATTCTCCAAGGAATTCATGTTATATGCCTTCGGTGGTGGAGACACAATTTCTGCAATCTTGGTACAATAAAACAAAGAGGAATTAGAACAAACAGTTGCTTTCTTAAGTCAAGGCTTGGAGGAATACAAAACAAGGTACTCTTTCATTGAAAAGCATGTCCTTACAGTGATCAGGAGCTTAAAGAAATTCAAGTACCTAGTCTCAAACAACAAGATCCAATTGTTGGTCTCTCATGCGGGAGTCAAGGACTTCCTTCTAAACAAGGATCTGAACAAGAAATGTGCAGGATGGATAACCCATGTAATGGAATATGACATCAAGATCAAGGTCACAAAACTAGTACATGGAAAAGGACTATGTAAACAGCTAGCTTTAAGTCATCAAGTTGAAGTAGGTGATGAAAAAGTGGCTGTCTTGGTACTACAGGATGGTCAAGAACAAGAGAATGATGATGTGCCCACTCCTTGTTGGACTCAGAATATGATACACTTCCTACAGGTAGGCCTATGCCCTCCATAATTGAGAAAAGCAAAAAGGAGATACTTCAGATTACAAGCCATTCCATATGTGCTTGTTGATGGTGTTTTGTTTAAAAAAGACATCAATGGAATTCTATTGAGGTGCATTGGGACAGGTCAAATTGAGACAGTGTTACGATATTTTCAGGATGGAGATTCTGGAGGACATTTCGCCCCATGAGTAACAGCTCTCAGGATAATGAAGGTAGGGTATTATTGACCGACAGTGTTTAGTGACTGCTATACATGGATAAGAAAGTGTAAAAAATGTGCACTTTTCATAGGCAAAGAAGGACTAGCAGCGCTTCCATTACATGCAATTTTGGTTGACCAACCATTTATACAATGGGGTTTGGACTTCATCAGGGTCGAAAATCCTAACTCAAGCCAAGGCCACAAGTGGATTCTCATGGAAACGGACTATTTCACCAAGTGGACCGAAGCAGTAGCGCTCAAAGAAGCAAATGAGTCTAACATACCAGACTTTTATGAAGCAATAGTGACCAGGTTCGGTGTGCCGGCCACTATCATATCAGAAAATGCATTGGCATTCATAGGTTCCAATATTATAGAATGGGCTGTCAAGAATGGTATCTATTTGAGCACCTCTTCAAATTATTACCCGCAGGGTAATGGACAGGCAGAGTCCACGAACAAGAATTTCCTAAGAATCATCAGAACTCTGGATGAAAACCAAAGGACATGGCATACCAAGCTAAAATAAGCATTATGGGTTGACAAAATAACACGAAAGAGGTCTACTAGTAATTCTCCCTACAAGTTGGTCTATGGGTAAGAGGCGGTATTGCCTATATCATTAGAATTGCCAGCATTGGAGCTCATGAAGCAGTTGGAGTTGTCTGAGTTCAAACCAATGGAGGCTAGATATGCAGAGTTAATGGAATTGGAAGAAATAAAAGAACATGCAGTTTAGATGATTGAGAAGGATCAAGCCTTGGTAAAAAGATGGTTTGATAAGAAGGCAAGAGCAAGGACCTTCTAGGAAGGGGATCTAGTTCTGAAATGGGATGCATTTTGGGAAAAACTAGGAAAGCATTCCAAGTTTGATGCCATTTGGAGTGGCCCCTACATGGTCACGGGATGTAAAAGTAGTAATTCCTTCTAATTTTCTACATTGGATGGAGAAGAACTCCTGATTCCTGTTAATGATATCTATCTTAAACATTGCTACTAAAATGAAAAGGTTTACCCTTGTAAATATTAGCCTAGATTTCAAATTCCTCTAAGTACGTATGCACATTGTCTTGTTGTAGTTAGGTTTCAATTTCCCCAAGTGCTTTTGGCATAGGTTTTGTTGCTCTTAGGTTGTTTTCTACAGTTCAGAGTGTTTTCGGAGGAGTTGCAGTATCAGACTTGGGATTAGATATCAAGTTGGTTTCAGGTTATTGCTTATGACTCCATGCCCAATGGATTGCTAAAAGGCCATTGATCTTCTACCTAGCAGGCAAGTGATCTCGTTGAGTCATTAAATTGTTGTAAATATCTTCCGCCCGAGTAGATATAGAAATACAAAAGAATATGGCGTAAAGCGGAAAATGTTGACATGAAAATGGATGCGGTAATGGTGCAGCTAAGAAGATGTCGACATGCAAAAAGTCACGCCCATGGCACAGGTTAGAGGTATAAAGTGGAAAATGTCAACATGAAAATAGATGCGCCCATGGCATAGGTAAGAAGATGTCGACACACAAAAAGTCATGCCCATGGCGCAGGTTGGAGGCGCAAAGTAGAAAATTTTGACATGAAAATGGATGCGCCAATGGTGCAGGTAAGAAGATATCGACACGCAAAAATTCACACCTATGGTGCAGGTTGGAGGCATAAAGTGGAAAATGTCGACATGAAAATGGATGCACCCTGGAGGTGTCGACATGAAGAAATTCGCACCTTGGTCCAGGTAAAGGGCACACGACATAAGGTGTCGACATGAAGAAATTTGCACCTTGGCGTAGATAAAGGGCGCACGAGATAAGGTGTCAATATGAAGAAATTTGCGCCTTGGCGTAGGTAAAGGGCGCATGACATAACCTATCGATATGAAGAAATTCGTGCCTTGGCACATGTAAAGGGTGCACGACATAAGGTGTCGACATGAAGAAATTTGTGCCTTGGCACAAGAAAGGGCGCATGACATAAGGTGTCAACATGAAGAAATTTGCACCTATGGAACAGGTAGAAGGATGTCGACACAAACATGGATGAACCTATGGCGCATCTTCAGGAGGTGCACCTTCAGGAGGCGCAACATTCTGAGCACTGACAGGAAGCAGACCCTGACCCAGATATTCAAATGGCCATAACTTTTCACAGGGAGCTTGGATTCTTAATAATGCAAAATACAGTTCACCACTTTTTGGGGTTTTCTAGGGTTCTCACCTACCATCATAGTGAGATGAATTAAATGCAACCTGGAGGTGGTTGGGGTAGATTTGGAATTCCTCTCTCTTTTCTCTCTCATTCTTCCTATAAATTGTAAGGAGGGGATTCTTTCTAAAGGTTGGACATTCTTGTTTTTCCCCTCCCTTCTTCTCTTTGGCAGGTGAATTTGTGGAGTTCAAACCTCCCATTTAAAATTGTAATGCAACTTTTCCTCTTGGCATTTTGTAGTGTATTTTATCAATCTTTGGAGCAAATAATGCATGTCTGTGGATGATTCTCAACCCTCTCTATGTTCATTTGCATCCTCCTAATCTTTCACTGCAATTTTGGTTATCTGTGTATGATCTTGCATTGCATTTTTATGGTTTGTGTTTATTGGCAAGACAGGTGTTCTTCATTCCTCGGTGCATCACCTTTGTTAGTTTAGGTTTATTTTTATGCATCTTCTTACCCTATCTCCTTGGAAAGTTAGATTATTTTTTTTATTAAACCCTCTGCATTTTTATGTGTGCATCTGAACAGAGGAATAGGAACCGGCCTTTCATCCGAAGAGCTTTTCTGATTTCGCAAGGTCCCACACTTGGGAAAAGCTCCATGTTATGCGATCACACTGAGAGTCTCAACCTATCGAGTTGCAGACATTCAAGGGTGTTGTGATTCGCCATCAACAGATACCCTCGAGAATGATATAATGAATGCACTTCTTGAACAATGGAATCCGTTCTTTCAACCAGATAGATGCTTATTTGGTATTTTATTTTTGAGCATACTATAGCTTTATACTTCATTAGTGCCCAAAAATGGGTCTTGCTCAAATTTTTATGCTGCTCAATTAAAAATCATTGAACTCCTCTTTATTTGACATGTGCATATTTCATATCTAATGGCCACAATCTTGTTACATTTGAAGTTTACCGTAAAAGTGAAGAATTTGACTTGTAGTAAACAAAAGGTATTTGAATTATGGGTTTCATTATTTTTATAATATTTGAATTACTCATGTGATCATTGATATTCGAACCCTGGATTTCAACTTGCACTATTCCTGTTGGCTATGATGTTTGTGTTATCAAAATTCCATTATTTGAAAAAAAATAGTTCAGAAGATCATTGAAACAGTTTTATCTATTATATAATGCTTCACACCAAGTTTTTATTGTTATGATTCTGATGCAATCTGAATTATTGAACATTTATGTAAATATCCTAGATCAAAATATGTACTTTTCTAAGTTGTATAGAATAGTATTGATTCTTTAACACTGATGATTTCCTTAAAATAAAATTTTTGGTTGTATTCAATTAGCTCATGATGATGTACTTTGAAATATTTATTTATGTAACTATGAAACACAATTGATCTCAGAATAATTCTCAAACTCTATCTTCAATATTTTTATTCGATGATTACATTAGCTCTATTATTTTCCATATATACTTCTCTCTTATGAGTATTTCAACTCAATACCTGAAAATGTGAGCGTGTACTTCATGGTATTGAAATTGAAAGATACAGTTGATGATCTAATGCTTTAATTTCATTTGGTTAATTCTTACAAATTTGTTTCCTTTCAATAAGAATGATTTCACTTTGATCAACCTTTCAAATATGTGATTATGACCTGTTGCCCTGAAAGAGATAGTTTATCTTACATTCTTGCATAAAGTTCCTGGTGTTTCCTGTGCCTATACATAGTAACATACTTTTAGATAGATGTAGCTCTTCATTCATTTGTAATTATTTTCCTACACAAATTTGAATGTCATGGTGAATTTTGCAAAGTTGTACTTGAATTCATTGTTACAACAACCTGACTGTAAATGTATAGCTGATTTTATCCTATTCTAGAAGTTGAACTTGTATTATTGTTAGATGAATCATGATGAATTTTATTTAATGAAAAACTAGTGACTTCCATTCCTTGATGATAATGCAATTTTCTTGAAATATATTTCTTCCACAATTGAACTAGAATGTTAGGTTTCCATTATCATTACATAAGGTTCAGTTGACGTTTCTTTACTTTGAAAGCATTTTAGCTTCTCGAAATGTACTTGATCAATTAATTTATGTTATTATCTGTGTTCACATGTCAATGTCCAATACGAATCCTTCATGAGAAAGTAGTGCAATTCATAAATGTTGGTTCAAATATTAGAGTTCATTGATATTTGAAAACTAAGATGTTTGGAATGCTTAACCATTTTTGCCTTGATGCATTGAAATCGTGCCTTGAAAAACACGATGCTTCTTTCACATTACTTTGAAAAAACAACTTCTTGGTTCTGTTTTTTAGTTCTTATGATTTTTTTATTATTGTACCTATAACCATCTTAAAGAAAAAATGTTAGAAAATGATAGTCTTGTAGCCTCTCTTCATCCATAGTGTTTTTTTTTCTTTTCTTTCTTTTTTGTGTATCATGATCTTTGATAATGTCCATGTGCTTCAACAAAATAGTACTATCTTGATTCTATAATAGATTTGATGTACCTTAGGTATGTTAACTTTAAATGATTCATTTACATGAAAATGACAACACAAGAATATAAATTAAACCCTGAGATCAAATATGGTATCTTATCTATGTGTTTTCAGGTACCATGATGCAATGGAAGATGAAGATGAAGACCAAAAGAAGACTCAAAGTAAATGATGGGTTTCTTCTATATTCCTTTGCTTTTAGATTTGCCTACATGTATATTTCTGCATTTCAACTTTTATGATATGTATTGATTATATAAAGAAATAAACCACTCAATCACATGATTAATAACATTTAAACATAAAGAAATAATGAATTATGATGTACCTATAACTCAATAATGAACTCTTTTGCATGTAATATAAATTTTTTTTTGTTGTTTTGGAGTTTAATATCCCATATGTACTGTGATTCTCACCTTCATCAAGGCTATACATTAGTCCTTCAGAGCTTCTTTTTTCCCTTTCTGAAGATGAACGTTGAATGGTAGCATATGTGAGGTGTTTCATTAGCAATAGCAAACATAGTTGTAGATTACATGTTGTTAATCAATTGTTGTAACTAAAAAAACTAAGAAAACTATGTCTTTCTGTTAGATAGGTCCATCTCATTAACACCATCTGTTTGAAACAAAGTTTTGAGTTTCCCATTTTTGCACAAGTGTAAAAATTGTTAACACTAACATTTTGAATTCTCAACGTATTTATTATGTTTTTTTCTTTGAACTAATTTTGTGATCTCACTGATACTGGTAAAAATGGTAGAATTGAAATTTTTATAAAATTGTTAACGATTGATAACATTTCTTATCTTGATGATGATTTCATGATATGATGATGTTTATTGATGGATGTGCATGTATTTTTTTGTTGATGTAGTTGATCTGGCCAGTAGGCCTAAGGAGGTATCCTTTTATTTTATAGCTGATTATATCCCAAAAAACAAAACGGGGTTAGGAGACCAACCGTAGCGGAATATCTGATGGTTGCAATGACAGCACATTGGAAACTTTGTGTTATATTATTTTTGTATTTTGTTAGGATGTTAGGAGGTCCCCATGGGGGGGTGGCCTCAAAAAGTGACCATGTGATATGTGTTGTTTCTTTCTCCTTTTCTTTTGATTAATTTGTGAGTTTGTATTTTATTATTGCATTGTATTTCACTTTTGTATTGTTGATTAAATGTACACTTGTTTAGTAATTAATTATGTTGATTTAGTTAATTTTTGGGATGTGACAAAAAGGGAATTATTTAGGCGTAGATGGTCCTTGTGACCTTTTTATTTGAGTTTATTTTAACTGATTTCGGTTGGTGTATACTCTAACCATCTCTCAAAATCCGAAATTTGACCTTTAAGACATTTTTTGAAGCTTGTGGGACAAGTTAAGCTTGTCCCAAACCTCTTAAATTTACCCACGAAATATACCTATGGGGTAAGGTGTAAAATTTAGACACCATCATGTGATTTGGAAGGTAAAAAGGTTAAATTAATTAACTTTCTTACATGATTTTTTATTTTTTTTCTTTAGAGGTATGGAGTGAGGGTTAGTGTGTGTAAGAGGCTTGTCATATCCTCACCATCCAATTTATTATCCTGGGGTTTGATGTTTGACTCGGTGATGTGGAGTTGATGAAAAATATTGTGGCATCCTATATGGAGCCATCTCACCCGCCTCTCCTCTTTTTCTATTTATAGAAGTTATTTTGAAAGTTTGTGCATTACATCATTTTTTGGTGCATTTATATTTTGGATTTTTAGCATGGCTTGCTTGCTTGGGAGTCTTGGAGATTTTTTGGATTTTAATTTCAGCTTAGAAGGATCTTGGAGTTATGATTTTAGAGTCAAGTTCTTACAATAGCAAGGGATTGACTACACCCATGCAATTTTACTTTAATATATATGTGTGTTGTATCTAAATGAATGTTTGTGTGTTCTTGTTTTGGGACCTTAGGTAGAATGGCCTTAAATTTTGTGTAGGAGAAGGTTTATGGGTTAAATTCCAACTCCATTTAAACTCTAATTGAACCATGTTATCAATTTCGAATTGATTTTAATCTTAAACCTTGATGTTGTATTCTAGTTAGCATAATAATAAGATGTTTGGGACATCAAGATTACTATTGTGTTCTGATTATTATTTTAATTGACTATATGGTTGTATTGTGGACCTTGATGGGAATTTAAGGATATGATGATGATCTAGAATGGTTTTCTTGCTACACAAATGATTGTGATATCATTACCATTTTTTTTTATATTGTTAAGTTTTTGCTCACTCTGTATTGAATCCCTATACTTTGATATCATATTGGATATTAGACAGTGTTAGATGGGCATTGATATGCTTGTTTTACTTTTTTGATAGACAGTACAGACATGTTAGACTTGTGACATGATGTGACTATTGTGATGAAATTTATATGCTTGATTCATATATCAGTATTCGATGTTTCTAACTATTACTACTGTATGACATATTGGATGTGATTTATGGAAATTTTTGGATGATTTTTGATGTTGTGATCTTAGTACAAATTTATGGATTGGTAGAATCGAAATGTTAGAAAATTGAACAATTGGTGAATTACTTGATTCTAACATTTGTTTAATAATGATATTAGATGATGTAAATTGCTATGTATACATGCATGTGTTTTATTAATTTGATGTCATTAATATGGACATGAGGCCAAAAAGGTATTGTTTGATTTTGCAAGAAATTATAATGCACACAAACTACAAGGGATTGAAGATACCAAGAACGAAGGAATGTGGGGTATTGGAAATAGGTCACCATGGTAACTCGTGTATTCATATGATGTGTGTTGTTGTTGATTGTTGGAGGTCCCCATTGGGGGTTGACCTCAAAGTTACCTTGGGTAAGTTTGTAATTTGGTCTTGTTGATTTTATTACTTATTGAGTTATTCTATTTTCTTTATATGTGGAGTCACTTTTATTATTGTTTAGTACTCCTCTTAAGATAATTGAAATTGTTTAACTAGTGCTATATTACAATGTGACAAAAGGGGTAAATAAATGTGATTTGGTAGTCTTAATGTGTGTTGGATGGAATGAATTCTAATTTGTTTTTTTAGTAGTGTGTACTCAACTTTCTGTGAAATTAGGATTTTGACCTTCTAGGCCATTTTGGGGACTTGTGGGACAAGTTAAGATTGTCCCACACCTCATAAAGTCACCCACCCACTAGGCCTATGATATGAGGGGCTTATTTTAGGCCCTATTTTGTATCTTAAAGGAGAAAAAAGTAATTAATTGCACTTTTCTTACAAGGGTCTTTTTCTGTGTCCTTTGGGGGTATGGGTTTGGGTTGAGTGTGTAAGAGGGTGTTCATTCCATCCACCACCAATTTATTATGCTTTGGTGTCTGGGTTTGACCTTGGTTATGTGGAATGGAAGATAAATGATGTGTCATCCTACATGGAACCACATCATCTCTCTCTCTCCCTCTTTTATTTTTATTTCAATTTGTGTGAGGATTTAGGGGTTACTTGTTCATTTATTTGGAAATGCTTAGAATTTTGGAAAGATTGTCTTGAGAATAGTGATTTGAGCTTGGAGTGGATGGTTCTTTCTTAGGATTTTGGAAGGCTTGGAACTTGGTTTTACAATGGCAAGGTAGACCTTCACCCATGCTTCCTTTACTATTTTTTTTGTACTCATGGTATGGATGATGATTGTGTATGCTTTTTATTGTGGGAAATAGAATGGATATAGGTTGTAGGAGAAAATGGAAATGGGTTGGAGGGAGGCATGATAATGTTATTGGGAATTTTAGGAGGGATTTGGGTTGGGATGTTCACCTTGTAGATAAGTAAGATTGTGAATATCTTGCTTATTTCATTGAGGGAGGCATAAGAGTGAGGGATGCATAAGAGTTGTGTATTTTCTTGAGGGAGGCATAAGATTGTTGTGGGTATTGTAATTGAACTCTTAGAGGCTTAAAGGTGGACACCCAAACCCATTGGGAGGCAAAAGAAGAATCCCCATGTTCCTCACTCCTTCTTGGCTTGTGTATTAAGCCTTTGTTCTTTGGAATGCACATGTTTTTAATGAATTTTATGTTTTTTTTATTATGTTAAATTCCTTGTTAAATGTCATTGTGGAATCCATGTAGAGTTACCAATGCTTGTTTTATACCCCGCATTGCATCTTTGTTGGGGATCGGGGGCCAATGAGGAAGAAGGCTTCTCTCCCTCATTGGATATTTGGTTGGGAGGAGAGTGTTGTCTACTCCCCAATTTTTTTGTGTACTTGATGACGATGAGATGGTGAAGCTCAATGGATGAAGTTCTCTTGTTGGAGAAAGACATGTGGAGCTGCAACTTGTGCTACTATGATTCTACAACTTTTAAATTTTACCAATGGAACATTGGATGTAATCTTGTATGATAATGGTTAGATCTTGTAAATGTGTTATTGGGACTTGTCTTACTTGAAATTTTACTTAGGAGTTGTATTGCAAATCTATTTTCTAAAAAGATAATGGTATTGGGTGGAAAGTGAATTTGATCCTTTTGTATTATTGGAAATTTGGTTAAATGGGGAAGGAATTAAAAGGATTATAAGTTCATGTTTTACTTTCTTCTATCCAAGTGATTGATTATAGATAAAATAGAATCAATTGTACAATTGAACCCCTTTTATTTGCAATAGATATTTTCATAAGTAGAGGAAATAAAAAAACACAACTAACTATACACTTGCATTGTTCTATAAATAAATTTAAAGTAATGTTTTATTTAAAATTGTCCATGGCATAAATTTTCACTCTTCTATATTCATCTAGGGATATGTAAATTATATCCATATAAATTTATAAAGGCAAATTTATCCTCTCACACTAATTTGTAACCTCATATATTAATGGAAAACTTATCAAATAAGTAAATATACATCTTAACATATTATAGATATATATATATAATATATATATATATATATAATAATTGTATTATAATTTTATAATACCAGTGTATAAATATTATTAATAAATATTATTATATTCTTATTGTCTTAACAAATACTAATATATATGTAATTATATAAGTACATTATATTTGTAGATAAATTAATACGTAATAATAATTAGAATTAGAATTAAAAAGGTTACCTGTTTAAAATATGTTAAGTGAAAGGTAAAGTTTATAAAGTTTAAAAAATGGAAATGTAAGGTTGGGTCAGCCTTATGTTTTGAAGCTTTTGTTTAAATAAATGTTTTGGTTGAGGGGCATCGACCCCACCCCCAACCCATATGATGTTTATATGGGGTGGGGATGGGGTCGGCATCCCTCCCCCCCCACCACTGTAACCCCACCCAAGTTTAACTACCCATGCATTTTCATTTACAACAAACCACATATGTGAACTTCAGCCCTAAAATATGTAACCAAACCTTGCTTTAAAACACGGCTAATGTGTGTGTGTGTGTGTGTGTGTGTGTGTGTGTGTGTGTGTGTGTGTTCAACAGAACCCTCTGAAATTTTAGGTTATTTAATAAAACATGATTATAATAAATATAAATGTATTTATACAAAACAAATATGTGGGGTTGTGGTTGTTACCCAAATGGGTATACACACAATGTATATCACATTGAACCTTCAAGTTAATATAACTCTTTAAAATGTAAATACCCAAAAGAGAAAACAATACCAACAAATGGGATGGGTAGATCCTTTTCTTAAACAGAAAAGGGACTTAACAAAGGAGAACTTCCAATCCTGATCTTACTGGAATCCATGGCTTCATTTGCTTCTCCTTCTTCCTTAACATGAAAAAAAAATAAAGGAAATGAGAGTTTGAATAAAAAATGAATATAATGAGGTTTCATAAGGATTCCTAGGGTTACTATTTGTATAACTTAAATCTAAGACCTGAGAAAGATTAGATCTAATGGTGTAGAACCCTACATAACTTAAGTGATGGGTATTTAGGTGGGGATAAAGTAAATAAAAAGAAGTGTCTGTAATGTTTAAAATGCGGGGCCTAAGGGGTTAGATTAAGTTGTATACCTTGCCCTTATGGGATAATGAACTTAAAATAATATGCATGTCTTTAACATTGTAGGATTATTATCCATGTCTAATTTAATTTGAAATTGATTATGGACCTTAAATAAATTAATCTAAAAGGGATTTATGGAGTTAAGTAATGAAAATATACTGAGGATTATTAAAATAAATATTGGAGCTTAGTAAAATTTTGGAAAGAATTAAATCGTTATGATCACTTAGAAATTGGGTGAAAAATATTAGTATTATTTTATTTCCGATACTAACAATGTAATTGTTTGTTAAATTTTATAATCAGGATTTAATTAAATCTTGGCTAATGCCTTACAACCTTCTTAAAAAATAATATATCCCATAATTTTATGTTTACCTATCGGGTTTTATCGTGATTTCTCTGTTGAAAATTGTGGGTGTTACACTTGGTATCAGAGTCAGAGGTTCAACACTTGGACCGAGGGCCAACATTGAAACCCAAAAACTAGTTAGCAAAATTTGAACCTCCATGATTGAAATCATAATCAAATAATAAAGTGGTTTGAATTATTGTACTCACCTAGTGGCATTTTGTCGAACCTCGTTAACCGAAAATGTTGAATTAGATTGATATTTTTGTGAACTTATGGTGTATCAGGAACTTGGTTCTCCTTTACAAAGATGTTGTTTGATGAGTCCTAACTCTTGCTTTAGTCATGTGATGTGATAAACCCATTGAGACTCTTCCTTGTTGGAATGCTAAATTGTATTGTGTGACTCTTGTGGATTAACGTTAGTGGTTGTCTTCTAGGGTTAGACAGAGTAAATTAGAAGTTGTTAGTCATATAAAGTTTCCCTTTTCCTCCAGTGGTTAGACGAGTTAGTTTTAGTTTGTCACTTTGTAGACTTAAATCCCTGTATGGGAGAGTAGATGTCAGGAGACAGTGTCGCATTTGATCTAGTTTTGTGTATGAATTCTTAACTCTGAGCTCGATGTATAGTACCCCTACTGACAGTCCAAGAAGGGGCTACAAAGTGAATGTGATGTGGACTTTTTCTGTGTTTTATATTCATAAACTTATGTTATTTTATCATGGACTGGCATATGATTTCATGATTTGATTGAGAAGCTCTGAGGCTCTTTTAGTTATTTATATTTTGTGATATTTTCAAGGAATGCAATGTGGCTACTTAGCCATTTTTCTTAATTTTGATATTTCTTAGATTTTATTTTGATTGGTGACTCAGAGCTCATTTCTTCTGTTGGCTACTTAGCTAAATATTACATGATTATTTCTTGTATGTTGATGAGCTGGTTCTACACTATTTGTATTGTGATATTTCATTATATGGGGGTACACCCTAGATGCCTTGAATGTCTTCTTAAGTACTTTAAGTTATGCCTTGGTTTTGGAAGGATAGAAACCTTGTGTATGTCTAGGACCTTATAGTGACTTTTTCGTTACTCAAGATTTTCTAGAAAGAGAATTTGTTGTGTCGTGCGGTCTATTTGGGAGTTTGATTTCGGTGGTGGTGATTATCTTGTGATTTGCTAAGAGATTGATCCTCACCAGAGTACAAGTGTTTGATTATGGGCTTATGGATTGTGTTAGGATGAGATTGACTCTTGATTGATTATAGATTTTAGTGGATAAGTGTGTTTTTTGGATATGACGTTCCATCGATGGAATGCTAAATTTTATCATGGTTTCCTTGTTTCATTATAAAAAGTATTGATTGGTGGATTATATGTATCTTAGTAATTATGGTTAGATTTAATTCCATTCAGGAAATGTGCTTAATTAAGTGTACTTGTTTTTGACTCTCGATGACCCTTGCCTTATAAATATGATTACCAATTGCCTTTAATCAGTGGGTTTGTGAAATTGTTATGTATACGTCGCTCTTATTTTTGTTGTGTAGATCTTAATATTCTATTGGGTGCTTATGTTTGACCCTATCTTTTACTATAAATCTTGTTCGAGAGGCCATGTTTGGGTAAATTAGCCAATTCCTTTACATTTGATGTCTTTAGAGATGTTACCCTCGAAGTAAAATTTTCCTTTGTACATCTTAATATTTTAATCTCAATCTTAGTTGTGCTTATGTTGTGACCCTTCTTTTAAAGCTACAACTCTTGGTTCATAGAGGCCATGTTGGGTAAATTAGCTGATTGTCCCTCTTGCATTTGATGTCTTCTAATGGGAAATGTGGTTTCCTTGGAGTAAAAATTTCCTTGTCATCTTGTTGCTTGGTTGGTGGTATCTTGTGGAAGTATGAGTGTTGTTTGGAAAATATCTTGTCTTATTATTAATCGACCTATTTTGAGACTAAACAAAAAATAAACATTTTTTTCTTTCCCAAACTGATCTAAACCTCTTAAATTCATGATAAGTAAATTTGCTTCTTTAATGGGATTTTTCTTCATAACTTCTTTGATACTTGTGGAGACCCACTTGAAGTGTCTTAGCTGATACTTGTAATTCTTTGTTAAACTCTTGAAATATTGGTGTGGTACATGTTGGTAGATTGATCTCTAGTTCTTACAAAATTAATGATGTGTCTGTTATGTGGAATACGTTGATTGATCTCTTGTTCTTTTAGAATTAAAATGCAATATGTTGATTTATCTCTTTTTCCCATAAAAGTAAAAATGTGATATGTTTGAATCTTCCTTCTCATTAAGATCTACTTGGTAAAATGGTTAAAATTGAGCATAATAAAACTCTAGTTGAGGGGCTTGGATTTTGAGACTAACAAATAAAGTGGAACATTAGGAAAAAGAAAAATTGTTCCTTGATATAATCTTGGTAGATTAATAGAAGAAATAAAAATATATGAAAATAGAAAGAAAAATTTGTCCATTTACCTTCCCTATAAGTAAAATAAATAATTTTTCCGCCTATACAGAAAGTCAAGATATCATGCCAACATTGGTGGTACTCCTTAACAACACAAATATGTGATATCATAGTAAAAGGAAGATTTGGATTAAGAAATATTGTAAGAAATTTTCTTAACAAGTGAAACTATAACTTTTGACTTAATAGTTGGTTTATAGAATGAGTAAAATGTATATGTATTGAGTGCAATGTATAATTGAACACTTAGTTCTATTTCCTACCTAGATTTGTGAAACACCTTGTTGATAGTGATGTGTTCTAGTTGCGTAGTACTCCCTTGTTAATAGATGTATGTGATTATCCCTTGTAGGATTCTGGGCCGGTGTACCATTCTTTCCACATAGATCCATGAATGTGAGTTGTGTCCTTTTAGTATTGGGTCTTATCTCTTTCTTTTAAGAAAAGCAACCTCCTTATGTGCATTGTTAGTCCTTGGTGACCTAGGTTATTAGTAAATCTAGGCAACATATGTTAAGGATATGAAAGAATTTTGGGATGTTCTATTTTCTCTTTGGAAACCTTAATGTTGATGTTGTGTTCCCTTTTGCCCTTGGTGAGAGAAAGTGCAAGTTGTTTTGGTAAGTTATTACTCGAGTATTGGTGTGATGCACTAGTCTATTGTAGTTGGACCCCCTCTTGTTAATTTTTCTTTTCTTCTAGCTCCCTTGAGTGCTCTTTGGCATTAAGATTTATGCATGTGTTCTCTTTATGGTTATTTCGAGCTTAGGCAGGATTTAAGATAATTAAACTATGTTGTGTTATGTAGAGTGAGTTGGTGTCTCTTGTATTGGTATGTTAGTTTGTGCAAGGAAAAATTTGTTTCATAATGGAAATATTATCTAAGTGTTCAACATTTCTCAAATTAGGTTAGTGTTGTGTGTTCGATTTTTAGTGCAAATTCAAGTTATGGTCATGACCTTACTTAGTATTACCATAAAAACTTAATTGAATCCTTTAAAGTTACAAAAGTGCTTCCAATAGATAGTTTACAGGATTGTAAACTTTTTTGTTCATTTAGGAATTTTTCTTGGTTGTTAAATTTCTCCTTGTGTGATCTTAAATTTGTGAGACCTGTCAGTAGACATGTCTTCTCCTATACAATGGATGGTCATGTTTGGAAATTGTTAGCCTTGTCTAAGTGATGACCATTAAAGTGTATCCCAACCTTAGTGGAAATCTTAACATTTATTATTGCAGTATGTTTTAAACATGGGAGACTGTGTGGTCATCCCAAGTTCACAGAATTCACCCTGTTATTTTTTTACTTTGGTGGTTGATCTTGAGATTCCTTTGACTAGTTCCCATTTTGATGTTATCGGTTGTATCTTAGTCGATCACGTAGAGTTACTTTGTAGAATTAAATGTTTGTAACCTTGCTTGAATAAAGTTTAGAATTATGTCTAGCATTCTCCCTTCTCCTTGATTAAATAACATTAGACAAAACTTGGGTTTTGTAGACCAATTCTTGTTTGAAGTAAAGAAATCTAGTAGAAGATATTAATTGTATTCTTATAAATTGTTTCCTTACCTCTTTTTCTGTGACTTCGAGGAGCAAGTAAAATCTAAGAGGAGGGGGATGTAATTCCAACTCCTCTTCAAATCTAATTGAACCATGTTATCAAATTTTAATTGATTTTAATCTTAAACCTTTCTGTCATATTCTAGTTAACATACTAATAATACGTGTGGGAAATAATTATTACTATTGTGTTTTGATTATTATTTTAAATGTTTGTTTGTATTGTGGACGTTGATGGGAATTTAAGGATATGATGATGATCTCGAATGGTTGCCTTGTTACTGACTGATTGTGATATCGTTACTTTTTTTTAATATTGTTATGTCTCTGCTCACTCTATATTGGATCCCTAGACCTTGATATCCTAATAGATATTAGGCATTTATAAATGGGAATTGATACATGTGTTTTACTTATTTGGTAGAAAATACATATGTGTTAGAATTATGACATGATGTAACTATTGCGATGAATTTTATATGCTTGATTCATATATCAGTATTTAATGTTCTAACTATTACTATTGTATGGACGTATTGGATGTAATTTATGGATATTTCTGGATGATTGGTGATGTTATAATAGTAGTACAAATTGATGAATTGGTAGAATCAAAATTTTAAAAAGTTGAACAATTGATGAATTACTTAATTCTAACATTGGTTTAATTATGATATTCGATGATGTAAATTGTTAGGTATACATGCACGAGTTTTATTATTTCGAAGTAATTAATATGGCCATGAGGTCAGAAAGGTATTTTTTCTTTTTACAAGGAATTGTAACACAAAAAACTACAAGGGATAGGAGACCAACAATGAACGAATGTGGGGTATTGGAAACATGACACCATGGCAACTTGTGTATTGATATGTTGTGTGTTGTTGTTTATTGTTTGAAGGTCCCCATTGGGGGCTGACATCAATAGTGACCTTGGGTAAGTTGGTGACTTTGTCATGATGATTTTATTTAATTGTGAGTTTTTAATTTATTGTTTTTAGTATGTGGAGTCACTTTTATTATTTTATTTAGAACCCCTCTTAAGTTAATTTAAAAGTGTTTAACTGCTATGAATTAGTATGTGACAAAAAGGGGTGAATAAATGTGAGTTAGTAGCCTTAATGTGTGCTCGTTTGCAATGAATTTAATTTGTTTTTGAGTAGTGTGTACTTGATATTTGAAGTGAAATTCGGTTTTTGACCTTCTAGGAAAATTTAGAGACTTGTGGGATAAGTTAAGCTTGCTGCACGCCTCTTAAAGTCACCCACCCAATAGGCCTATGATGTGAATGACTTATTTTAGGTCCTATTTTATATTTTTATGAAGAAAAAAGAAATTAATTAAACTTTTCTTATAAGGGTATTTATTTGTGTCCTTTACGGGTATGGGTTTGGGTTGAGTGTGTAATAGGATGGTCATCACCCCAACCACATATTTAATATTCTTTTGAGTTTGGGTTTGACCTTGGTGATTTGGATGGAGAAGAAATGATGCAGCATCCTTCATAAATCCACATCAGCCCCCTCTCCCTCTTTTCTATTTATTTATGTTTGTGTGGGGATTTCGGGGTTACTTGTTTATTTTTTTGGTGGATGCTTGTAATTTTGGAGAGCTTTCTTGAGAATGGTGATTTGAACTTGGATTGGATGGTTCTTGCTTGAGATCTTGGAAGGATTGGAAATTTATTTTTGTTTGATCCTCTTCATTTGTAAGGTATATCTTCACCCTTGTTTTTACCTTTCTATTTTGTTGTACTCATAAGTATGGCTGATGGTTGTTGTATTTCTTATGATTGTGGGAAATAGATTTGATCCTTAGGTTGTGGGAGAAATAGAAATGGGGGTAAAACTTGTGGGAGGCATAAGAGAAATGTTATTGGGTATTTTAGGATAGATTTGGGTTGGGATTTCCACCTTGTTGATAAATATGATTTGTGTTTATCTTGTTTTTTTCTTGAGGAAGGCATAAGAGTGAGGGAGGCATAAGAGTGGAGTATCTTCTTGGAGGGAGGCGTAAGAGTTCTTGTGTTTATTGTGATAGATTTTTTGGAGGCTCATAGGTGGAAACCCTTACCATTAGGACGTATAATAAGAATCCCCATGTTCCTCTCTCCTGCTTGGATTTAGCATGAATCCTTTGTGTTGTAAACTCGTTGGTTTTGTTGTGATTTTGAAAATGTGTTATTATGTTGAATGTCTTGCTTAAATGTGATTATGGAAACCATTAGAGTTTCCAATGGTTCTTTTATATCCCTCATTTCTTATTAGTTGGGGCTCAGGGGCCAATGAGGAAGAATTCTTCTCTCCCTCATTGGATAGTCAGTTGTGTGGAGAGCGTTTCATACTCCCCCATTTTTTGTATGATTGATTTTAATGAGATGGTGAATGATCTATAAACTTTTCAACTTTGGAATTATCCATAGAAGCACAAAATAAAAGTTGTTTTTCCACTTTCTATTAGAAATGACAGAGATAGCTAGTCAATGAATTATGCCTATGCTTCAAATCCACAATTACAGGAAATGAAAGAATTTAAGCTCATAAACACCACCAAATTTTATCCTAAAAAACCTCCAGAGGAGGAAAAACGATTTGGGAAGGGTAATTTATATTTTTTCCCACTTTTATTGGCCAATTCAAAATAATAAGTACAAAAGTTACAATAAGTATGAAAGAGAAGTAGATAATATCTCACACTTACTCCCAAATACTTGCTTGCTCTGTCTCGACACTTCTTTCTTCTACAAAACACAATTCCAACACTAAGAACTTCTTGCTTACTTGCTTTCATTCTTTGATGATCCTATTCTCTTGTATAGACAAGTATTTATACCCTTTCCCATGTCCTCCTGTGCACTGGAGGATGGGAAAGGTCATGGAAGAGAAGAGACATAGACAACCTTCCAAATTCTGGATTGTTTGTTTGATAAATTTTTTTCTATTTGAAATAGCCAACACAACCTGCCAATGTAGACTGGCGGCCCTACGAATGCCACCCTGGTTAGGTGGTGGTTCTATAACTACCGCTCGGAACAGAGTGGCGGTCAAGTTAATAAAAAGATAGAGCATTTGTGTATCATTTTTCCTTCTTTGTGTTGACTGTTTTGATGAATTATATACATTTTTGATCCCTGTGGATCACACCTCCCCTACTTAGGATGATTTTTGTCCCACAAAATCTTAGTGGGCGAGTAGATGAGGAAATAATTCCCTCACTTGCTCCATTGATTACCACTGGGCCTACCTTGGTATCTATCCTTTCAGTCCAATCTACTATGACTCTTGGGGACCTCTCCTAGTCTCTCTGACCTTCTGCTGCAGCACTACATCCTCCTCCAATTCACCTCGTGAGTCTAAGATGCAATAATCAATGGAAGGTAGCAACTGTAGACCTTCATCTTCATCTAGCATGGATGGCTCATATAGGTGAAAGTTCTCATGGTTTACTACATAGTACATCCTCATAAATGGTGGCAAGTCAAGTCAAAAATCATTCTCTCCAACCTGCTCTAATATGGTGAAGGGCTCATATCAGAGTGATTGGATTTTCCGTGCTTGACCATGTAATCTTTCCTTGCTCAAGTAAATCCAAACACTATCTCCAACATGTAGCTTATGTTCTCACCTATGTTGATCATTCCTAGCTTTGTACTTGGCTTGATATTTCTCTATTTGTTATTTGACTTTGAGATGGATGTGTCAAATCCTCTCAATGAATTTGTTTTCTCTATTCACCTTTGTGTCTCATTTCTCCTCATCATCCTGTTACCAGACTGCTATGTCCAGCGGATTCTTAGGTAGATATCC
This sequence comes from Taxus chinensis, assembly GCA_019776745.2. NCBI lineage: Eukaryota > Viridiplantae > Streptophyta > Pinopsida > Cupressales > Taxaceae > Taxus > Taxus chinensis. The sequence goes on along the minus strand of CM034155.1, from coordinate 460,965,083 downwards.
CAAGCATGCTTCAAATGGTGACTTCATAGTGGATGTGTGTACTTCCCTGTTATAGGAATTCTGAATTTTAAAGACTCATCCCAAGTCCTTGGATATTTATTGTTATACCCCATGATCAATTGTACCAATGTCATGTTTACCACCTTTATCTGTCCATTTGTCTGTAGATGGAAAGTTGTGCTCCTCTGTAACCCGGTATCCATCTTGTCCCAAAAAGTAGTCAAAAAATTCCCCAAGAACCTATAATCCCTGTCAGAAACAATAGATTTTGGTAAACCAAAATGCACCCATACATTTATAAAGAAAATATCTACTACCTCCATCGAACCAAAGCGTGCAAAACTACTGCAAGCTCAAGATCATGAGTTGGATAACTAAGCTTGTTATCCTTGAGTTTGTGAGACTCAAAATCCACTACTCTACCCTCCTACATCAACACACCTCCAAGTACTGCTAAAGAAACATCTCTGCAAATGAAAAAGTCACCCTTTCAATCTGGCACCACAAGAATAGGTGTTGTAGTGAGGCACTCCTTCAGTGTACTGAAGGCTTGCTCATACCTGTCTGACCAAACAAACTTCTTCCCTTTCTATTGTAGAAAAGTGATGGGTTACATAATCTGAGAGAAGTCCTGAACAAATCTCCTATAATAACCTGCCGACCCATAAAGCTACGCACTTCCATCAAAGTAGTGGGTGTTGGCCAATCCATGATTGCTCTAATCTTGGAAGGATCGATGGCGATACCTTCCCCAGAAATGATATGACCCAAATAATGCACCTCCGTCTGAAAGAATGCACACTTCTCCAAGTTCCCGTAAATTTTTTGCTCCTGAAGACACTAAAGAACCTGGCAAAGGTGCCCCTTGTGCTTCTCATGAATATGTGAGTAAATCAAAATGTCATCAAGGAAGATGAGCATGAAGTGATCTAATAAATTCCTGAATACCCCATTCATCAAACTCATAAATAATGTGGGGGCATTATTCAAATTGAAAGGTAACACTGTGAACTCATAGTGGCCATATCAAGTACGGAAGATGGTGTTATGAACGTCTTCCTCCAAAATCCTCAGCTGATGGCAGCCTGACTTAAGGTCTATCTTAGAGAAAGTTGTGGCTCCCTTCATCTGATCAAATAAATCATCAATGTCAATTCTTGAACGTTACCTTATTAAGCTGGTGGTAATCAATACACAACCACAAGGATTTTTCCTTCTTCTTTACAAAGATCACCGGTGCACCCCAATCTATAAATTGAGATCGCAGAGCTCAAGGGTATTCATACGATAAGGTGCTCATGAGATAGGCTCTACTCCCAGAACTAGATCTATATAAAAATCAATCTCACGTGGGGGTGGTAACCCCAGTAGTTCCCCTGGAAAGACATCTACAAACTCTCTCAAAATTGGATGATCATATAGCAATGGTCCACTAGACCCATCCTCTGATATGTCACTAACTGTGACAAAAAACATTTGACAACATCCTCGCACACACCAATTAAGTTCCATAGCAGAAATGGTGTGAATATAAAAGGGTCTCCTGACACCTGATAGCACTGACTCAACTTCTAAATCATCTGCGCAAGATATAATCTTGTGGTAACAATCCATCCTGGCCCTATGAGTAGAAAATCATTCCATTCCCAACATGACTCCATAAGAGGCCAAACGAAGGATTCGAAGATCCGAGGTAGTGGTGAAAGGTCCCAAATCCACCACACACTCCTTAACTAAGGAGTCTATAGAGATCTTGTCTCCAGAAGACATCTCAACATCTTAACTATTACCCTACCTAACTGCCACCAGCTTACAATGCTCTACTAAATATGGTGTAATAAAAGAATCAAAAGAACCAGAATCAAATAGAATGGATTTAGCAATACCTCCAATGTTGCCTGTAGTCTCAATAACTATAATTTGATGCTCTACTTGATGGTTCTTGACAACTTCGTACATCCTATGACTATGCCCCATATCACAAAAATTAGGCTCTGAGATATGTGTCTTACCCTTGCTATTATGGTTTTGTGAGTAGTCTCTTTAAAAATGTCCAGTAACACCACACCAAAAACAACCACCTGATCCTCTCCCCTGTGTAGCAGCTCCAGACATTATTTTAGAAGTCTATGGTGTGGATCATGATGATCTAGCCATATTCTACTAAGGTCTCTACTGGCGAGCTCCTGCTGAGTGAGCTCTCTGGTCACCAAGTGTCTGGATGGTACCCCTAGCGGGAGGCCCCATACTCCGACCTCTCTGTGCATTAAACCTATTAAGAGGTCTATAAGGTGGGTGGGAATTTTGATGCTATGGTCTAAAAGATGACTGTGTTGAATCCTGTCCACCAAGAGGAAGAGGTACGGACCCCCTCGATTTGTTGTCCTGCATCTGCTATATTCGGCTTCAGACTCGATCTCTATCCTGCTGGGTCTTTCCCCGAGTCTCCTCTACTATATAGGCCTTCTCAATGGCCTCAGCTAATTTTTATGGAGAATGGATCCGCATTGCACCTCGAATGTCTATATGCAGGCCCCAAACGAACCTGTGGATCCACACTTGCTCATCCTACATGTAACCAACATACTGGAGTAGATCAAGAAATCTACTCTCATACTCAGCCACTGTAAGAGATGCCTTTCAAAGGTCATGGAACTCATCTATCTACTGTTGTGTGAACCTCTGTTACAAATATCTACTCTTGAATCACTCCTCAAAGAGCTCTCAGGTAACTGTCTCAGAATCAACATGGAGATTCTACTCCTCTATCCACCACAAGACATTGGCTCCATCCCTTAGTAGATGGATTGCAACACGAGATTTTGTTTTGCTAGAACAAGGACAGAGCTTAAAGCATCTGTTCAAGCTCACTAATCAGGCCTCTACCTTAAATCCACTTGTGTAACAAGAATATTGTGATGGCAAAAGCTTCAGGATATCTCTCATGTGATCTGTAGCTCATCCCTAAGCCTAGGGCTCTAAGACCTCTCTCTATGTCCTAAAACTCGGTCACCCTATCCCCTTTGTGGTGACTCTACTTTGGCTGACTCTGCATGGAATTTCTCTCCTCTATGCTCCTTGTTGGGTCAAGGAGATACATGACCCTAAATAGAAGCGACATTATCATGTCTAGCTTCATGCCCTCCTACTGATCCTCTACGTAGAGCGGCATTAACATCCTGAAGAGTCTGCAAGATCTGTTGTAGGATAGCTGTTACGACATGCTCTGGAGGTGGTATGCCTAGGTCTATGTGAAAAGGTTCCTCATCTTTTCTGTGCCTCCTGCACAAAACAAAACAAGAGTTAGTTCCTTATTTTAGGTTTTACTTAGTTTCCATGTTTACTAAAATATGTAATTTCTAAAATAAGTTGTCTTCTAAATTTAAAAGTGTGATAGGTTTAAGGTTCATGTCTTATGTTTTCTAGTTTCCCCAATGGCCCAAGCTTTTGAACCACTGCTCTGATATTAGGTGTTATGCCAGCTAAAATTACACACTTGAGACCCAAGAACAACCTAGGATTAGTTAGTAAAAATTAGGGAATAATTTTTCTTTTTTTAAAAGAGTATACAACTATGTTTCAAGAAAACCATTGTCACTAACAGGTTCCAGGTCAATTCTAATCAACTAGAATATTCTTTTCTTTAATTAAAAATCATTAGAGGTCACAAGGTCCCAAAGTTTTTTGGGTTAGAAAGTTCAAATAGGGGCAGCGGGTAATTCCTCACCATTCCCACTCTCTAACATGATTTTTCTCAAATTTAACGCATTCAAAATTTCCCTAAATGATTCCCAATGGATAGGAAATTTCTTCACATTTGCATTGATATAAATAAGTCCTCCTAACTCCTTACATTTCTCATGTTATGGGTCGGCGGGCCTTGGGGTGAATATTTTCCACAAGAACGGGCCTACAGGCCCAGGAGAGAAATATTTCCCCAAGGTCGGGTAGGTGGGTGGTGGGGAGGAAAATTTTCCAAGGGGTGGAAAGCCACCTTTGCACCCGCACTCCCACAAGTCTGTGAGGGAAACATGGAATCCCCTAAGCTAACACGGGGAAAGCGAGGAAGCAATGAGAAAATTTGTTTAACACCCCAATGGGAAAAAATGGTAACATTCAACTGCGCCTCCGCTGGCACCACGTGATACTACATGGTAGTTCTTGATTGGCTGCGGATGGCAGGGTGATAGGGAAAATTTGGAAAAATTTCTCAAAATTTTCTAAAACGTAAATGTTATCACTGAATCACCACACCCTAATGTTTACACAAGTGCATATACTTGAATCCATGGTGTGATTGGATAACATGGGTACTATCTCCAAGTTGTGGGACTTGCTACTTGAGATAGACCTCCAGAGAAAGCTGGTTCTTACACCTAAACTACCTACCACAATCTACTCTAATGCAGGCAATACTAGCTTCTCTAATCTAACTTTCCAAGGGACGAAGGAGAGAGAATGCACAAAAATGAAATCCTTCACTATAGCAGTGATACACCAGAAAAGGAGGGGTGTGAAAGTAGTCTTCCAATGTGTGAAAAATAAAAGTAAAATGCATACTAGAAGGGGTGATAACAGTTTTCCACAATTTGGAAAATGCATTCACAACAATATTTCATACATGCGCAATAATAATGAATCCTTGCAAGAGCATAAAAATAGACACAATATTTTGTAATGAAGGTTGAAAGGGAAAGAAGAGTGCAAACAAACACAGCAGGGGAAGATGCATCCAATAACTTGTATTTTATTGCTTCATGATATGCATCGTTCAATCTATTACAAGATAAGGTCCTGGATCACCATGTAAGGAGTCCACTATAAGGGCCTACAACACATTATCTTCATAAAACAATTTTGACAGAGCTTTGCTACCCAAAAAAACCTACCTCCTTTACAGTGAGCCCAACACTTCAATTTATACAAAAACAGAAGAGAGAGAGAAGGGGAAAGTGGAAATCCCAAAATATTTCCTTCAACCACTTGTAAGATACATTAAATGGAGTGAAATTATTGTATGTTGCTTGTAACAAGCCCCCGATACTATCCCAGGTGCTGCAGTTGATAAAGAATGATGACCGTGCCTCTTAATTGCACTCCCAACTACCATATAAAACACTGTCATGAACCAAGCCATGTTTTATAGAAAATCTTCATCGATTTCTCATCAAATCCCAAATTTCATGATTGTTGTGTGTTAGGATCGAAGCCACGATTGCAACGGTACTAATTATGTGTGATTTTGTCCCACGTGTACTTTTGTCCTGGCTGCCCCAGACCATGCGGAATAAAAACTTCCGCTTTTGCCAATTTTCATTGCCTGCGGCCATTTCGGCTTTGCGTATCCCGTGCGTCCCGGTGTCCCAATTGTCCCGTGGACCACCTGGGACAAAAATGTTTGATTTTTTCAATTCCTTTGTATTTTGGCTCCAAACTTGGTACGAAAAACCTTGGCATGATCTACACTAGTATGACCCACAGCCTCCAGACCCATAATGCTTTAAAACAAGCCTGCCACTTCATTTTTTTAATTTTTTTCCTAACTTCTTTGATTTTTTCCTTGGATGGGGAAGTTAAAGAGAAGCTAAGGGAACCCCAAAAACAGGATTTTGGGCCTTAAATCAATTTAATTGGCTTGGGACTGATGAATCTGATGCATGTTATTAGAATTACCTTCAGAGGTAAATTTGGATAACAGTAAAAAGGAAAAAGTGGAACTGCTCCTCCGCCGTTGCGTTGCAACACCACGTGGCGGCTTCTGATTGGCTCCAAGGCAGTGTAGAAAATTTGGAAAAATTTCACAAAAATTTCTGGAAGCGCTAAGTGAAAAAGGGATCTGCCCCTCTATTGATACCTCATGGTGCCACATGGAATCCTATGATTGGTTGTGGGTCAGTGGGATGGCAGGGAAAATTTGGAAAATTTTCCCAAAATTTTCTGAAGCTCTAAGGGAAAATTTCGGGCCCACAGGCCCGCCAAGGAAATTTTTCCCAATTTTTTTTTGATGCCAAGTGAAGAGAAAATTTAGAAGGCCATAAATTTTGACAGAGGGCTTAGTTGTGGGAAAATGAGGACTTTATGTAAATCTCTCGACGTCCTCTTTACTTAGGAATCATTAATTTTTTATTTTGATAAAGTTTAAGGGGTCAATTTCAAGAAAACGATCTGCAGCCTTTTACAATGCAAACTGGAGAACTTTTCTTAGGTGGAATTAGGATATGTTTGTGAGATAGATCTATTTGATTGAGTTCCTCTAACTTGTCCCAACTAAGAGGTGTCCTACACTCTCTACCATACAAAGCCTGAAAAGGAGTGATGCCTATAGAACTCTAAAAACTATTATTGTAGGTGAAATCCACCAAGTACAGGTACTCCTCCCACCTGGATTGCTAATCCATCACATACATCCTGAGCATATCCTCTAAAATATTATTCACTTGCTCAGTCTTTCCATCTGTCTCAGTGTGATATGGTGTGATGAAGTTGATTCTCATCCCGAGGGCGTGCTCCATGATAGTCAAGAAATGGGATGTATATAAAGGATCGTGGTCACTAATGATCTTCCACGGAATCCTGTGCAACTTGATAATCTCATAAAGATATACCCATGCCACTGCACTAGCTATATAAGTGGTCTTCACCAGAGAAAAGTGATCCACTTTTGTTAATTTATCAATTGTGACCATGATGGCGTCGTGGTGATATCTCGACATCGGTAGCCCTACAATGAAATTCATGGAAATGGTGTCCCACTTCCATTCCGTTATAGCATGAGGAAAGAGAAGTCCAGCTAGATGTTGATGCTCAGCCTTCAATTTCTAGCACTCTAAACAGTGTGACACAAACAGAGCCATATCTCTACGAAGTCCACTCTAGTGATACAATTGTCTTAAAGTAGCGTGCATCTTCTTCACCCCAAGATGGGCTGAATAGTGTGCACAATGTGCCTCTTTCAATATGTCCTCCCTCAAACCTCTGTCTCTAGGAACATAAATATAACCTCTGTACCTGAGAATGCCATCTACCTCTAGTGAGAAACCATCAAAATTCCCCTTGAGGGGTCTCTGAGACTCAATTTCTACTCGAACTATAATGGATAAGTTGTCAAGAGGCAATTGTTGAAGAATCCTGCTACGTAAATTTGTGCCCACTTAAGTAGCCATAACCACATGTCTTAATCTACTGAGAGCATCTGCCACCACATTCTCCTCCCCTTTCACATGCTCTATCTTCATATCATACTCAAAAATCAACTCCATCCAATGCCGCTGATGAGCGTTAAGATTGGGCTGTGTGAAGAGGTGGCGAAGACTCAAGTGATATGTACTGAGTGTGAATATATGACCAAGAAGAAAGTGCCTCCATCAAACCAAAGCATGCACAACTGGCGCAAGCTCAAGATCATAAGTTAGATAATTAAGCTCATAATCCTTGAGTTTGTAAGACTCAAAACCCACTACTCTACCCTCCTGCATCTACACACCTCTCAGCCTTGCTAAAGAAGCATCCATCCAAATAAAATATTCACCTTGTGGATCTGACATAGCAAGGAGAGGTATTGTAGTGAGACATTACTTCAGTTTACTGAAGGCCTGCTCACACCTGTCCGACCAAAAAAAATTCTTCCCTTTCCTCTAAAGGGAAGTGATGGGGTGTGCAATCTGAAAGAAGTCCTGAACAAATATCTAGTAGTAACCTACTAAACCCATGAATCTGTGCACTTTCTTCATAGTAGTGGGTGCTATCCAATCCATGATAGCTCTAATATTGGAAGGATCGATGGTGATACCTTCCCTAGAAATGATATGACCCAAATACTGCACCTCCGTCTAAAAGAATGCACACTTCTCCAAGTTTCTGTAAAGTTGCTGATACTAAAGACACTGAAGAACCTTACGAAGGTGCCCCTCATGCTCCTCACGCATATGTGAGTAAATAAAAATTTCATCAAGGAAGATGAGCATGAAGCGATCTAAGAAATTACTTAATACCCCATTCATAAAACTCATAAATATTGTGGCGGCATTAGTCAAACCGAAAGGTACCATTGTGAACTCAAAGTCACCATATCACGTATGGAAGGCGGTCTTATGAATTTGTGCCTCTGAAATCCTCAGCTAATGGTAGCATGACTTAAGGTCTATCTTAGAGAAAGTTTTGTCTCCCTTCATATGATCAAATAAATCATCAATACGTGGAAGGGGATAACAATTCTTGATCGTTACCTTATTTAGTTAGCATTAATCAATACACAACCGTAAGGATTCGTCCTTATTCTTTACAAAGATCACCGGTGTTCCCCAAAGGGACATGCTAGGAAGAATTAGGCCCTTCTCCAGAAGGCCCTAAAGCTGTAACTTGAGCTCTAAGAGCTCAGATATATTCATCCAGTAAGGTTCTCATGAGATAGGATCTACTCTCAGAACAAGATCTATATGAAAATCAATCTCACATGGGGGTGGTAACCCCGGTAGCTCCCTTGGAAAGACATCTACAAACTCTCTAAAAATTGGATGATCATCTAACGATGGTCCACTAGACCCATCCTCTGATCTGTCACTGACTGTGACAACAAACATCTGACAACCTCCTCGCACACAACGCTTAAGCTGCATAATGGAAATCGTACGAATAGAAATGGGTCTCCTAACACCTGATATCACCGACTCAACTTCCAAATCATCTGCATAAGATATAATTTTGTGGTAATAATCCATCTTGGCCCTGTGAAAAACAACCATTCCATTCCCAAGATGACTCCATAAGAGGCCAAAGGAAGGATATGAAGATCTGAGGTAGTGATGAAAGGTACCAAATCTACAACACACTCCTTAACTAAGGAGTCTATAGAGATCTTGGCTCTAGAAACCATCTCAACATCTCAACTATGACCCTGCCTAATTGCCACCAGCTTGCAATGCTCTACTAAATATGGTGCGATAAAAGAATCAAAAGAAGTAGAATAAAAAAGAATGGATGTAGGAATATCTCCAATGTTACATGTAGTCTCAATAACTATACTCTGATGCTCTATCCGATAGTTCTCAACCACTGCGTACATCCTATGACTGCGCCCCATATCACCAAAAGTAGGCTCTAAGATCTATGTCTTACCCTTGCTATTAGGGTTATGTGGGAATTCTCTCCAAAAATGTCTAGTAACACCACACCCAAAACAAACACCTGATCATCTCCCATGTGTATCACCTCTGGTCAGTATTGTAGAGGTCTATGGTGTGGATCATGATGATCTGGCTGTAGTTTGTTGATATCCAATACTCTGACCTCTCTATGCATCAAACCTCTGTAGATGTCTATAACGTTGGCAGGACTACTGGTGCTGCTGCTGTTATGGTCTAAAAGATGACTTTGTTGAACCCTGTCCACTATGAGGAAGAGGTACAAACCCCCTCGATCTATTGTCCTGCATTTGTTATATGTGGCTCCAGACTCGTTCTCTAGCCTGTTGGGTCTTTCTGCGAGTCTCCTCTACTATATAGTCCTTCTCGATGGCCTCAGCTAATGTCTATTGACAATGGATCCGCACTGCATCTCCAATGTCTAGATTCAGGCCCTAGACGAACCTATGGATCCACACATACTCATCCTAAATGTAATCAACATACTGGAGTAGATCTACAAATCTTCTCTTATACTCAACCACTATAAGAGATGTCTACCGGAGGTCATGGAACTCATCTATCTGTTGCTATATGAACCTCCATGACAAATATCTGCTCCTAAATCACTCCTCAAAGAGCTCCCAGGTAACTGTCTCAGAATTAATATGGATCTTCTGCTCCTCTATCTACCACTAGACACCAGCTCCATCCCTCAGTATATGGATTACAAAATGAGATTTCGTGTTCCTAGAACAAGGATAGAGCTTGAAGCATCGGCTCAAGCTCACTAACTAGGCCTCTTCCTGAAATCCACTTGTGTCACTAGAATAATGTGATGGCTGAAGCTTCAGGATCTCCCTGATGTTATATGTATCTATGGTCTGACGGCCTCTATGCCTCTCTGTATGCTCATCCCTAAGCCTATGGCTGAGAGACCTCTCTCTATGTCCTGATCCTTAGTCATCCTTTCCTCTATGTGGTGACTCTACTCTGGATGACTCTGCGTGGAAGTTCTCTCCTCCATGCTCCTCACTGGGTCGAGGAGATACATGACCCTCAAATGAAGTGACTCTATCATGTTTGGCTACATGCCCTCCTACTGATCCTCGATGTAAAGCAGAATTAACATCCTGGAGATTCTTCAAGATCTATGATAGGATAGCTGCTACGGCATGCTCTTGAGGTTGTATGCATAGGTTTATGTGAAAAGGATCCTCATCTTGTCTATGCCTCCTGCACAGAGGAAGACAAGAGTTAGTTCCTTATTATAGGTTTTACTTAGTTTCCATGTTTACTAAAATATGTAATTTCTAAACTAAGTTGTCTTCTAAATTTAAAAGTGTGTTAGGTTTAAGGTTCATGTCTCAAGTTTTCTAGTGTGCCCTATGGTCCAAGCTTTTGAACCACTACTCTGATACCAAGTATGATGTCATCTAAAATAAACCAGTTTACAAGACAACTATTGTCACTAATAAGTTCCAAGTCAATTCTAATCCACTAGAATATTATTTTCTTTAATTAAAAATTATTAGAGGTCACAAGGTCCAAAAAATTTAGGGTTAGAAAGTTCAATTAGGGTCAGGGGTAATTCCTCACCATTCCCACTCTCTAACAGGATTTAAATATTTAACTTGATTTTTCTCAAATTTAATGCATTTGAAATTTCCCTAAATCATTGCTAATCTATAGGAAATTTCCACACCTTTATATTGCTAGAAATAAGTCCTCCTAAATCCTCATATTTCTCAAGTTATGGTCTGGTGGGCCTTAGGGTGAAAATTTTCCATAAGAGCGTCCCTGCAGGCCGAGGGGAGAAATTTTTCCCCAAGAGCGGGTCGGTGGGCCATGGGGAGGAAAATCTCCCAAGGGGCAGATTTTAACACCCCAATGGGCAAAAAGGGTAACATTCACCTGTGCCTTTGTCAGAACCATGCGATGCCATGTGGCAGTTCCTGATTGGTTGTCGCCAGCGGGGCGGTGGGGAAAATTTGGAAAATTTTCCCAAATTTTTTCGAAACATAAATAGGAAAAAGGTGACCCACTCCTCCACCATTGCCTCGCGACGCCACATGGTGGCTCTTGATTGGCTGTGGGGTGGTAGGAAAAATTTTGAAAATTTTCCCAAAATTTTATGGAAGCGCTAAGTGCAAAACGGATCCGCCCCTCCGCTGACACCTCGTGCTGCCACATGGCAGCCGCTAATTAGCTGTGGGTCGGTAGGAAAATTTTTCGAAGCTCTAAAGGGAAAATTTTGGGCCCATGAGCTCGCAAAGAATTTTTTTCCCAAAAATCATTTTTTGACACCAAGTGAAGAGAAACTTCAGAAGGCCATAACTTTTGATAGAGGGCTCATTTCTGGGTGAACAAGGACTTTTTATGAAATATCTCGAAGTCCTCTTTACTCAAAAATCATTAATTTTTATTTTGATAATTTTTAAGGGGTCAATTTTAAGAAAACGATCTGCAGGATTTTATAGTGCAAACTGGTAAATCTTAACTTGTGAGATTTGTTCAATTTGATCTTCTTCCTTTCTCAACATGTGAAATAGACATGGAGAATTTTTCTTAGGTGGATTTAGGATAAGTTTTTTAGGTATATCTATTTTACTGTGTTCCAATTTGAAATTTTACAATTTTGATAGCAAAACGAATGTGAAAGCTTTAAACTCAGCTTTGCCAGGTTTTGAAAGATTTTATTTAAGTATTTTTTTCTAATTGAACTCATTTATATCCTTGGAATGTTCAATTTTAATGTTTCATTATTATTTCTTGATTGCAAGTTCAATCTGTTCATTTATGGTAAAAGCTACAAAGTTTAACATGAAGCAAAAAAGGAAACAACAAAATTATCTCTATGGTTCTCATTTTACTTACCTTGCAATTGAATTTATTTCATGCTAGTTTCAAAAAGGTTTCATTCCTTCAATCAAATGATAAAGACAAGAATGTAACTTTTATTCTTTTCAAAATCATATATTATATACAGGGAAAAATAATACATTTTCTCCTCACGTGTTTCACTTTTTCATTTTCCAAACAGGGATTTCATAGTACATGTTAAACACAAATTTCCAATGGAAATAATATCATATGAACAAGGAAAACACTTCCATTAATTCAAATGAAACTCTTACAACTTCCTTTCCATTTGATTTCAAAATACAACATACAAAATACATATCATTCTTTCACATTCTTTCCAACAACAAAATACAGAGTATAGCTCTTTTACATTTCAAATTTAAACTTTCATTGTCATTACAAAGTATCTTTCCATTACAATGAGTATATAGATCAACCACTTTCTCATTTCACAAGGGATTGTCAAATCGTCTTTTTCTCATCTCCAAAACAACAACATGTGTATTTCTCATTCTTCCAAATTGTGATCACAACAAGAGTAGGGGAAAGGCGACACTATCCACCCAACCAAGACATCCAATGAAGAGGAGAATCCATCCTTCTTCATTGGCCCCCGAGCCCCAACCACAATGCAATAAAACATGTGATTCAACTCATGGCAACAACCGGCTTCCACAAACACAAAAGCAACACTTTCACAATAAAAACAAATTCTAGAATAGAAATTAGTTTACAACTACACTAAAGCATGACAAAAAATACTAAGGTCTCCTCAAGCAAGCCAAAGGAGAAAGAAACTATGGGGAATGGTTCTTATGCCTCACAAAAATGGAAATAGGTATCACCACCTGAATTACAAATCACCAAAATATATTATATCAAAACCCTGACATTCCTTATGCCTCCCCAAAGTACCCTCTTACTCATCACATTTCCTTATGCCTCCCCAACCTCTTATGGCACCCCATAACGAGTAAATAAATGCAAGCTATTTCTTTGTAAGGTGGAACCCAAATCCTAACTCCCTCCACCCTTATACCTCCATAGAACACACTTGTGCCTCCCATAAAATAAACCCCATAGTCTTGGGTAAGTGCAAGAAGTTAATGGACAAATATAGGGTCATCGGTGGACATCATATTGCAAATAACAACATAATATCAACTTGTAGGGATTATTAGCAATACATACACTCAAAATTAGACAAAATTATATTAATATGAATCGTAGCATCCAGAATCTAGTTTCTAAAATACTAATTTTTGTAAAAAATGGACAATATTAGCTATATTAAACACTCAAAATTCAATGACTTGGTTTTTTTTTTTAAAACGCCGATAAGATTATAGTCCGTTTGCCCACAATTTAGATGACCAAAAATTGATATATATTATTTTCCTTTGGTGAGAAGTTATATGCCACTATCTATCTTGGGATGGATTTTATTTTGTATTTTTTTTAGTAATATTTTATTTTTTATGATTTTTTCCGTGAAAGTGGTATGAAAACATAAAGAAAACAGAGCACTTTCCGTTTGCCCGCCATAACTTCATCAAAAAATATTGAAATCAAATAATTTTTTTTTTGAACATGTATATAATTTCACCACAGTTGGGATGGTATAATTTTTATCACATTCTAATAAGTGAAACAAATTTTGCAGTCTTAAACGTAGACATAAACATTCACAGGAAAAAGTGTCTTAAAGACCTACTATTAGTAAAAAATTATAAAATGATATTTATCCTCTTCTATTCACTTTAAAATCAGTATTTATACAAAGCTAATAGTCTCCCCTACGCAATGGTACCATTTTTATGACATAGTTTTTACTTTTTGGCATGGTTCAAGTCCGCGGAAGACAAAATTTGATGTTTTGTTGTTTTTAATGTAAAATTCAGGATTTGATGTCCACTTAATTGTCCCCCAACTTGGTGCACTTACCCTCTTCTCCTACACCATTCCTAGACCATCTACCATACAACCCACAAACATGCCAAAAAAATCATAAATTAACATATATATTCATAAAATAAGATCATTTCAAGAGCCAAGCTCCTACCTCTCCATGATGGAGTTGTTCCAAGTTATAAAACAACAAGCTTTATCCCAATGCACGTAGTCCAAAATAGCCAAGCACAAGCATGCAACAATCTTCCAAAAAACTTCTTCAAAGCAAGAGCTCCAAAACAACAAAAAAATTCACCCCGGAATGAATTCTCCAAAGTGAAGAAACCCAAAACAAGGAAAGGAATTTAAATTTTATAGAAGAGGGAAGGGAGTTGGATGAGGTGGATCCATGTAGGATGCCACATCACACATCCTCAACCCCAACCCCAAAAGTTAACTTCATTCTCCAATGCATAATAAACAGGTGGGTTAATAAAATGATAGTTTTCTTACACACTCACATCCAACCCACACCCCAAAGGTCTGAAATTAAATCATGTAATAAAAGTGCAATTAAAACCTACAAATTGCCTTCCCAAAAAGCATTAAAATCTCTAATCACAACTCTCCAACCGTAGGTGTAGTTGGTAATCAAATTTAAGAGGTATGGGACAAGTTTAACTTGTCCCACAAGCCTCAAAAATCAGCCTCCGAGGAAAATTTTGAATTTCCAAGAAGGTGGAGTGTTTCACACTCAAAATTTAACTAACACATCACTCACACATCTCCTACAACAATTTAAATCAAGGCCAACAATTCTATTAATTACTTTCTTATGACCTCTTTTATTTAATTAATATTAACAACATGCTTACCCACAATATTAATACAACATTAATAAATAAATAAAAGGGCAAATGCATCACAAAAATAAACACATGCAACATTTAAACAAAAGGGTCAAATAAATAAAAACACATAACCCCTTGGTAACATTTAAAGGTGATCCCCCCATGGGAATCCCTAACACACACAAACACCCACAAACAAATACTGGTTCCCATGGTGACCTTGTTGAATTCATCTAGAATTCCAATGTGGTTGGTCTCCAATCCCCTGATGTTTGTTATGATCATGTAACCTGCAAAACACAAATACCTCCTTCAGCCTCGTGGCCATATCAGAACATCCAAAGTAATATAATATAATTACCAAAATCATCTAGATATATGAATCACAACAACATCTAAGCAATTTAACAAAATCACTTACAATTTTTAATCACAACTATATCATCATCATATAATGTCCATTTTCTAGGTTTACTCACAATATCCAAACATCACATGTCCGAACAACGCCCATAATTATAACCATGCCGAACAGTAAATAAACATCCATATATAAAATGTCTCTAATAATCATCATGCATCATATATGAATCAAAGTCAACAATAATCTACGATTTAACATCTAACATCATAGTAAATCAAAAGTCACAATAATGTCCATAATATAGTCAGCAGTATCATGATCAATAACAAAAGGTTTCGAAGGGAAGTGGGCACTACTGATCTCAATTCATGAGAGCTTGTTGAATATTCAAAAATATTTAGATACAAAAAATGATAAAATTTTCAAAAATCTTATGTAGTCATGGAGCTTTTAAAATTTTATTGAGATCATAATAAAAATGGGGTAAGGATTGAAGCTGCGATAAACTTCAAATACCTACTATTTCATCTACTACAACTTTTTCCCAGTCCACTTTTAATGATAAATGCCTCCTTATTTATTTTTCTTAGGTTTTCACTACTTCAATGCCTCGAATCTCCACAATTTAGATTTCCAATTTTTATTGGCACGGTTCAAGTGCACAAATCAATAGTTCAACCGTCAAATTATTTATGATCAACAGATCATAGATAATGTATTTTATTATGTTGTTTTTTTATGATTTCCTTTTAGTTATAAATGTTTAATGATAGTTGTCATTATAAAATTATAACAATATAATTCAAGCAAAGTTCTATAAAAAAATGTATGAATTTAAAATAACGTAATTATTATTATTTTTTAAATTGTGAGGGATACTAAATCGACATCATTAATAATTTGATGGGTTTAGATTAAAAAATATAGTAAATATACATATTAAATTGTGATGGATATTATTTAGACTTTTACAATATCGTATTGATTAATTATTTTATCCTTTTTACAAATTTTGTAAATAAAATTTGAGACAGTAATTTGAATAAAAATAAATGAGATCTAATTTCATCACATTATCTAGATAATAATATTATTCAATTAACATATATGATTAAACATATATATTGGTATAATAAAAAAATTAAAATTAAACCACAACAAATATTTAAGGGGATGCATTTAAATATGACCATAGAAATAAGGGCATGAATTCAATTGTGCCTACAAATACAAATATCAATTGGTATTAAGGGGATGTATCCAAGTATGATAGAAATAATGTCATATAGAAACTACATGGGAAAATACATAAAACGTAGATTTAAATTAACATTTTCACTACACAAACATATGTAGTTTATACTCTTCCAAATTATTTTATAATATTTTATGGGCTATCAATATTTTTAAAAAGTTTCATGGTCTTTATTAATAGAAATTTTTGTAATTATTTTTTAAACTCGGATAAAATTATGTTCTTTTATCTTCAACATAAGTTCATGTGGTGTGGATAAATGAAAATGGCATATTTATTCCCCTTAAACTATGAAAAACTATGGGATTTTATAAAGTATTTACATCTTTGTTCTGACACTATCCATAAAATATGTTTAGATCCATTATGAAAAATTCATAATATTATTTTATCTCTTTGGGAGTATATAGAAAGTGATATATATTGTGAATTTGCGATATATCTTTAAGGATGAACTAATTTGCGATACAAAAACCATATTGTGAACATATTACACAATATTTTCAAAATATCAAGTTTTAAAATAACATTTAGTTATATGATCCAATTTGTTCTTGTGAAACATATGTGGACATTCAAGGCTATTTTAAGATCTAATTTAATTATCTTTATTATTTTCGGATAGTGTGGATAATCCAAGGATATGTAAAGTTTCCTCTAGTATTAAAAATTAGAATTAGTGTGAATTTTATATAATTTGAATGGTTTTGAGTCATGGGCTATAAAAAAAATTATGTTTTTAAGTCTTTACTAAATTATTCACAAATATAGTGTAAATTATCAACAATTCGAGTTAGGTGTAGTTCTATATTGAACACAATGTATATTATATTTTTCAGATAATACATTTTTAAAGTTTAGTGGATAATACAATGCATATAGTTTACATTTTGTGGATAATTGAAAATGGAAGTTTAGTGGTGTAGGTTTCTTGACATTATTTTGTCCAACGAGGATGTGGAATCAATTGATAAATCTCGATTTATGACATTATTTTGGTTGTTTAAACAATTGATAAATCTCGATTTATAAATCTTTTTTTCAAAGCACAATGTGAAAATGTGAATTATCCACGATAAAGAATAGAATATGGATAATACACAAATCTAAGTTAACTATTAGTAAATTTTTAAATATCAATAAAATATTTATAAACCTTATCCTTTTCTTGTTGATAATTCACATGATTTCCACAACAAAGTTTTTAACAGATAACATTATAGCTATCTGAGTGACGTACTTATAGCAAAAAAAATTATATATGTGTATGATATCCACAACAAGAATTTAGTTTAAATTTTACTATTATTAAATATTTATTTTATGTTTTCTGAAACACAATCAAGATAATTTAAGTTTGTTCAATTTTTAAAAAATTATTTGTATGAGTTTTAGTGTCTATATCATTTTATTCAAATCTTCTAAATTATGCGAAAATTCAAATGAGACAGACACTTATATATCTGTATGGCCATCCACAACAACAATTTAGTGCAAGTCCACGTTTTGTGAAAATAATTATCAACATATTTAATATTAGTTTATATATTAAATATTATTTTACGTTTTGTGAAACACAATCAATGATAATTTAAGGTTTGTTCATACATAACAATTTTTATTTGTATGAGTTTTAGTGTATATATAATTTTTATTCAAATCTTCTAAATTGTGTGAAAATTCAAATGAGACGGAGACTTATATTTAGGTTGTGGTACACAATATCCATAATTGTATTTTCAAAGATCAACTTTTTAATAACACTAGGAGAAATAATGATTTATTGAAAACAAGTTTTCAAGGATGTGGATAGTCCACAATTTTCATTTTGAATTTTATGAAGTTGTGGAAATATTTTTCAAAAAATGAGAAAATGTGTTTTATCCACAATGAAATGTTCAAAATGTTTATCTTTAACATATTATAATTTAATTTTTATGAAATTGTTACATTTTATGTTTAGTAGCTATTTATTTAATGTTAATAATTCACAAATTTTCCACAAAATAATGTTTTTGTGGATAACAATGTGGATAAATTATGCTACTTCTAGTAGTGCCAAGAAAGAGAAATGAACATGGGGAATCTACTTATGCCTCCCAAGGGTTTGGGTTCCCACCTTAAAACCTCCAAGAAATCAATCACAACCCACAAAAATCTTATGCCTCCATGCAAGAAAATAACTCTTATGCCTCCCACAATCAAACAACATGATAAGAAAAAATTTTACTTAGGACGAGATGGGAAACTGTCCCATATCCCTCCTAAAATAACCAATAAAAATCCTTATTCCTCCCTCCAAATTTAAATTTTCTCCTACACAACCTAAGGGCCATTCTACTTCCCAAAATCACACATGCAACAAACATTCATTCACAATATAACACGCCAAAAAATACCAACACAAGGACAACACAATGAAATACAGGATAACTTTTTTTTTTTACTTGCTTGAAGATAGTACGACACTACACAAGTTCTCTAGGGAATACAACCAACCAAAGACATGCTTTCCACAACACGGACCCACACTAGTTACAGATAGACATGAGGCACACACTAAGGACACAATGGATTCATCTAAAGTATGCAGTCTTACAACAAGGTCTTCCCACAGAAGGTTTCTTTAGATTCATGTTTTAGCTGTAAGTGTTTTTACATTCTTTACTTTTCGCAGAGGAATCACGATAGGAGAATCTGAAAGTCATGTCTCCTTTGAAGAATTTTCCCCTACCTTGATAATGTTAATATACAGTGTAAACCAATTATAGAATAGCAAGAGGTTACTTCATTTACTTGATTAACTTATTCATTTGTGAGGAGGCAGTTAATTTCTCAAGGCTCTTAACTTTATCAATCTGTTTTCAACATTGTGAATTTTGAACATATATGTTTTACCTTTTCAAGCGGTCAATTTTATTTTATTTTATTTTATTCCAGTACATGACTGTCTAACTCTTGGATTCATCATTAAGATCTTATTAGTTGTTAATAAGATTTCATTGGGGTCAAGAGTCTAATCAGAAAAATTAAAGGTTTCACTTGGGCTTCACTTGAAGAGATAGAAATAAGTATATAGTTTACATTTTCAACGGGTAAGACAGATCGAAGAGTTTCTTAGGAAAGTTCCTTCTATTTATTGTAATCTTGTTATCTTCCAAGAATTTAATCATTGATTTCACCTTAAGACCGTTCTAAGGACTCACCACAATAAGAGATTGTTGATTTGTTTACGCGGGATCACAAGGTATATTTGTTTCTCTTGTTTTCTTTTGCTAGGTTCAAAAACATAGTCCTCTACCAAACGACACAAGACCAAGGTAACTAGAGCGATGCAAGATGATTCAAGTTTGGATAATTAGAATTAGGTTTGACAATTCAAGGATAAATCATATTCTGAAAAGTGAAAATTCAACAAAGGATACGCATGTCAAAACAAGTTCATTCAATCTTATTGACAATAATATTTCTCAAATTGACTTTCAAACGATAACAACAACCTACATGAGAATAATACAAAATTATAACACAATGCCTTCTATATAATCTTCACAATTTCCATACCAACGTTTTAAAGCAAGGAAAACATTCGTACAACAGCAGTTCCTAAGAAGGATGGAATCCACTTTCTACACGTGTTTCTTTTTCTCTCTCTTTTTTTTTCTTTTCTACTCAGGAAATCCTCCTGCACATTTGTTAGCACATGTTAGTTCGCAAGAACTGAGCACGATAAAATCTATAACATTAAAACAATATGTTGTTATCTAATTGTTTCAAGGAAGAAAAGCACCGTTGAAGAAGAAAACAAAAATTCAAGAGTCTAAACAAGAGCAATTAAAGAGCTGTCTAAAAGCATAAAATGTCTAAATAAAAGGGACGGCACTAAATCTATTTAATTATCATTTTCTCATAGGAGCAGTTAATAAACATCATAGTGAATTTCACCCATATCACAATAATGACCGTCATTTTACAAGATAACATTTCGAAACAAAAACAATTACAGGAAGAGAATTAATTTCAAACGTGATCTGTCCCTATTTGTTTAAGTTAGTTCACCAAGCCAAGGATTCACTATGTCATTGGAAGATCCCAAACAATCAATCGACATGAGAATATCTAAACCAACATGACTTATTAATATTAAGATGATGTGCCTATAACAGTTAATTTTATGTCAGCACAGAACAAATAAATTGGAAAGAAAAGGGATGAGACGCACAAATGACCCCGTATGGGCCATGTCCTATCCTAACAATCCTTCTATTAAACTTTCTTCTAATCAAGAGAATGTCTTAAGAAAAAGGACAAACTTTGACAAGACCAAACATAACCATTATAAATCTTATAGGAGGTTACTCAATCATTCACAAGAACACAACACAGGATACATAGCTTCCAAAGGATCTATCGTCAACAACAAGTCAACTTTAACCTTTTTGGTCAACACATAACCATTCTACTACAATGACAGCAAGGAGGTCGTATCACAACGATCATTACAAAAACTAGTCAACCAATGAGTTTCCAAACACACCAAAATCGAAGTCACAGGAGAATGATATTTAAGCATCTTTACGGAGCAAAATGTAGAGTAATTTCTTATGCATAAAACCAACATCCCAATTTTAAGATTTGAAAACTTCCTCACTAATGATCAAGTAGCTCTCGTATCCTCCAACATGTGTGAAACAAAATCAAGGTAAGAAAGAGTATTTCCTCTGACATTTAAAGCTATCCAAAAGAAATGTGAGTATCGTCAAAAGAAAACATTCCATAGGTTCAGCTACATTCCTCAAAACATACAACAGTCACTAAGGGAGAGAAGGTGATTCTAAAGACAACAATCTCCAAACGGTGAACATGAATTGATATCGATTATGAAAATCAAACATGACACTCGAAGAATAAAAGTATTTCTTCGAGCGATTCCAAACAAAATAACAAAAGCAACTAACCTAGTTGAAAGTAAATATCAACTTGGCTCAATTCAAAAGTCAGTCAAGCTAAGCACACACCAAGCCAACTGGGAAGGGTTACTAGAACCTAAAACAATTGAAAGAAAAGAATAGAGACAGGAATAGCATCATTCACCTATACACAATGCACTCGCAGTACTCAATCCCTAATTCACAAATACCTGACATAACCCAGGACTACAGATCTCGAACCGAAACAAGAATAAGAACAAAACAGGAACTATAAGGTTGAGTCCAACAACAATGTTTGATAAAACATTCAAATCGTGAGACCAACATAAGGAACTAGGGGGTGTTCATTACAGGACCCCCACCTCTTTTGTTTTATTAGTCTTAAGAACAAAGTTCCCCCAAATAATATTTATTAAAACCCAGAAAACAATATAAAGGCTTCAACCAACGCAATCATTTCTAATGCCAAAACAAATACAAACGAGCCAGGAAAGTGGAAACCAAATAGCATACCATCACACGAGTCATTTATATGAAGAGAAGAGTTATTTAATGATTCAATTAAATAACAGCATAAGAATTAATGGTATAGAGAATATCGTGCCTGATTAAGCTCCCGCAGTCGATCACAAGATGGACGGGGCCTGCAACAGCAACCCAAGCCTAAATCCATATTCTTCAAGCTCGTTGGGCACCCAAACATCGAACATCTTCACGTTGGCACAGGTAGGAGTTCACAGCCAGGGTGGGTGGTCTAAAATACTTGCCAACATCCTCCCAACGCGTGTCAAAAGGGAAAATTACAGCGGAACATGGGCAGCCATCGAGCACCATGGAAAATCCACTTTTGGAGCCCATTTAAGAAGCTGGAACAAAAATCTGGTCTCTTATTTATCACTGCAGACCTGGCACAGTGCGCCTTATTATAGTGCCAGACTATGTCTGCAGATTGCTTCACCTGGCATTACCAAAAATATTTACAAGAACATTTTCCTTTTTTTTTCTTTTTAAAGTGATGGAACCGCTTTGCATCTCTCACAACAATTTGCTTTGCAACAATCTTGAACAAAACCTGGTACAGTGTGGCAGTCAACACATACATTAAGGTTCTGAATCTAAAACATATCCTGCTACCTTCATCTCCCAAGACATTATCTCCAACATTACATAGATCTCCTGTGCCCGTGGGTGTGATCTGCCACCTGCCTTTTTTCCATCTCTGTGAGTCTCAGTGGCAATCTCAGCTGCTGTAATGGGCTTGTGAATAGCATTTGCAACGGGAAACCAATGGAAACAACAATTAAAGGTGTCACTTTCTGAAGGCAGGTTGTCGTGGTTCCAGTAGGTTATATTATCAAAAGATGCAGTTGCTTTCCAAGAATCAACTCCCCCTTCTTCTAAGTTAGAAGCTTTAGAAACACCATTATGGTCCTCGGGTTTCATCTTTCCCAAGACAAATCCACAATAACTTCCTGATATTGCTAGAGTAGCTCTGGCTAACTTCCTTCCTCTGAAAGAAGATTCCTTCAACTCAAGCTCATCCACTACCACACCTGTTATCTCGGGCTGAAAGTAATCAGAAACAGGGCATTGGCCATTGTATTTGATGACACATGGAAGCTGGTGAAGTTTTTCTGTCAAATCAATACACCCATCAGAAATCCTAATGATTCCACTCACTCCCGTGGAAGATACAGAACAACCACTCTCTGTAAAACCGTCCATTGTGTCTGTGTGGAAGTAAAACGAGCTAATAATGACTGGTAATGGCCAGATACAAATCAGATGACAAAGCTTCCGAGGAGAAAGGCTCCTCCAATCAGTAAGCAGGAGAATCCCGAATTTGAGGATTCGTCTGATACAGAACAGGTAACAACATAGTTGGACAACCTGCTTGTTGGAGTCGCTCAGAAAGGATTCTACCTTACTATACGTGCCTGCTTCCTGGTTGTCAAAGTTGGCCCTAGCTAAGAGACCTTTGGCCTTTCTATAACACAGGCTGGGAAGCGCAACATCAACAATGGCCCCGTTCTATTGGAGGAGATCATCAATGGATCTCCACCAGGTGCATCAATGTAACTAATGGCCAGCTGCTTCACCGAGGCCTGGACATGGCTCCAAACTTGTCTCAGCCAGTCCCACAAGAGTGGGACACCAGATCGCTTCGAGGTGAAGATCAACCCTTTCACACGTGCATTCTCTACAGATTGGCATGGGGACCTCCCACGGCCTCCATTAATTGGGACAGCCAAAGCACCTCGCCACCATACCCCTCAATATGTTGTTGCACGACTGAGAATTTGAAGCAGGAGAAACTGAAGCAGAAACGGAAGAGACAAGAAAAACCACGGCAACAGAAAGCCACCTACAGCCCGAGCAGAAACCCATACGCATTTAATAACAGAATCAAAATAAGATCATGGTGGAGAAAAATGGTACTCCATCGAGTCCCACTGTCTCACGCCACCCAGGTAATTATAAGTTCATTAAAGAAGTGACAGAAATGTCACCCATCTGCTAGCTAACCAAGGAGAAAATGTGCTTTAGCCACTGCCCAAAAGAATAAACAAATACAGTCTATATAAAAATAATAATCATTAATCTTCTCCTTGATTACTCCATGCAATGTCAATTTTCCCTCATCATCAACATATATCTCCATGGGCTGTAAATGGAAACAAGTGCACAGAAATATTAGGTGAGGTGATTGGTAAAGAAAAGCCTCCATCGCATTTGCTTCTTTGGTGTACAAGAAATAAATGTTCATAGCATCTCCGTCCAATTTTTCTCTATACTCTGAATCTAATACTTGACAATTGTAGCTAGTATATCCTTCAGATGTGCAAAGCTAATTGGCAACTCGTGGAAAATCTACCTCTTTGCAAGCCCTCAAGTAGAGATTTGTGCTTGGTAAGGATTATATTAACTTTTATTGGCTGACTATAGAGCTACAGTTGAGCAGTTCACTATATGTTTGATGAAAGTAGGTTGAGATGCATGTATCTGGGAATAATCTGGCAGAACCTACAACCTGGATTTACACCCCCGCAATTCTTCGACATAGCCTCCACCATTGAATGTCCCCAAAAAAAAAACACGTTCCACTTTGATGACGAAATAATAACATATGACAGTATACCATGAACACTATTGTTTATTAACAATAAGCTGTAGTGTCAAGAAAGGCTATAGTGACTCGTGAAGCTTGGACAAAGTACTTAGGACATGGGACATTACATTCTCCTCCCCTTAAGAAAGCATCGTGCTCGATGCAACATTACACAACGGAAAGGAAAAGGGGCACGTAACCAAGAAATAGATAAAGAAGCAATTACACACCCTATGGTTTAAAAGTTTAGTTGATTAGAGCACGGCCACAGGGTAGCCTTAGGAACATTTGGTAGAAATTTTAGCTTTCAAGGTTCTGTGAAGATTGGCAGTTCCCTATTGTTCATCATTTCATTAGTCTCTTTCCATTAACCTTATTTCTAGTTTTAGTTTTTTTTTTTTTATTATTTATAAAATATCATCATTGAAGAGTTTTTATTCATTCCTTATTATGGGTGCCCAACATGAAGTACTAACACAACACTCTATCAGGTTCACAAGACCCTGCAGATTCACATGCACGCAAGTATATACTTCAATATTGTATTACACCACATAAAAGGTTACTCAAATATGGAATAAAATAGGCACAATCCACATAACATAGTACTCTTCACACATCTATGACTGACATACAAAAATACTCATCCCAAAAGAGTACTATAATACACCAGACATTTCCTCAATTTGCATCATATGGGGATTTCCCATGACATCATAAAAATGCTATATGTACATAGGGTCCACAAGGGCATCAATGACCACAACTACAACATCACAACACATATCCATCTGACATGAGTAACACATACATCAAAATACCACTAACAAACATCACCATGACTCAACATATATCCTCGAAACATCAACCATACAGACAAATATCATAAGCCTCCCTCATACTCTTATGCCTCCCTCGAGTCTCTTATGCCTCCCTCAAGTCTCTTATGCCTCCCTCAAACTCTTATGCCTCCCTCAAAATCTTATGCCTCCCTCAAGGAGGCCGGTTGACCTTATGGTCCAAGACACATAGAGTTCGAACACTCCTAACCCAAGTGACATAATAACGCGTGGTTCAACAACCCGCTAGTTATCTGTAACTCCTTGGGGCGTACCCCTATACAACGAAGTGGGTCCATAGGTCCAACCATTCCATGGTGCACCCCATGACCCTATTCCACACATCACGACAATAGAACCAGCACAACAATCCAATCCAAAGAGCCAAGTGGCAAGGTACAAGCCTTGGGCAAGGCGGTAAGATCTTCCAAATTTAAAAAAATACCCCAAAACTAAGCAAAATAAATGGCCAATTAGCCATAGTTAGTATCAAAATCCCCATGTTAGTGCCACAAACCAAGGAAATGCCCAAAATTGTAAAGCATTGTAATCAAGAAAAGTTGCTGGTCCTTACAAAATAAAGTAAAAAGCTCAATTTATGAATAAAATCAACTTATAATAATGTCACATTACGATAACTGTGTGGTCTTATCTAGCCACCAAAGGGGTACTCAACGAGTTTCTAGCACTCGGAACATCAATCCTCAGCTCATAAAATACATATCAATAATACAACTATCATCACCTCCATCTGAATCATCCCGCCACCACTTCGACAAGGCTAAACATAGTCATAGTTGCACTTAGGTTGCATACATACAACCACATAGGGAGAGAGGAAAGATTCACATGTTATCTACTAAACTGAGTTTCGGCTCGAGTTATTGGCCCATGGTACACCATTCCTCACTCTTAACATACACTTCTACCGATTACCCTTTAGGGTCGGTTAGCATAAGGTTCACAACATAACATACAACAACATCACTAACATAATGGTGGCACACACATAACTACCATAACGTCTTGCATATGGTACATATATAGGGTAGATCATGATCATACATTCACTGAGTGTAACACATCAGTTTACCACATTCTGCACCCAAAGCGCAAGCACCATATGATAGGGTTCATACATTCACCGTATGACCCAAAATCACAACATGACGCATTACATATTTGCACAAATCTTACATACGATGAACATAGTACATCTCAACATAACATCCATTGCTATATAACAAGGTGGCACACACATTTCTTCAAAACATGGTAAAAACATCATGATACAACTCATTTCTTTTAACATCAATCTAGTCATACAACACATTGATACACCCACATATCACAATATGCCACAATGCTCCAACACTACGTCATCCACATTATAATTCTTTTCACACATCACAAACAGTGATTCACAAGTGAACTCTTTCATATATTCCACAAGAAGGAGAGAGAATAATCCCATCCCCAACATATCAACATGATGGACAAACACGCACTAAGTGACATACACATCCCGTGCGTTCACAATACCACAATTATGAAAGTAATCACATCACGTTTAAAGCACATTACTCTTCCAATATCTACCACCATCATGCAACAACATCATCATCATGCAGTATCATCATGTAACACCACCACCACCATGTAACATCATCATACAACACCAATCCGGCCCATAGGTTCAAGAGCATGAACCTACACTTTGATACCAAGTGTAACGACCCACAATTTTAACACACGAACAACACAGTAAAAGACAGGATATATTTTTTTGACTTGCTTGAAGATAATACGTGACTACACAAGTTCTCTAGGGAATACAACCAACTAAATACATGCTTTCCACAACACAGACCCACACTGGTTACAGA
Source organism: Taxus chinensis (assembly GCA_019776745.2). Taxonomy (NCBI): domain Eukaryota; kingdom Viridiplantae; phylum Streptophyta; class Pinopsida; order Cupressales; family Taxaceae; genus Taxus; species Taxus chinensis. The sequence goes on along the minus strand of CM034155.1, from coordinate 460,937,974 downwards.
TAAACATGAGCCACACATTAAGGACAGACTGGTTCATCTAACAGTATGTAACTTTACAAACAAGGTCTTCCATAGAAGGTTTCTTTAGAATCATGTTTTAGCTGTAAGTGATTTTACATTCTTCACTTTTCCCATAGGAATCACGATAGGAGAATTTGAAGTTCATGTCTCCTTTGAAGAATTTTCCCCTACCTTGTTAAAGTTAATATACAGTGTAAACCAATTATCGGATGGTAAGGGGCTGCTTCATTTACTTGATTAACTTATTCATTGGTTAGGAGGTAGTTAGTTTCTCAAGGATCTTAACTTCATCAAACTGTTTTCGAGCGTTGTGCTTTTAAACATGTATGTTTTACCCTTTTTAAGCAATCATACTTTTATTTTATTTTATTTTTACAGTACATGACTGTCTAGAGTCTTGGATTCATCATTAAGATCTTATTAGTGGTCAAAAAGGATTACATTGGGGTCAAGAGTCTAACCAGAAATATTATAGGTTTCACTCGGGCTTCATTTGAAAAGATAGACATAAGTATATTGTTTACATTTTCAACGGGTAAGATAGATCGAAGAGTTTCTTAGTCAAGTTCCTTCTATTTATTATTACTTTATTATCTTCCAAGATTTAATCATTGATTTCACCTTAAGACTGTTCTAAGGACTCACCGCAATAAGAGATTGTTCATTAGTTTACGTGGGATCACAAGCTATATTTGTTTCTCTTGTTTTATTTTTGCTAGGTTCAAAACATAGTCCTCTACCAAATGACACATGACTAAAGGTAACCAAAGTGATGTAAGTTGATTCAAGTTTAGATAATTATAATTAGGTTGACAATTCAAGGATAAATCATTATTCTGAAAAGTGAAAATTCAACAAAGGATACGCATATCAAAACAAGTTCATTTAATCTTATTGAAAATAATATTTCTCAAATTGACTTTCAAACGATAACAATAACCTACATGAGAACAATACAAAATTATAATGCAATGTCTTCTAAATAGGCTCCACAATTTCCATACCAATGTTTTAAGAAAAGAAAAAGCATTCGTACAACAGCAGTTCCTAAGAAGGCTGGAATCCACTTTCTACACGTGTTTCTTTTTCTCTCTTTTTTTTTTCTTTTCTACTCAGGAAATCGTCCTGCACATTTGTTAGCACATGTCAGTTCGTAAGAACTGAGCATGATAAAGCTATAACATTAAGACAATATGTTGTTATCTAACTGTTTCAAGGAAGAAAAGCACTGTTGATGAAGAAAACAATAATCTATGAGTCTAAACAAGAGAAATTAAAGAGTTGTCCAAAATCATAAAATGTCTTAATAAAAAGGGACGGCACTAACTCTAGTTAATTATCATTTTCTCACAGGAGCAGTTAATAAACATCACAGTGAATTTCACCCATATCACAATAATGATCGTCATTTTAACAAGATAACAATTCGAAACAAAGACAATTACAAGAAGAGAATTAATTTCAAACGTGATTTGTCCCTATTTGTTTAAGTTACTTCACCAAGCCAAGGATTCACTATGCCACTGGAAGATCCCGAACAATCAATTGACATGAGAATATCTAAACCAACATGACTTATTAATATTAAGAAGATGTGCCTATAACAGTTAATTTAATGTCAGTACAGAATAAATAAATTGGAAAGAAAAGGGATGAAACGCGCAAATGACCTCATATGGGCCACATCCTATCCTAACAATCCTTTTATTAAAATTTCTCCTAATCAAGAGAATATCTTAAGAAAAAGGACAAACTTGGCAAGACCAAACATAACCATTATAAATCTTACAGGAGGGTTACTCAATCATTCGCAAGGACACAACATAGGATACATAGCTTCCAAAGGATCTTTCATCAACAGCAAGTTGACTTAAACCTTTCTTGTCAACACATAACCATCCTACTAAAATGAAAGTAAGGAGGTCGTATCACAACGATCATCACAAAAACTAGTCAACCATTGAGTTTCCAAACACACCAACCTCTAAGTCACAGGAGAATGAAGTTTAAACATCTTTACGGAGCAAAACATAGAGTAATTTCTTACACATAAAATCAACCTCCCAATTTTAATATTTGAAAACTTCCTCACTAATGATCGAGTAGATCTCGTATCCTCCAACATGTGTGAAACCAAATCAAGGTAAGAAAAGAGTATTTCCTCTAACATTTTAAGCTATCCATAAGAAATGTGAGTATCGTCAAAAGAAGACATTCCATAGGATCAGCTACATGCCTCAAAACATACAACAGTTACCAAGGGAGAGAAGGTGATTCCAAAGACAACAATCTCCGAACGGTGAACATGAACTGATATCAAATTATGACGATCAACCATAACACTCGAAGAATAAAATTATTTCTTCGAGCGATTCATAACAAATAACAAAAGCAACTAACCTAGTTGAAAGTAATATCAACTTGGCTCAATTCAAAAAATCGTCAAGCTAAGCACACACCAAGCCAACCGGGAAGGGTTACTAGAACCTAAACAAATGAAAGAAAAGGATAGAGACAGGAATAGCATCATTCACCTATACACAATGCACTCGCAGTACTCAATCACCAATTCGCAAATACCCAACATAAACCAGAACTACAAATCTCGAACCGAAACAAGAATAAGAACAAAACAGGAACTATAAAGTTGAGTCCAATGACAATGTTTGATAAAACATTCAAATCGTGAGACCAACACAAAGAACTCGGGAATTTTCATTACAGGAACCCCACCTCTTTTGTTTTATTAGTCTTAAGAACAAAGTTCACCCAACTAATATTTATTAAAACCTAGAAAACAATATAAAAGGCTTCAACCAGCGCAATCATTTCTAACGCCAAAAAGGAATACAAACGAGCAAGGGAAGTGGAAACCAAAAAGCATACCATCACAGGAGACATTTATATGAAGAGTAGAGTTATTTAATGATTTAGTTAAATAACAACATAAAAATCAATGGTATAGAGAATATCGTGCCTGATTAAGCTCCTGCAGTCGATAACAAGCTGGACAGGGCTGCCTGCAATAGCAACCCAAGCCTAATTCCATTTTCTTCAAGCTCGTTGGGCGCCCCAAACATCGAACATCTTCACGTTGGCACAGGTAGGAGTTCACAGCCAGGGTGGGTGGTCCAAAATACTTGCCAACATCCTCCCAACGCGTGTCAAAAGGGAAAACTACAGCGGAACATGGGCAGCCATCCAGCACCATGGAAAATCCACTTTTGGAGCCCATTTAAGAAGCTGGAACAAAAATCTGGTCTCTTATTTATCACTGCAAACCTGACACAGTGCACCTTATTATAGTGCCAGACTATGTCTGCAGATTGCTTCACCTGGCATTACCAAAAATCTTTACAAGAACATTTTCCTTTTTTTTTCTTTTTAAAGTGATGGAACCGCTTTGCATCTCTCACAACAATTTGCTTTGCAACAATCTTGGACAAAACCTGGTACAGTGTGGCAGTCAACACATACATTAAGGTTCTGAATCTAAAACATATCCTGCTACCTTCATCTCCCAAGACATTATCTCCAACATTACATAGATCTCCTGTGCCCGTGGGTGTGATCTGCCACCTGCCTTTTTTCCATCTCTGTGAGTCTCAGTGGCAATCTCAGCTGCTGTAATGGGCTTGTGAATAGCATTTGCAACGGGAAACCAATGGAAACAACAATTAAAGGTGTCACTTTCTGAAGGTAGGTTGTCGTGGTTCTAGTAGGTTATATTATCAAAAGATACAGTTGATTTCCAAGAATCAACTCCCCCTTCTTCTGAGTTAGAAGCTTTAGAAATACCATTATGGTCCTCGGGTTTCATCTTTTCCAAGACAAATCCACAATAACTTCCTGATATTGACAGAGTAGCTCCGGCTAACTTCCTTCCTCTGAAAGAAGCTTCCTTCAACTCAAGCTCATCCACTACCACACCTATTATCTTGGGCTGAAAGTAATCAGAAACAGGGCATTGGCCATTGTATTTGATGACACATGGAAGCTAGTGAAGTTTTTCTGTCAAATCAATACACCCATCAGAAATCCTAATGATTCCACTCACTCCCATGAAAGATACAGAACAACCACTCTCTGTAAAACCATCCATTATGTCTGTGTGGAAGTAAAACAAGCTAATAATGATTAGTAATGGCCAGATACAAATCAGATGACAAAGCTTCTGAGGAGAAAGGCTCCTCCAATCAGTAAGTAGGAGAATCCCGAATTTGAGGATGGTTCTGATACAGAACAGGTAACAACATAGTTGGATAACCTGCTTGTTGGAGGCACTCAAAAAAGCTTCTACCTTACTGTACGTGCTTGCTGCCTGGTTGTCGGAGTTGGCCCTGGCTAAGAGACCCTTGGCCTTTCTGTAACACAGGCTGGGAAGCGTAACATCAACAATGGCCCCGTTCTGTTGGAGGAGATCATCAATGGATCTCCACTAGGTGCATCACTGTAACTAATGGCCAGCTACTTCACCGAGGCCTGGACATGGCTCCAACCTTGTCTCAGCTAGTCCCATAAGAGTGGGACACCACATCGCTTCGAGGTGAAGATCAACCCTTTCGCGTGTGCATTCTCTACAAATTGACCTGGGGACCTTCCTCGGCCTCCATTAATTGGGATGGCCGAAGCACTTCTCCACCGTACCCCTCAATATGTTGTTGCGCGACTGAGAATTTGAAGCAGGAGAAACTGAAGCAGAAACGGAAGAGACAAGAAAAACCATGGCAACAGAAAGCCGTCTATAGCCCGGGCAAAAACCCATATGCATTTAATAACAAAATCAAAATAAGATCATGGTGGAGAAAAACGAGACTCCACCGACTCCCACTATCTCACGCCACCCAGGTAATTATAAGTTCATTAAAGAAGTGATAGAAATGTCACCCATCCGCCAGCTAACCAGGGAGAAAATGCGCTTCAGCCACTACCAAAAAGAATAAACAAATACAGTCTATATAAAAATAATAATCATTAATCTTCTCCTTGATTACTAAAAATTTTTTTAAACTACACTCTCCTCATTTAGCAATTTAAAACAATTCTAGGATTGCGGGATCGGTCGACCCAGGAGGAGAACGGGGTTGAGAATTTAAATGAAATATTTACACGAACACCACTCCCAAACCGTGGCGCCACCAAAAAACATGCTCTTCCTCATTTGTGCAACGAGGCTCGATCAGCGTGAGCGATAAACAAATCAAAAGGGTAGTTTAACGATAACTGAGGATGATATCGATAACAATCGATTTAAAGAAAGTAATAATAAAATACAATCGTTGATCGATAATACAATCATAATGTCATTATTATTATTATTATCATTATTATCATTTTACAGCTTGTAAAATAATTATCAATTATAGTCATAATGGTCAGCAATCGAGGTCGACGAAGGCACAAAGACACTTCATGCTTAGCACTCGATCGTTGAAGGATGAATAGGTGTAACGTAGAACAGGGCATTACAACAACACTTACTCATAAAAACATTGAACAAAAAATAATAGCATTAAAAAAGTTTAAAAATTAAAACACTAAATTATAAAATAATGAATTTAAAACAATATAAAAAAAATAAAAGATATATAACACTCAAATAATAAGAATCTTGAAAAAGAAAATTTAAAAGTAAATACCTTATTATCTAAAATGATACAAATAAAACATCAGGTCCTGATAATAAAATCAATAATTGTCAACCAAAAACCATACCAATTTAAATTATAATCATATTTGTAAACCCTAAAGGAAAATACAAAAAAAAAATTATAAATGGTAAGACATAATAAATCGAAAAGTATCAAATGAGAACCCTAAAAGTATATAAAATTACACTTATTTACAACATCTTAATATTTAAAGCACAAAACTAAAAAATTTATCAAAAAAATTGAATTAAAAAAATAGAGGAAATTTACCCTTGAAACTTTAAAATACCTTACAAATTTATTTTTTTTCAAAATTTAACTTAAATCATTAAATAAAAAATCTTCCAACATAAAAAAAATGAATTAATAAAAAATCTTTGAAACTCATAACTGAAAATAATAAACTAATATACATAAAACTTAAAGACACTAAGACCCAATAAAATAACTTTAATTTTTAATAAACTTTATAATTATTAATTATATATGGATCTAAATAATATATAAGAAATAAATTTGTTTAAAGTTACTCATTTTATATTTCTTACAACACTAACCAATAACTCTATTACTTTATTTTTGAATTCCTCTCATGAACCTCCAGCTTAATTGTCACCAACATCCCCATCCTCATCCAAGTTGAACTATTGTTTAATTTTAAATAAAATCATTTCTAACAATACAAAAGTTATTCAATTTATATTAATAATGAAATTATTAAAATATTTTTTTCATATTAAATAGGTAAACAATATCTAAATAATCAATTTCTCAGTTATAAAAAAGTACACTAGAAATAGAAGTACATGTTCCACATGGGCCCCAAAAAAAAGAGAACTAGTGGATTTGGTATAAATATATATGTTTCGCTTTAAGTCAAACATAATTATTTATAATTCATAAAGCCATAAAAGGAATATAAGATCATTATTAAAATAATGTCTAGAATATTTTAATGCGAAGGAGGAGGATTCACATGCTAATGCGAAGGATGTTGCCCTGATTGTGGACCTAAATTTGGGAGAGATAGTTCGTGATGATCTAGTGGTAACACGTGGAGAACAAGAAATTAAACAGTCTCCTAACATCAGTATGTCCAAGTCAACAGAAATTTCTAATTCAAACTCCTCAAGTCCAGATCAACCGAATCCCAAGGACGTAGTCAGTGGACAACATGCTGGAGATAGATCCGCTGATGATAAAAAATATATGCTAAGCATTCGAAAAATTCATTTCGGGGAAGTTACCAACTACAAAAATTTAACGATTGATTCCCTCCTACATGAATTAGAATGGAAGCATGACGAATTTGAAAAGACAACTACACTTGTAGGGTCTACTTAAAACTTGAACATTGCTTCCAATTTGGTGAGTTCCCCCCAAAGAACGTTCAAACTATATACTTCGAGTCTTTGGGGAAAGTGGACATCTATAATTAGGCCCATATGCCTCTATATAATTCAATATTTGTGGCCGTTTGCCATCTGATTCCTAAACTTGCGGCACTTTTCCATCCAATTCCTAAACCTTCCATGCACTCCCTTTCTATATGTTGTATGCCATTTATACCCATCACATAAATTATAAATTAAAAATTAATTCCCATCAAAGAAATTGTTAATTAAAAAGTAAAATATTATTAAACAGTTCAACCACTTTGCTATGCTTTATTTAGGTTTAATTTTTAATTTCCTTAGTTGGCCTAATGGTGAAGAACATATGTTCTTTAAATAGAGGTCACAAGTTCAAATCTTGCAGGGGGTAGGGTATGTACACCTCGATTGTAGAAAAGTTAGTTGCCTCCCGCATGTGAGTACGAGGTAGTCTCTAAAAACCTATTATTATTATTTATTATTATTTCACTTGCATTCATGTGAAAGATTTGATAGGGGATAACTCAGATCAGAGGCAGGTTGGGACTGGTTAGGTTGCCACTAATCTGCACCTCCTAGAATCATAAACTTGTAAGTCATAATTCAACACTTCAAATTTTTTTCATATATACGATTTGTTTTTTTAGATTAAGTAATTTTTTTGTTTAGAGGGGACCAAAAATCCAAGTAGTACATAAGGAGAAGATACATAAATGAATAGCAATGAAAATGTCTACCCTCCACTCAATATCCTGTCAAAGGTAAAATGGTCGACAAATTCCCAACCCCATCACCACCTGACAAGCACAAACCAGGCCATCTCTTGTCAGGGAGTGTTTGACTGCCTTAGCTTCACCCTTCACAGATTCATTCCAATTTGAAATTTTCTATTCCGCCTAATCCGTGTAGGAGCCCATGTCACCCTTTCTCTATTTCTCTAAGCTGCCACATCCTCTAGATGGGCTGAAACCCAAGGTCTCGTCCACGGTCCATCATGCATGTAGCGATCCCAAAATCGATTCCCACTTCCTCTTCTTCAGCAGGTAGATTCTCCTCATATTTTTCATCGAGTTGAGAAACAAGAACCCACTCAAAATTGGTTTCCTTCGCCTCATGAGTTGGATTTTCTTCTTGGCAGTAGCTATTGGTTTCATACCCAACCCCAACCTTCCTACAATGTTCACAGATGACTTGTTATTTTTCTATGACAATGTCCTATTCACATTTTTGAAGTTATTTTCAGCCCCACTAGAACATTAATACACATTCAGGCAAGAGACAAATCTAGTCCTCCCCCTTCCTTGCAAGACTAGATTTGTAAGGTTGATTTGGTATTATCATTTAAGAGGGAATGAGATGGTTCTGGGTTTTCTCATTTAAGAGGGAATAAAATGGTTTTAAAAGTATGATTCTACATTAAATCTGAACGTTTATTTTAGAATTGAAAATATTTCAATTTTGGATATGAGTATATTTCGTGTATTTTTTGATTGATTGACTTACTGAGAAAAAAAAATTAAAAACAAACAAATATTCTAAGCATGCAGTATAGTGCATTATTAGTTTTTGGTAGGTAATTACTATGGTAAATATCCATTCTATGTTGTACAGATGATACCACCTGTTTAAATACACCCCAAAATCAATTAAGCTTTTGAAGTGCTCCTCGTTTTCTGCACAGTGTATGGTGTCATGAATCAGCCCTACGCCGCAACTAATTGAATTGTTTTTTCAGATCGCCGGCATTGGCATCACTGAAAGGAAAGAACAAAACATTTCCAAAGTGATTAGCAGACATTCCATTTGTTTTCAAATGAGAATGACCATCTACAACTATTCCTATCCTCGAATGTTTTGTGTCCTTCACATCTTGGCTATGCATTAATAGTTTCCACAAATAGGCACTGAAGGCCTCTAATTTGGTGTAGTTTTTACCATTTTTTATTAGCGAAATTTTGGAGATCTATAATGCTTTTGGCATGCAGATAATAAATTCTACTGGGTTAATGTGGTTGTAGGGCTCCATGGCTTGTCTCTCTTCATGGCTGCTTGATGTACATATTTTGAACCTCAGGACAATATTTAGGGAAATAGTGTGGGCTTAATGTGGAGTGAGTAAAGATTTGATTTGGAGATTCACTGGACACCTTTGAAGATAGCTTTTCCAACCCTTGTGAGAAACATGTTGGCAGAGAATGCATCTAAAACCATTTGATCGAATGTGCAGCCAACAATCATAGCTCCATAGCTAAATTCAGTTACCTGTAAATATTAAACATCACATAACTGTTTTTCTAGAAGAAAAAATACAGGTAAATCTTTATATCTATCATGTTACCTGAACGGAAAATATCAGACTACCATATCCTTGAGAGTAATTTGCAAGCAGAGGAACCAGCTTTCCCTGCATAGTTTCATCAGGGTTGTACATATTCAACTGAGCAAGACGAGTGGGAGCATAACCTTGAGTGAATTGCACTCCCTTACTATTGTAGAGGATCTCTAGAATACCAACACTATTCACAACTAATCTCCCTGCATAAATAAAATAACCCACCAATGCCCTAGAGAGGGAAGTCTTGAGATGAGATAACGCAGATGCAAAATTCCTATTAGAGGTATTCTTATAGTAGAAAAAAACATGCACAAAAACTCGAGGAATTGTGAGATTTAAATTTTTGAGGGGACTAATGTGCTCCTGAATTGGAAGAACAGGCACAACAACTTCTGTGTGAATGATATGCACATTATAATCATGAGAAATTGGCCGGACAAGCGGGGGCCATCTCCAAACTATGAAATTCCAAATCTTTGAGGAATGTAAAACTTGAAATATGGCTTGGATTTATAATATTAAAGAACCCTATAGTGGTGACATTCCAAAGCTAAAATTCATTATTAGTACCTTCCATCGACAAGATACTATTGTTTTTGCTTTCACTAATTAATTGAAAAAGTGGCGGGCCGGTGTTTTCTTATTGGATGAGTTTTTTTGGCATGTCCTTATTTCTGTAAGGTTAGATTGTGTCTTATCTTATGACTATGGTGCATGTTGCCCAATTTTTTTTCCTTTTGATTTTCATTGGTCCTTTATTTTCTCTTCATTGCAGGAGTCATACCCTATTATGTGATAATTTGTTCCCCTGAATTCTATTTGTTTTTGCTGTCGACAGTTGGCTGCATGCTGAAGGAATTATATCTAGCTCCTAACCTAGAGGGTGTGTGCTGTGAATAGAAACAATATTATGAACACACACAAAATCACAAGAGAAATATAAAAACAAGGCTTTGTATTAAAAATACTCCAGAGCACTTCGGTGCCTTCTCTTGCTTTTCTTTCTTTTCGAATTACAAAATGAAACTCTTATTTATAGAAGTTTTCCAACCTTCTACCTTAGAAAATATTTCATAATATCTCATAATATCTTATATTATATATTATTGATCCTTTGGATATTTTATAGATATTCCCATATATTTCTAGATATATATAATATCTCTTGATATTTTCTAGATATTATATACAATATCTTTTGATATTTTGGAGGAGTTAATATTCACAATAAATGTGAATATCTTTTACATAAAGTTTAATTGCATAAAGTTAAACTTTATCTAGAACAAGATTAGATATTTCCAACACTCCCTCCTAATCTTGATTCTTCATGTATTGTTGGAGTAACCTATGATGCCTAAGCAATCTCTCATATGCTCAAATGTGTCCATTGGTAATGGCTTGGTGAAGATATCAACATATTGTTCTGTAGACCTGCAAAAATCCAAAAATATTTGTCCATTGTTGACTAGCTCTCTGATAAAATGATACCTTGTATCAATATGCTTGCTCCTTTTGTGAAAAACATGATTCTTTGATAATGCAATAGCTGAATTGTTATCACAAAATATCTTTGTTGATCCTTCTTGTTCTTGCTTTAGATCTGATAATACCTTCTGGACATGTTGTTGTTGTCGCCACCACATATTCCTTCTGCTGAAGAGAGAGTAAATAGGTTGTTTCTTAGAAGCCCATGAAACTAATCCTGAACCAAAATGGAAAACATAGCCGGATGTGCTCTTTCTGTCATTATGCTTCCTGCACAATCACTAACATATCTTGAAAATATTATAAGCTGTATATAAAATACCATAAAAATTTGTTCTAGCTTGCCAATGAGAATCCTTTGGGGATTCCATAAACCTGGAGATAAGACTTACACCATACATGATATTAGGCCTTGTAGCAGTCAAGTACATCAGACTACTAACATGTTTTTTGTATATAGTTGGATCAATATCACAACCTTTATCATCTTTGCTTAGCTTCAATCCTATGGCAACTGGTGTTGATACTGGATTGCAATTCATCATCCGGAACCTTTTCAAAATATCATTGGAATATTTTTATTGACATATAAAAATTCCATTTTCTGATTGACTGACTTCTATGCCAATAAAGAACTTTATTAGACGCAAATCTTTCATTTCAAATTATTTCTTCATTGTTGTCTTAAACAAGTCAATTGACAAATCTCCTGTGAATATTAGATCATCAACGTATAGGCATACAATTAGAATTTGTTCTTGATCATTCATTTTGATGTATAATGTTGGTTCACTATCAATTTTTCTAAATCCTTTTTTCCAAAAATATGAATCAATCCTGCTATACCATGCTCTTGGAGCTTGTTTTAGACCATACAAGGCTTTTTTCAATCTACAAACCTTGTGTTCTTGACCTACAATTTCATATCTAGGAGGTTGTAAAACATAAACTTCTTCTTCTAGTATGTCATTTAAAAATGTAGACTTGACATCCATTTGATAGACTTTCCAATTATTTTGAGTTGCTAATGTTAAAAACAGTTCTGACAGTGTTTAGTTCGAGCTACTAGAGCAAAAGTCTCATTATAATCAATTCCGGGTTGTGAGAAACCCTTTGTAACTAACCTAGCTTTATATTTTTCAACATTTCCATTTGGATTGAATTTTGTCTTATAGACCCATTTCACGCCAATTACACTCTTTCCTTCTGGAAGTCTCACAAGATCCCATGTACGATTATTTTCAATAGAATCAATTTCTTCATCCATAGCTTTTACCCATTTTTAATTTTCAAATGTATCTTCAAAATATATAGGATCATCATGAAAAATAATGCAAAATCTAAATATAAATCAACATTCTCATCACCTTGAGTTTGTTCATAAATCTCCCTTAAGCTTCTTGTCTTTCCTGGGGTGTCCTTGAAGTGAGACCTTTCTGTTGCCAAGGCTGGATCTGATATTTCACTGCTATGAGACTTTGAATCTGAAGAATCACCTTCATTCCCTGATCCTTCATGTGGATGTAAATTTGCTGGAGGGGATGACAATCCACTTGAGATACCTCTTGTGATGCTTCTTGAAACTAGAGTGCTATTTGAAGAAGACATCACTGCACTGATCCCTTGAGGTGCTAGATGAACATTTTGTGTGATCTTTTCATCAAACTCATTTTGATGATGAGGTATTTCTGCAGTGATATTTGTTAGCTTATCAACACTTCCATCCCATGCTTGTTCTTCAATGAAATGAACATCTCTACTAATAATAGAATTATTTGTGATGGGGTTATACAATTTATAGGCTTTTGATTGCTCACTGTAACCTACAAAAATACATCTCTCTCCTTTATCATCCAATTTATTTCTCCTCTCATTTGGAATATGTGCATAAGCTACACATCCAAAAAATCTTAAATGTGATACACTGTGTTTCTTTCCACTCCATGCTTTCTTGAGGAACTTTAACCTTCACAATTTTTGTTGGACATCGGTTCAAGATATAAACCAAACAAGCTACTACTTCAGCCCAATACTCATTTGAAAAATTTTTGGCTTTCAACATAATTCTTTCCATTTCTATAATTGTTCTATTCTTTATTTCTGCTACACCATTCTGTTGAGGTGTGTACCTTGTAAATTGCTTCTTAATCCCATGAAATTTACAAAAATTTAAAAACTCATTTGAAACATACTCTCCTCCTCTATCTGATCTTAACACCTTTATAGAGTAACCACTCTACTTCTCAACCATGGCCTTAAAATATTTGAACAATAAAGGCTTTTGACTTATGTTTCAAGAAATAAACCCAAGTTTTTCTACTCAAATCATCTATAAAAGTCAGAAAATACATTCTCCCTCCAATTGATGGTGTTTGCATAGGTCCACATAGATCTGAATGGACAATCTCAAGAAGAGATCTAGCTCTATATGACTTTCCAACAGGAAATTTTTCCCTGTGTTGCTTCCCTACAATACAACTTTCAAAAGGATTGTTTGGTTGCTCCATCAAAGGCAAAACCTTCACCATATGCTTCTTTTGCATTCGATCTAAACCACTAAAACTTAAGTGTCCAAATCTCAAATGCCACAACCAAGTTTGATCTTCTAAAGAAACTTTAAATGCTAGTGAAGAAAGCTCTTTAGATAATAAATCATGTTGAATTCTTAATGGAAACATTTTGTTTCTTGTCATCTCAACCTTTGCAATCAATTTGTCACTTGGATTTCTATCTAGAATAACACATGCATAATCTTCAAAATAGAATTTATATCCCTTCTGCACTAGCTAACCAATACTCATTACATTATGTTTCAAACCATGAACATAATACGCATATGGGATGTGTTTGTTCTCACATTTCTTTATTTCAATAGATATGGTTCATTTTCCCATTACTGCAACTTTATTATCATTTCCTAACTTAACTTTAGATGTAACTGACTCATCTATGTTTGCAAACATCTCCTTACATCTAGTCATATGATTACTACATCCACTATCTAGAAACCAAATATCCTTTTTGCTTTCTTGAGCAACATTGCATGTAATAAACATTGAACCATTGTTATAACTTTCAGATTGATTTTCTTCAGAAAAATGTGCATTCTGTCTACTCATATCAAAATGTTTCTTCTTTCATTCACTGGCATAGTGTCCATACCTTTTACAGTAATGGCATTGAACATGTGACTTGTCATACCTTTGACCATAAGTATGATTCTGGTTGTTTCCTCGGCCTCTAGCACTTGTAGTGTAGAAATTTGAATTTGTTCTTCCTCCTTCATAAGATGTGTTTGCTCTTCCAAATCCTCTTTGGAAATCTCTTCCTCTGCCTCTGTTGAAGCTCAATCTTGCTCTTGCTCTATTACCGCCAATTGAAACTTGTGATTTGAAGGATTGCTCCAGAGATGAGAAAATTGATCTATTCAATCTTTGCTCATGGGATATTAAATATCCCATTAATTAGTCTATAGAAATTTGGGTTAAATTTTTTGATTCTTCTATTGCAACAACAATCACATCAAACTTGCTAGGAAGACTTCTGATTATTTTCTCTACAATCCTTTGATCCTCTAAAGTCTCACCATAAGACCTAATCTAATTTACTACACTCATCACATGGGTGAAAAATAAATATACTAATCTAAGTCTTTCATGCAAATATTCTCAAAATCTCTTCTAAGATTTTGTAATTTTGCGACTTTTACTTTATTAGTACCTTGATAATTTGTTTGAAGACTTTCCCATGCTTTCTTTGATCTAGTTGCTGCTGCAACTTGTGGAAATATGGACTCGTCCATTGCTTGTTGAATTTTAAACAAGGCTTTTGCATCCTTCTACTTGTGCTAGTGCTTGAAATGCTTGAAAATTTGCAGGTTCTGGAAACCCATTCTCAACTAGCTCCCACACATCTAGTGAACAAAATAAGGTCCTCATTTTTATGCTCCAATAATCATAGTTCTTCGCATTGAATATGGGGATGTGGGCTTGAGTGAGGATGCTGCTCATACCCGCTATTTTTAACTAGACTAATAGAGTGAAATAAAAACTTATAACTTAGGCTCAACCTAGCTCTGATACCAATTTGAAGGAATTATATCTAACTCCTAAGCTACAAGGTGTGTGCCGAAAATAGAAACAATATTATGAACACACTCAAACTCACAAGAGAAATATAAAAACAAGGCTTTGTATTAAAAATACTCCAGAGCACTTCGGTGCCTTCTCTTGCTTTTCTTGCTTTTCGAATTACAAAATGAAACCTCTTATTTATAGAAGTTTTCCAACCTTCTACCTTAGAAAATATCTCATAATATCTTAAATTAGATATTATTGATGTTTTGGATATTTTATAGATATTCCCAGATATTTCTAGATATATATAATATCTCTTGATATTTTATAGATATTATATACAATATCTTTTGATATTTTGTAGGAGTTAATATTCACAATAAATGTGAATATATTTTACATAAAGTTGAATTCCATAAAGTTAAACTTTATCTAGAACAAGATTAGATATTTCCAACAGTGCATGCATGGACTTTACTTCACTACAGTTACGGTTTTCATCTTGTTTTGTAGAGATTCCTGTTCAGCCTGTAATGCACTGAGGACACATAGCAATCATTTTCAAATTATGTATCTCTCTTTTCCCTGCTTCATTGCCTTCACCGGCCTTCAAATCAATGTAACTAAATCAGACCAAATATATTGGAATGCCTATCAACCCATTATTGACATTCTGTTATAAACAACCCAGATTGGGTTCTTAGACTTTCAACAATACTGCTGATATACTGGAGCAGTTTATCACTCTTTTCCTGGCATATGATATGCATTTCATGGGGAGGATCAATTGATTGTTTTGCATGGTTGATGCGGTGAAGCATTTGTTAGCACAATGGAAGTCCCAACAGGTTTCTTTGCAACTTTCTAGTCTTATCGCCTTCTTGCCTTTCTTTGCACTTCTTCTAGTCCTTGGGGTTCTCAAAGGTATGTAACTACTGGCTTCTTGTTTCTTCGTTGATTTTTATCAATGGTATACTCTAGACTAGTAGTACTACAGGATTCAATTTGGGTTAAGTAAGATTTGCAAGGTGACTATACTATTGTTGGAGGCAAAAATCCATACTAGTGGAACGGTTTGGAAATCTCAAACAGAGTATAGCTTGAGGGGGATTTTTGAAGCCAGTAATCCAGACATGTAGTTCAGTATTAGAGTAGCTCTTGGGTGATTTGAGGGTCTGTGGGTTCCTAATCTGTCCTGTCCATGTTTCCAATGAGAACTACCAAAAAATACTGATGTGAGGAACTCATGAAACTAGAAACATGGTAAGTGTGGATTTGGGTCATTAATCAAAAGATCAAACTGGGGGTCTTTAGCAAGGTACCCACAATCCTTATTATGTTATCTTCAGATGTTTTAAATACCAACCAGCACAGAGACTGGGGGTCTTCAGTAAGGTACCCAAAATCCTTATTATGTTATCTTCAGATGTTTTAAATACCAACCAGCACAGAGATTCTTTGTGAGGACACTCATGACTCGGTACTTGTGGATGTGGTTTCTTAACCAAAAGATCAAACTGGGATCTTCAGCAAGGTACCCATTTTCTTTGTTTTTAATCAATTAATTCTTGGATGTTCTAAATACCAGCACAAAAGGGAAGTGTTATGCTCAGCATACGCCTAACAAGTTATACCGTAAGACGATTAATGAAATTGCTGTTTCTATTTCGTGGGAGATGCAACATTCAACGTATTCTCCTTAGATATATCATATATGCATGGTTGGAATGGGAACCTCTGCCAGTCAAGTGAGGGTACTAGTTTTGATATTGGGGTTTACCATTATGCTTCAGTACATCTGAACTACTGTATTAGAAAAAAAAAAATAGATAAAGGTATATAAGACCATCAAATATCTAACTCGATATTATGAGATATTAGTTGTCAATTAAATTAAAATATGTCCGGATCCCATGTGGTTGATCCAATTACAGAATATGTCCCGTTATCAGTTTACCATGTTAACAGTTGATCCAATGAACAGAGAAAATTCTAAGAGGCAGGAGAAAAGAAATATGATGTGGGAGCAATCCATGTTGCTGGAAAATATAAATCTATATACATCCCACTGAATCCAACACCTATGTTGCCAGGAACAGAAACAGGAAAGGAAATGAAAACAGATTGAAACCCAGAGATAGAGGTTTAATGATTCTAGTGTTTATTGTTGAGGATTGGTAAATGATAAACAATATTCCCACAGACAACCACATGAAATTCGTTAGTCCAAAAATAAAATATAAAGGAGAAAGTCTTTAAAAAATCCAACAACAGACTGATTGAACAGAAGTCCGTCTCAATAAAAAGCTCAGTGTGACAGATCAAAAGACATAATATTCATGACTAGATGTTGAAATCGTTCCTGGACAATTGACAATTTTTTTTTTAAGTTTTAAAGTTCTTTTGCTGATTTTGGCGTTCATTTCTTGCAGCCAGAAATGGTCTCAGAAATGCTAGTTTCTTGAGAAATTTTTTTGGAACTTGATGGCCCAGTTCCATTTCTTGTAGCATAGCCCAAGACCATCCTAATTAGTAGCAATTTGACTCTCTGTATTGGTGAAGGTCTCTTGAATAATTTATTCTTGTGTATAATATTTATCTGTTATTGCAGCCTGACAGTATCAAGTGGATTCATCAATTAGAATAAGTACATACACACATGTATACAGTGTAAACACCCTGTTACTATAATGAATTTTTGCGAGAAAACCAATATACCACGTTGTCTTAGACACAAAACCTGTTTGACAAGACCTACTGAAAATTAAGTGCACAAAAAATTTGTCCTAAATCACTTTATACAAATCCCAATCTTGGAAGGCCGGATGTATGCAGAATTTTGTTTATCACTTGATCAAACACAATAGTATCCAAGGAGTTGAGCATCGCTGGTTGGTGCAAGTAGACAATTTGTATCATCTCTAATAGCTTGATTCCCGCCCCACAGTATTTCTTAGGGTTCTCACACACTGCATTTGTCATTTGATTCAAAGACCCATTTGACGATGTTCATCTGTTACTAAGTGCCGAGTTTTCTTTCCTTTTGATACCTTGATTTGATATATGTTTAAGTTGACACGTGCTAAAATTGTTGTTTGTGTTAGTGTAGCAACTTGGGTTCATTCTCAGCCTCTGATGTATTTTATTCACAGATTACATGCTCTCTGATAAGTGTTTATAGTGTTTTAAACTATTACTTAATATAGTAATTTTAGAGATCCTTTATTGGACTCGAATGTTGATTCAACAATGACTATACTAAAGGATTTCGGTGAATGGATGTTTTGCAGCAATCATTTTTAGTCCAGTGGCACTTGTTATTATTGGAATCGGAAATTGGGCAGTTATTGTGGGACTTTGGCCTGTACATTTGATCTGGACTTACTACTGCATTATCAAGTACAATTTTCAATGACATTGATTAAATCATTCTACATTTCCAAACATGATAGTTTTATGTTAACCTAATTATAAACTTATAAAGTGTGACTTATGTTTTTCAACTCTTTTGAAGACAAAGCCAAGCTATTCGGACCAATGTTGAAGTTGGTGATTCTTTTGATGCTTCCAGTGCCTCTAGTGTTGTGGCCAGTATTTGGTGGTGTTGGAAGAATTCTTGCCGGCATATGCTATGGGATCTGTTCCCCATTGATGGCAACATTTACAGAAGTTGGTGAAGGAAAGAGTGATAAATTCAAACAGTGTTTTGTTGTATGTTTCCATCCTTGCATTTTAACTTTTCAAACAAAATCCAATCTTAGTAAATAATTTACCAAAGTTGAGTATGCTAATTGAGCGCCATTTGCAAATGGAAATTATGACTGCTTCTTTAAAAATTGGTCATTTCATTTCTTTGTTAAGTTGTAGATGATTTTGAACTAACAAGGTGTTAATTCAAAGAAATCTCTTTCACTAGTCCCCTACCAGGTAATAAAGTGCTTTATGTAGTTAATCACATTATCTGTTCTTTTACAATGCTTCAGAGGCTAATTTACTTGTGTGACACCAGAGTGGGACATGGAGCACAGTTCTAGGAAGCTGTAGGTGGTGCGGGACTTCACAGATGTGTGCTATCATTCTTGTTTATCTACTGTCACTGAGTTTCGCAATCGTCAGCCAAAAAGTGGCACGCCTTTGGATATTAAGTATAACAGCAGTTCACAATTCCATTTCCTACAGATTATGGAATATTTATTGCCTTCCTTTGTTCACGCTCAGATAGGCTCACAAAATTATATAATGATGGAGGGCAATGATATTTGATCCTTGCTAGTTGTGTTTTATTATTTTCGATTTGAAGACCTGAATATTAATAGGCCTCATATTTTTATTATTCCTTGAGCATAGTACTTTCCTTTCATATAAATTTTAAAACTGTACAATGCAAAAATGTATTGTTATAACATGAATCATCACTTTTCTTGACTCTGTGAGATAGCTCTCCCCATATACATTTCAGGCAATACAGAACTGCTAAATCTGATCTCGATCAGGATCCTTGTTTTCCTTTCATCTACGAATTTTTTATTTCTTCATCTTTTCAATTTATGAAAGTTGGGATAACTGCCCAGCGCAAGGGGGTTCTCTTGTGGACTCATACTAGTCACATGAGCACCCTTAAGTGGTGGACCTGTGGTACTGCCCAATGGTGCCAAACTCCCTTATGATCATTGTATTTTTGTTTTCCTATGACCCAAGGTTGTGAAGAATTGATTGGTATGTCCTCCAGGGTTGTACCCTGCAGCGACGACACCTACCTGTTATTCTTTCCAGCAACCCCTAACTGCCAGTAGACGCCATATTTGTTAGGTTTAAAAAGATAGCATATTGATTGCATCTATGGTGTAATGCATCTGGGATTCACACATCACTTGGATAACAAAATAAATTCCAGTTACAAGCTAGTCAGAAAGGTAAGAATTCAGAATAGTATGCTTAGTCAGAGGCATTGGGGTGCTAAGTAAAGACACTGTCTACTGCTAGTGGGAATGGGAGGGTTGTGAAGGCATAAAGTGAGTCACTCCATCTAGAGCATTGGTGATCATCAAATGCTCCTGACCTTTCAGGTTAAAGCAAGCATGTGACTATCCTCCTAGGCTCCTCTATTGGAAAGTTTGAGATGTTCCATCTGACTCTCCTTGGATAGTGCTTGTAAGGATTGTTACAAGGAAGGACATTGCTAAGATATAACCTATCTCTTGAGTAGGATTTCATAGCTATTGTACCTTTCACTAAATTTAATTGATCTTCATATACCATATTTCCCTTGTGCATGTTTCTTTCAGGTTCAGGAGCAATTGTGGTAGCCATATGACAGATTACAAGTACAACAAGGAATATCCTAAACAATATAATCATGGCATCGTGCAAAGGACATAACAGCTACAACATAGTGAGACAGTTAAGAATATTAAATGATGATATCAAAAGATCTACAACATAGCTAGGCAGTTGAAAATATTAAAATGATGATATCAAAAGATCCTTTAGAGTCCTATATCCTTCCCTCCATCATGTGTGTATCTTAGTCCCTTTGGCTTTTAAATTTTTAATCTCATTATTATCAGTTTCAGAGTATCAAATATTCTCTTTAGATGTGATGGTACACTAGTTTCCAGATAAAGACAATTGATCCCTGTGCCACCTGAAATGGTTGTTGATATAGAGCTTACTTTTATTATGAGGACTCATCAACATTTATACATATGCAACAATTTGAGCTATGTCATCATCATCAAATATTTTAGGCCATGAATTAACAGATCTTCATACAGTTTTTGGTGTAGTTAAAATACCTTCACCGAGTTCACTCTCAATCTCAATGATGCCCATCCAAATTTAGAGTTATACCATAAGCTAGTTAAAAACTTAAAACCTGCTATCTACACAGAAAAGAAGCACCAACAACCTTATTCTTGAATCTTTTCATCAAACTATGGTCTTCACTTCATTACTGGTCTTCTCAAGGGCAATGCACTCATTAGGAAGAACTCTGCCATCTTAATGTGTGTTAATTTCAGATTATTCCTCAATTCATGCAAAATGTAGCAAGTTCAAGTTCCTAGCATATGAGAGAGAAGGATAGCAAGAGTTTTGATAAATAAGCTAGCAGGGTTCTTGAGGGGTATTTATATATTTCCTTTTGTTAAATTTATTCTTATGGGCCAGGGCACTGCCCTTTGCATTATGAATGTCAGTCCTAAACTTGGATGCTCGCATGTAGCTCATAGGTGGTCTAATTTTCAGAGTACACATAAACAACTTCAGTACTATTTTACTATTTTCTTCTGGAATCTTTGTCATGTCTACAAGCATAATACGCGTAGAATATGACTAAAACTTACTGCCTAGTCTAGTTAACTTCTTACAAATCATTTATCTCTGTCCCACTATGGTTTCATCTTACTGTATTTTTTCGGCATGTCCTTATTTCTGTAAGGTTAGATTGTATGTTCTCTTGTGACTATCGTGTATGTTGCCCAATTTTTTTTCCTTTTGATTTTCATTGGTCCTTTCTTTTCTCTTCATTGCAAGAGTCATATTTTATTGCATGATAATTTGTTCCCCCGACTCCTGTTTGTTTTTGCTGTCGACACTCGGTTACATGCATCGCCTTTACTTCACTACAGTTACGGTTTTCATCTTGTTTTGTAGAGATTCGTGTACCAAGAGTAGGTTGACAGAAAGGGGGTTATGGTTTTTATGCTTGCTTGGGTGGCAAAATGAGACTAGGAGAATGTATTTAGTTTAAAGCATGGAATTGCATGCATAACAATCTAAGCGATGAATTGTCGATGGTTAGACTGAATTTTTTTTTCCAGAATCCCCCAAGAACCTCTGATCTGCTAGGTACATATCTTAGAATCAATGGAAATTTAATTTTTTACGGCATGGTGCATCCTGTGAGTCAGGTCAGTTGTTGTGTCAGTAGATAGCAGGGCACTCATTACAATTTTTTCCCTTTAATGATGCACCAGGAAGGCTTTTGTGAATGGGTTTTGAGAATAGTGTCTGGTCTTTTTAAACAAAAAACTTTGTTTTGCAGTCTGACATATTTGGAAAAATGGCCATCATATTATGGACTTGAATTCTTTGACACAATCTCGATCACAGTGTGGTCATAAAATGTTTGACATAATTTCCATCATAGCATGGACATGTGTCATGAACTATTTGACACAATGTCCATCATATTATGGACTTGAATTGTTAGACACAATGTCCGTTATATTATGGACTTAAACTGTTTTGGCAAAATACCCTGAAGATTTCTACCAAGAATGAAATCCAATTTTCTTTTTCTTTCTGTTCTAAACCCGTCAAGTTAGTTGTTCCTTCTGTCCTGCTCTTCCTATCCTCTCAGATCTTATTGACAAAGTGGTAGAATAGTTCCAGAGAACAACATCCAACTTGTACCTTGAAATCACAAGTGTGTGATAAGAATACCAACGACCATCATATTTTATACATCAGAAAAGTACATTCAAATTCCATGTCCAGAAATAGAAAACGCAATTCTCTTAAGTTTGCGAATCTGAATTTGGTCAAATGTCTTTGTGGAAACAACAATTACAAGTAGTCATAATTTGTAAACAAGGCCATATTCTATAATATTAAGTAACTTTAATTTTACTTACTCACAGAAAATAAGGCAAGAGAAAAAATAAAAATGTTACAACTCAACACACATTAAATAAAGAAATATGTCAAGCATGTAGAAAGAATAATTGTCCATAATGGTCAACATACACCCTTTCACATCCTGCACCCACCTTTAAAACTTACACTGATCAATATTCTCAAATCACAATGGGCATTAAAAGGTTTTAGCGTTCCATGCCTTATATGTTCTCCTTCCACTTCGAAATTTTTTCCCTTTTCTGATTAGCATGAGCTTGCTTCTCTTGTTTCCTAAAGAAGATGTCAATGGGCATTAAAAGGTTTCCCTAGTTGGGCGTTGAACAACTGTGCGTAATTCTGTTGTCTTAGACCCTATTTCCGGAATGTTTTAACACCTTCCTCTCCTTCTGACGTCCTCGAGTCATTATTGACACCTCCTTTTTGTGGACTGTGTAATGTCCTGGCGTTAGCCTTTTTTTACAAGGGATCTTGTTGTCGCATTATTAAGCTCTGGGTTGTTTCCATTTGGGCAGGGAAAATAGAAGGATTTTTGTCACACAACGCTAACATATTCCACATATTTCATGTGCTTACCAGGGGTAAATTGATAAGTAAAGCTGAAACCTTGATGACAGAGTTCATTACAATGGCTGAAAAACATGAAACTAGTCCTCAGGTCCAAGTGTTTAATGCCCTTAACGGCGCTATAAAGAGCCTTGGACATGAATCTGCTTGCCAAGTATTTGATGTATTGGTCACTGCGTATGCTCAACTGGGTAATGTATGAGAGGCCTTACACAAAATCTATCAGATACAACAGATCAAAAGATTCAGGCACATGTCCATGCCCATGGTTTGTGCCTGCAACATCCTTCTGAGCAAACTGGTGAAAATGGATGCGAATAGACACCTATGTGGATTGTGTATAATGAAATGACTTCTAGGGTTTCTTCGTCCCAATGTTTATATTTACAACACTCTTGTCAATGTCTTCTGCAAGGAAGGTAAGCTGCAGAAAGCCTTTGAATTATTTAACGAAATGAAGAATAATAAAATTATTCCCACTGTTGTCACTTACACCATTCTTATACGTGTCTATGTAAGGGAGACAAGATGCAAGAAGCCAATGACTTGTCTAACACAATGCAAGACCTTGGGTTGGCTCCTAATCTTTATACATGTATAGCTATAAAATAAGATGAAATAAAACAAAATTCAAGTAAAGAAAAAATAAACAACTAAGGAATGGAGGGGGTTGCGTGGAAAGATGGGGGGGGGGGTAGGTGTGTGGCGCAGGTTGGAGGGGACTGTTTTAAAATCAATTTTTATCTACTTGTGCCTAGGCTCTACTGTCCCTCACCCCCCTTCCTACAATCTAGACCTGGACGTGGCCATCTTCCACTGGCTTACCTCTGCCAGCCGCCTCCACCTTCTTTAATTCCTATGATTTGCAACATATCTTGTGCCTTGTGCTACCTACTCCCTTTGACCTGTTCTAGCCGCGTGAGTAGGGAGGAGTATTTTTTGTTGGGATTTGACATGAATTACTTCAGCGTGTTCTGGACAGTGGATTCATTGATGGTGAAATGAAGGTCTGTCACCCTGATGTTGCGTGGGTGGGTGTGGATTCTCAAAATCATGCTGTACAGGAAGTTTCAGTGGAGCGTAGAACTGAAATTATCCTAGGAGTGCCATGAGGAAGTATTTGGTTGTATGCAGAAACTACAGGTGTCAAGAGGTAAACGTATCTCAGAAAATCAGTGGCCTCCAGAGAGAGTAAGTGCGACAGCGGCTGCAGGGCGATCCCAAGGAACCGTTGGTGTTGATCCTGATGTTCTGGTTGCACGCGATGACAGTCGTGAGTTGAGCTATCTTGCCTTTCCATTTTCAAAAGTCACTTCCATCCAGGTTGTGAATTTAACATGGAAGAAGCTCGATCAAATCTTGAAGGTAGTTTTAGGGTTTTTGAGTAATCTTTCAAAGCTGCACTGGATTTTTGAAATCACAAAAGGAACTAAACTGTCAAAGTTCAATGGTAAGGATGTTGAATACTTTTCGCAGTGGTTGAGCAAGCAGTATGAGTTGTCTTTCTTTTTTGTGAGAGTTTATGTTTTGAGGTTTTCAACAAATCGGTTAATCAAACAAGAATGGAACTGTTTGAGTAAGGCTACCTCTTCATCATTATGCATAATCAAACATGAAGAGATCCTCAATGTGCTCAAAGCCTTTTCAAAACACAAAAAAAACCAGTAGCAGAGGTCTGTATCAGTTATTCAAGAAACCAGGTAAAAGTTGAGTCTTAACAGCTTAAAGAAGATGCTTAAAGCTCTGAAATCTTGCATAATGGCAACATTATCTTCATGAAGTTCGAATCACAGTCAGGTAGACACTAAAGACAGGTATATCTCAATAATGGGAGGTAAACGTTGTTCACGCTTCTAAATTCAAACTTGGGTTAGTGTTAGAGAAGCTGATGAGTCTCTATTGAGCTCTAATTCCTCAAACATGCTCCTAGCTCGATGAAGGAGTGCAAAAGACAGTTCTTGTCTCTTGACATTCCTGTCTCTTGAACTTGCTAGGAAAGGTGAACTGACCTTCTTGAGTTTCAAGATTGAAAGGTCAACTTAGGAGTTGAAGGGGTGGCTCGAGGTTCTTTTAAAGAGTGAGTTAGTGTTGTGTGGAATCATGAATAAATAGATAAGAAAGTTGTTTGAGAATTGGACTGAGAAATATAGAAAATACAAGAATTGAGAGTGAATGAGTGCAGATAAAGAAAAAGTGAACTGATTCAGTGAGGGTGTTACTAGCAAACCTGATGAAATTTATTACAAAGATCCCACTTGTTTTACGATGTAACCTATGGAAGAGAACCTCATAGAGGCCGATCTGTTTCATATCAGAATATCTTGAAGCACGTTTTGCTTTGCAATTTTATGAGCTACTTCATCGAGTCACTAAGTTGGCAGGCATAAAGTTTTCTGTTGGAATTATCACCTTACAAGCTACCGCTGATAATGTTTTGCACCGAGAGTTTGATTCTATCCTCAAACCTGATGAAGGAAAAGGTTATTTATCATTACGGTAGATGCCTTCTAGAGCCAGGAGCGTGAGGTAATCATTATGTCTTGTGTCCGAGCTTCAAATCATGGGGTTGGGTTGTAGCTGTTTTTCCCCGCGTGAATGAGGCGCTAGCACGAGATTGCAGAGAAATTTGGGTTAAGGGGCAAGCAGTGGCATTGAAACAATCATATGCGTATGGAGATGGCGTTTTAAACCAGGCATGTTCAACCTGCCCTTGCAATCTTCTGCTACCCTTTTATTATGTCATGAATTGAATGTCCTTCTATTTTCTTTTATTTGTTATGGCATTTAGAATGGGCTTCTGCTTTTTCCTTGCTCCTCAATTAATTGCTCTCTGGCTTCAAAAATGGTATTTTGTAGCATAAAATTATTTCACAATGGACAAAATGAATGAACTAGGTAAACAGTAAAACTTAACCTTGTTTATATTATAGTTACTGCAATTGTCTGATCAATAATGGTAATTTATGAAAAGCTATCTCAAACCGATTACAATTCTAATTCCAGTTAAAAAGAAAAATGGCTAGGTTGCTTTATGACGGCCTGATAATGATTTTATTCTAAATGGATGTAATAGTGAAAGGCAGAAATTAAAATTGTATAGTTTTCTCTTTCTTGGTAAAGTGTATGATGTTATAGACATTATATGTAAATTATCTTCCTTGTGAATCGAACTCTATAGTAGCAGATGTTTTCTTTGGAGCGACTATTAGAATAGGTCCGAGTAGACTGTCGTGAGATAGATGGGTAAACCCAAGCTATTCATATGTTGTTTTAGAGACAAAAGAGAAGGCATAGTTCGTAGGAAGAGTATTTTACCTTGTATTGTTCCCCTTCACTGACTGGTTAACCTTGTGATTGGTGACTTGAGTTGGGTCACGGTAGAGGATCTTGTGTCGATTCACTTATATTTTCAACAGACTATCCCTTGCTTGTTTAAATTCAAGTATCGAATTCTATTAAATCCATTTTGTAGCTTAGCAAACCTTCAATAATTCAGGTAGGGACTTTCTGAGTAAGTGTTGACTGAGGCATGTGTGAAATTAGAATGGTTATCTTTCTTCGAATTGGGTTAGACTTGTATGAAAATGAAAAAAATGTGATCGACTCAGTTACATAGTTTAGTGAGCTAAGTCCTTAACTCTTACAATGATCATACGAGGGGTGGATTACGGGTTTATTGCTGATTATGTGATGTAAGATAATAACAACCTTTGGTGAAAAGACTTCTTCTTGATCCTTGCCTGTGTAGTCCAACCATAATTCTTGTATGTAATTTTAGTCGGATAGAATCTAATTTATTTAACTTCTTGATGAAAAATAATTAGGTTTGGTGAGAATTGCTTGGTATCTTGAACCTTCAGATTTACTTATAATTGTTGTGAGTATTATATGTATGTTGGTTTATTCAGCCGAGTGAAGTTAACTTTAATATCTGACTGATTTGTGTTTAAATATGGTTGGGGCCTATATTCTTCCTAAAACATGGATGGTGCGTTAATGCAGTCTTGTTAACAAGTAATTTTGAATATGTTAATTCATTTGACCGATCTTTATCTTTTTGGTTAATAATAATAGAATGATGTTTGGGTGTTAGATTTCAATCACGTAATCCATAGGATTACTTGACTGAAATCTCAATACTCTCAGCCTTGTTGTCCTCACCAATAAGGTCTCACC
Source organism: Taxus chinensis (assembly GCA_019776745.2). Lineage (NCBI taxonomy): Eukaryota > Viridiplantae > Streptophyta > Pinopsida > Cupressales > Taxaceae > Taxus > Taxus chinensis. The sequence goes on along the minus strand of CM034155.1, from coordinate 460,910,649 downwards.
TTGATTATCTTTGGAATATCTCTCTCACTTGAATATTGGGATTCCTCCTTGTGGGCTGGTATAAATCTCGTCATCTTGTGAAACATGTTGATTATTGGTTTGTGTTTTGATCCATTCTTGAGTTTAGAATTTTGCTTTCATGATATTATAAAATGTTAGCTTACTGTTGCAATGGGTAGTCTTAACATGCTCAGTTCTCGCGAACTGATTCCAGCTAGTATTTGTGTAGATGTATTGTGCGAGTAGATTAAAGGAAAGAGTTGTAAAGGTTTCATCAGTACAATTTATGAAATTCCTTGTAAAAAATGTCCAATGTGAGGTAAATTTTGTAACAGTGGTTGCAAAGGAATTTAGAAGACCTCTTGCCTTGGGTTGTTCAGAATTTGCGTGAAGATGTTATGTTGTCCTTCTGTAGTAAACTGGTAACTTATATTTGTGGGAAATGTTATTAAAACTTTCACTTGCATAAGCATTGTAAAACTTGGATCTTGAGAATTAAGTGTTAATTTAAATCTTTCTGAGGCTCTTTATTGATGTGTTATATGTAAGTTGTAATGGGGTGGTTTTCCTTACAGAGGTTACCTAAAAGTTTTATTCAAAGAAATTGTTGTGGTTAGATCCCCTTGAAAGCAAACATTGCCTTAAGTAATAAAGAGTGAGACTATCCTTGCAAAGTGATTCTATATAGCGTGTTATCCCTAACTGAACTAGTAAGATTACTCTTTTTGGTGAATGCTAAAGACAAGCTTAAAGAAAACAATGGTTAGTTTCTAATAAGATTTAACAAGTAGGAGAAGAAAATTTTGAAACCACTCAATTTATCTCTCAGCCTATTTAAAAGTAAGTGGCTTCCTCTGGATAAGCTCTTTCGGTGAAGCCTAAGTAAGAGCGCTAATAACTATGTATAAAACCTCGAGCTTCAATTAAACCTTAGAATGAACTAATGTCGTCTTAAGGGTGAACTCATTTGACCTTCTTCCTTTAAATAGGAAAATAACTCCCAACTCGAGTTGCCCAAGTAAAATCTAGCTAACTCTGACTAAATCTACTCTAGGTGGTCGTGTTTGAAAATTATCTAGTATGGTTAATATCTCATCATTGTAGCTCAGATCCACACCTGCAAGGGGCATTTTTGAAAATGGATGTTCTAATGAAAATTCAACATAATTATGCTTTCATGTATACAGAACAATTTCCTATAATGTCATTTCTTTGTTGTGCATTTCAATTGATATTAAACTTGATCATTTATGAAAGTATTTCTAAAGGGAAAAACCAAAAGCAAAAAATCTATTTTTGCATTTGCATACCGCAGGTACTATTGCTGCAATGCATCCCTTGTTATTCATGTAAACAAGTCTCTGCTAAACATTTGAAAACATAGATGTACACATTTAGGTATATTCCCTTTTTCTATTTTTCTGGGTTTCATTGACGTAAATTTATTTGTGTGTTGTTCTACTCAAAACATATGGTTGGTCGCTACCTGTTAATATTCGATTTCTACATGGGATGGGGACCCATTTCTTGGACCATAGTTAATAAAGGATATGTCTCAACTTTTTGAACCAATTAAAATGTGCGAAAAAATTGAATCAGTAGTTTCAAGTAAAGGAAGAAAACAATGACAGATAAGTTGAAAGGTTGCCGTATTTGAATACAAGTCAATTAATATTTGATTTCTATATGGGATGGGGAGCTATTTGCTGGAACACAGTTAATAAAGGATGTCTCAAATTTTTGAACCAATTAAATGTATGCTAAAAAAATTAGTTCAATAATTTCAAGTAAAGGAAGAAAAGTATGACGGATAAGTTGAAAGGTTGCCATTGAATACAAGTCAGTTAATATTTGATTTCTACATGGGATGGGGACCCATTTTTCAGACCACAATTAATAAAGGGTGTCTCATCTTTTTGAACCAATTAAACATTTGTGAAACAATCAGTTCAATAATTTCGAGTAAAGGAAGAAAAGTATGACATACAAGTTGAAAGGTTGCCATTGACTACAAGTCAGTTAAAATATATCTAATATAAATATTTTACTTAAGAAAATGACTATTTAGTTAATGTTTAATGTGAAAGATTATAAAACTATCATTATATCAAAAGTAGTTAATTAAAATTTAATATAAGTAATTATAAAACTATTACTACGATAAACCGTATCAATCGTATATTTTTTATCCTTTTAGTAATCAACATATAATTCTTTGAAAATGATAATAAAATGATTATAAAAATATCTAATGTTTACTTAGAAAATTTAAATGCACTATAATAATTTGTCGATCAATCATTCTAATGGTAATTATAGTTCTATGAATTTTATTTGAAATTTGAGTAATTTACATAGATTTTTCTTATTAATAGATTGTAGTTACATTGATATTTATAATTTATAATTTTGAATGTATAATATTTTAGTACAATCATAATTATGAAGAAAGAATATAAGGAAATTTCATAGTAATTAATTTGAATAAAATTGAGTACCAATGATTAAATGTAAAAATTAAAACAAAATAGAGTATTTTATTTGAATAAAATTATCGGATCCAAAAGAAATTGAAATGAGAATTTAATGTAGCCAAATAAGAACAACCAAATATACTGTTTGAAAGTTTCATATATAAATTTAAGAAACATAAAATGGAAAAGATAGAACACTTGAATTTGAAAAAGTAAAGAATATTTTATATTATAAAATTAAATGAACGTGAAATAAAAATTGTTAGTTAAATATTAGAATCTTAAAAATAGAGAAAATCTAAAGTTAAAATATTTAAATATTGAATTATGAGAATTTTTAGGAATTTAAAGTTCATAATTTGTAATTTACAAATCCCAAACTTGAATGTAATCACTTAACTTTTAAAATCCCAATAATAAGTTATAAATAAATGTTTGATTTTAAAAACTTTATATTTCCAAATTATCAATAAAATTTAAGAAACATAAAATGAAAAGATAGAACATTGATAAAAAGTAAAGAATATTTTATGAAAAAATGAACGTGAAATAAAATTATATTACATGTCTAAAATGGAAATTTAATGTTTGTAATATTGACATAAAAATCTATAACTTTTAAATAAAAAATCTCAAAATGAAAAGTAAAACAACATAAAAATATAGAAAACCTTAAGATTTTGAAACATAAAATCTTAATAGTGAGAAAAAGACTTGGAAAGCACAACACTTACGCATAAAAACATTGAACAAAAAATTATAGCATTAAAAAACTTCAAAAATGAAAACACCTAATTATAAAATGAATTTAAATTATAATCATACTTGTAAATCTTAAAAAAACATTGAAAATACAAAAAACTTCAAAAATGAAAAATTTTATAAATGCTAAGACATAATAAATTGAAAAGTATCAAATGACAATCCTAAAAGTAGATAAAATTACACTTATTTATAATATCTTAATACTTCAAGAATAAAACTAAAAAACTTATAGAAAACAATTGAATTAAAAAATGGAGAAAATTTACTTTTAAAACTTTAAAATACCTTACAAAATATTTCATTTTTTCAAAATTTAACTTAAATTATTAAATAAAAAATCTTCCAACATAAAAAAAATAAATTAATAAGAAAAACTTTGAAAGTTAGAACTGAAAAATAATAAACTAAAATACTTAAAACTTAAAGACACTAAGATCCAATAAAATAACTTTAAATTTTAATAATATTTATAATTAATAATTATATATGGATCTAAATAATTTTTAAGAAATATATATTTTTCTTAAGTTACTTGTTTTATATTTCTTACAATAGTAACCAATAACTTTATTAGTTTATTTTTGAATTCCTCTCATGAACCTCCAACTTAATTATCATGTACATCCTCATCCTCAACCAAGTTGATCTACTATTTAATTTTAAATAAAATAATTTCCAATAATACAAAAAAATTCAATTTATATTAATAATAGAAGTATTATAATATTTTTATCTAAATAAATAAGTAAACAATATCCAAAAAATCAATTTCACAATTTAAAAAAAAAAGTAGACAAGAAATAGAAGTACACGTTCCACATGAGTCCAAAAAAAAAGAGAACAACTGGATTTAGTATAAATATATATGTCTAGCTTCAAGTCAAACATAATTATTTATAATGCATAAAGCCATAAAAGGAATATAAGATCATTATTAAAATAATGTCTAGAATATTTTAATGCGAAGGAGGAGTATTCACTTGCTAGTGCAGAGGATTTTGCCCTAATTATGGACCTGAATTTGGGAGAGACAGCTAGTCCCGATCTGGAAGTAACACGTGGAGAACAAAAAGTTAAACGGTCTCCTTTGTATTTCCAAGCCAACAGAAATTTCTAATTCAAACTCCTCTATCCTAGATCAACCTAATCCCAAGGAGGTAGTCAGTTGACAACATTCTGGAGATAGATCAACTGATGATAAAAAAAAAATATGCTGACCGTTGGGAAAAGTCATTTAGGGGAAGTTACCAACTATGAAAATTTAATGACTGATTCTCTCCTACATGACTTAGAACAGAAGCACGAGGAGTTTGGAAAAAAAACTGCACTTGTAGGGTCAACTTAAAATTTGAACGTTGCTTCCAATTTGGTGAGTTCCCCATGAAATAATGTTCGAAATGTATACTCAAAGTCTTTGGGGGAAAGTGGACATCTTTGTTCCGAGTGAAGGTGAGGATGGATGGACAAAAGTTAATGAAAAGGTCACACATACGATTCATCCCACCATGACTTGCAACAAGGGTAGGAAATAATTATTTTCCTTGTTGTGGCAGTTAGTCCACTTTCATTGTGCTTCATGTTTAATTTTAGCTTCTTGGTCTTCCTCTTATCTGTAATATTTCTTGATTTATCTGGCTTTTGAGCCTCCCTGTATCACGGGGTACGGTCCCCTCTAAAAAACAACTTTTTACCAATAATAAAAAAATAAAGTCTAGAATATTTTGCATCTTTAATAAGTTTTCATTATGTCTTGTTTGCATTTGTAAATTTTACCCTAAATTGAATAATCTATAATACATGTAAAAAACTATAGTCAACATAAATTTTACTCGCTGTGTTTTAGAATTTTTCTTTTAATTTAAAAAAAAAATCCACAATCTTCCAATTCCTACCCAAATAAAAATACCCTTAAATAAAGAATTTAAAAAATAAACATTAAATGGATGGTACATTTTATAGGAAGGATAATAGAGTTGTTATTACACAGTCAAAATATTTTTTATATTATTTTTGTTTCACAAAATAATTAGGCCCATAGGCATCTATATAATTCAATATTTGCGGCCCTTTGCAATCTGATTTCTAAACTTGCGGCACTTTTCCATCCAATTTATAAACCTTCTGTGGAGTCCCTTTCTATATGTTGTATGCCATTTATACCAATGACATAAATTATTAATTGAAAATTAATTCCCATCAAAGAAATTGTTAATTAAAAATAAAATATTATTAAACAGTTCAACCGCTTTGCTATGCTTTATTTAGGTTTTATTTTTTAATTTCCTTTCACTTGCATTCATATGAAATATTTGATAGGGGATAACTCATATGAGGCAGGTTGGGACTGGTTAGGTTGCCAGTAATCTGCACCTCCTAGAATCATAAACTTGTAAGTCATAATTCAACACTTAATTTTTTTTTAGATTAGGTAATTTTTTGGTTTTGAGGGGACCAAAAATCCCACCAATACATTAGGAGAAGATACATTAATGAAGAGCCACGAAAATGCCTCTACTAATAGCGAAGAGAGACAACGAGAGACAACACAAAAAAAGTCTAGATTATTCTAAAAGGATAAAACGAGATAACCAAGACTTGCTAACAGACAAAAAAACTATGTCAAACGAGCTTGACTTAGCTCTTAATAATCCATCCCGTTCTCCAGAAGTCCCACATGAGAAACTCCACGTTACACGTGCACATTTTTTTCATTGGAGAATAGTCCACGCTTCCCCCATGGTGTACGCCGTACCCATCATCAAAGCCTCATTCAACTCAACCACCAACGAGTACGACCCATGCCCTCAACAAGCCGTCTCATTGTACGCATGCCCCAACAAAGGACCCAGCCTAGGACCCAGCCGCATTAATGTGGTATTTTTAATTTGAAGAGACCCACTCTGTGTGACAACTTCCAACCCCATCGCCGCTTGACAAGCATAAACCAGGCCATCTCTTGTAAGGGAATTTTTGACTGTGTTGTCTTATTATTCCATTCTGAAGAATAACCATCTATATAAAATGTGTGGGTTTTATATTGCACATTGATTTCAACGACTGGTTCTACTTCAATCCACTCATAAAATAGATCGGGGATTAAGATTCTCTCAGATACATCCACTAAGCTTCCATCCACATTCATATACTCCGACGGCACTTCCTTATGTGAAAAATGAAAAATAAAGTAAAGTACACTCAGTTAGCTAATAGGAAATCCTTTTCATAAAAGAAAAAAATTGAAGCCAGGAAATCAAAATTCCTTGTAGGAAGAAGGCTAACCATTAGCGTAGAAAAAAAATTAGAAACTAGAGCCACTGTTCATTACCTGCAACATGTGAATGGAATTTCCTAATACTGCATTAATGAAAGTAACTCTTCAATATTTTGCAACTTCTGAAATCTCTCAATTTTAAGAGTTTCTAGGAATCTCCATTTGGAAACATTGTACAATTTTTTACCTTCCGGTGTGAATAATTCCTAACATTATCATTTAATGTGAAATAATATTATCATTCAAAGTATAAAATATTTAAGAGCATGATATATGTGTGTGTGTGGCCATTTATTATTTCTTCGGGATAATTTTTTTATCCCAAACTAATTAATATTGTAATTGAATTAGCAGTTAATATATTCCTCTTGTGTTTTTCTTTCTTTATGTGTGTGTGTGTGTGTGTGTGTGTCTGTATGGCTATTTATTATTTCCAAACTCCATGAATTTTGTTGGGATAATTTTTTATCTCAAACTAGTTCAATTTATAATTGAATTAGGAGTTAATATAGTTCACTTTTGTTTTCTTTATCTCGAGTATTTTTTTATTAAATAGAGTAATAAGGCAGATTTCAAATCCTAAACAAATGAAAGATAGGATTTTAGACACCAAAGCGAAAGAACAAGAAATAGGGCCCTACAGGCCCAAGGAGAAGCAAATAGAAAAACCTAAATCACAACACTAGGAGACCACCAAAGAAAATAGGGCTCCTTAAAACAAGTTGGCAATAACTACTTGACAACTAACACAAGGAGCCACCCAAACATCCAGGAGCCATCCCCAACTGAGAAACCAGACTAAACAAAAGAGGAGATAAAACTAACTCCTAACAGAAGGAGAGAGACATGAAAGTTTCTCGTTTCTAGAATGGGCTTTACACCATCCCTCTTCCTCAAGAGCGTGCTTAATAAACTCAACATGATTTAGAAAACCGAAGGTATGAAAGATATAGCTGTTATAATGTTACCCTTGCAAGAAATCAAACACTTTGGGTTATTGGGATCAAATTCCCTAAACGAAACCTCCTTCAAGACTGGTTTTTTAATGTCAAGACCAATTTCAATATTCCTATCAAATGGGCTTTCAATCGGTTCTTTAGCTTGTTCCTTATTAAATTTGCATCGATCTTCTTCAAAATAATACACAACCCTATTCAATTGATTCTCTGGGAAAGGTACATGAGATTTTTTAATAGAAAACTCCGTTTCATAGAAGAATCATCCTCATCCCCTGTATCTTTGTTCAAGGTTTCTACCACCGCCTCCTCATAAATCGCGATGTAATATTTTGCAACGTATGACATCTCTCAATTTTAAGAGTTTCTAAGGATCTCAGTTTGGAAACACTTGACAATTTTTTACCTTCTCCAATGAATAATTCCTAAAATTATAATTCAATGTCAAATAATATTATCATTCAATGTCTAAAATATTTAAGAGCACCATACATGTGTGTATGTGTGTGTGTGTGTGTGGCACCATACATGTGTATATATGTGTGTGTGACACCATACATGTGTATATATGTGTGTCTGTGTGGCCATTTATTATTTCAAAACTTCATGAATTTCGTCAGGATAATGTTTTATCCAAAAGTAGCTCATATGGGAATTGAATTAGGAGTTAATAAAAATCCACTGGTGTTTTTGTTGTCTCAATTATTTTTTACTAGATAGGGTAAAAAGGAAGATTTTGAAGGGATCATGAACCCTAAACAAACAAAAGATAGGAATTTAGGTACCAAAGTAAAATAAGAAGAAATAGAGCCCTACAGACCCAAGGAGAAGCAAATATAAAAGCCTAAAACCTGACAACATGAGAGCATCGAAGATAAGATGGCTCCTTAAAGAAATCCAAATAAAACTACTTGACCACCAACACAAGGAGCAACCCAAACATCAAGGAGATAACCCCAATTGAGAAACCAAGCTCAACAAAAGAGGAGCTAAAATTAACTTCTAACATAATGAGGGAGAGACGAACGTTTTTTCGTTTCTAAAATAGACTTTACACCATCCCTCTTCTTGAAGAGCGTGCTTAATGAACTCAATATGATTCCTAAAACTGAAGGTAACACAGATATAAATTTTATAATGTGATCCTTGCAAGAAATCCAACGCTTTGAGATTATTGGGATAAAATTCCCAAAAATAAACCTCCTTTAAGACTAGTTTTTCAATATCAAGAACAATTTTGATATTCCCATAAAATGGGATGTCAGTCAATTCTTTAACTTGTTCCATATAAAATTTCCACCATTCTTCATCAAGATAATCCACAACCATATTCAATTAATTCTATGGAAAGGTACATGATATTTTTCAATTACAACCTCTAGTGTTTCGTGCCTAGAAGAGGAATAATCCACATCCCCTGTCTCATTGTTCTAGGTTTCTGCCACCTCCTTCTCATCGATCGCCCTACCTACTAATTCCTCCTCATCAGTCGAGCTAACCCCCATAGCAATTTGTTTATGGGGAAAAGGCAGATTAGTGGTTGAATCAGGGCTAATAAAGCAATAAAGAATCAAATCCAACTCAAAGAGGACCCGCGTCCCCACTATTTTAGTGAGCCCCACCCTGCTCACCAGCTTCATGACAAGTGCTTCAAGTATTGTATTTATAGCCTGCATGCTATCTCCATAATGGTGCTAAATTTTTCACCATGTGAATCCAACTCACCTCTTCCTGAAACCCCAACAAGGTGCTCCTCTAAAGCCAATGACCCACAATCTAGATCCTTTCTACCTAAGGCAACTCCAACAACTACTAGCAAAGTTTCCTGCGGCAAAAATTGTTGTAAGACACCACCTAAATTCCTGTAACAGAGAACCGATTTTTTATACTAAACCTGCTTGGAACAAGACCCTTCTTTGTACCCAGCTTCCCTATAAGTCCCGCAAAACACAGGGGAAGATCTATTGACCAAATTTTGATCCTAGGTCCCAAACATAGAGACAAGGTGAATAGAAGACGACAACTTCTTCCCCACCTCCACATTGACACATATTTTTTCACATAAATATCGATTTTCTTATTTAGTAGTTGAATACACATCTAGGATACAGCCCAGGGCTTTAGAAATACCAATGATAACTTAGTTATCCAAAAAATCCAAGGGTATGGGAACCATCCTGACCGAAACTGGAAGAGAATCAGGGTTAAGCTCCTACTGGGACATGTGAGGTATCTATTTGGAGATGTGCAGAATGTTCCTCCAATAGAAGAAATGCCCTCTCGTAAGGGAATTGATAAGATCTGATTCACCAACAAATGAGAAGAGGAAACCCTTATCAAATAGGGAAAACACTAAAACACATCCATGCCATTTTATTTTTGCCCATAATCTGATTGAGTCGATCTTAGGCCTTAATCTTTACTGTCCACATTTTATAGCCTTGCTTCTCTACTAACTTCTCTACTCATAGATATGATTTGACATGTTTTGGACATTATATTATGTTATTTGATCTTCATGGACATGTATGGTGATTTAGGCATGTAGCACCAATTTAGCTTTGGTTAGTATGTTGACAAATTTTATTAGATGTTGTGTATACTAACATATTGCTATGTTATTTGGGCCTAATTGATATCTGATGGATACATAGTTTAGTCACACATTTTGATTATATGAATTATTTGATTGTTTATGAGAACACATAATAGTATGGATGTATGTACGTTATATGTATTTCAATTGCTAACACATGACGAATTGTGTCAAAGTGTGCATATTTCTCATTTATGATTCCATGTTGATGTTGTGATATAATAGATTTACATGTTTAGACTTGTTTGTTTATTGAATAGTTGATTTACACTTGTATTGGGTAGATGTGATTAATGTGTGCATTGAGTGTGCAAGTAACAGGGCACATGAGAATGTGGGTTTCAGAATGACTACACAATTTGCGCAAAAATGGCCCACGGGACTAAGTCCTAACCATATTAGCTGTATGAGGCATTATTGTTTAGTTGTATTGTCTAGGCACCACGAGTGACCCTTATTTGTAATGTTGTAATTCATGTAAAATTAATTATGTTTAGCTTGTTTTATTTTGTTAAGTAAACTAGGGTTGGGGACTTAATGGTCTGCACTTGCATTTAGTTGGTATTTGTGTAAGTGTGTGTGTTAATTTAAGAGGATTGGGGTCACATGAGCACCCTTGAGTGGGCCCCACATCCTCTACATATGTGCCCAAATGTGCCAAACCCGCAATTAGGCCATTCATTGCATATTAAGTGACCTCTTTTGGTTTTGGGTGTTCACTTAGCATGAAAATAGGCCTTGGACCATACCTCTAAGGTAGGGGAGCTTAATTTCAAGGCATGGAGGGAGTTTCCCTCCCATTTACCCTCTCTTTTGTCACCATCCATGTAATATATGGTTTGGAATGTATGTTGTGAAAATTTACATAAGCTTGTCTCATATAATTTTTGGGTGATTTATGACAAGGATCTTTAAATGTGAGTTTATCTTTTATTCTTTTTATTTTGGGAATATCGACTTGGAGGGAAGAGAGGGGTGACACTTGTCACCCCATCATTTGTGATGAAATTTATTTTTCTTTCCTCAAATACTCCCTCATGAGGGATAAGGACCCTTTTTTAGATTTTTCTAGGTATTTGTAGACTTTTGGAGTAAGAGTTTTCTTGGACAAGGAATTGGGAAAAGATTAGAGATTTGGAGAGCTTGTCGAGGTAGGATCTTTGATCTCATTTTATTTAAGTTTGCATGTTAGATCTTTTATTTTGTTATAACTCAAAAGTGTGTGTCTTTTTGCTTATGTTGTATATTTCTTGGGTATGTTATTTGTTATTTTCTCCATCCATCATATGGCTTGATGGATTTCCGAGTTTTTCTAGGGAAGAGGGGGGAATTTTCCCTCTTAAACCTCATGGCTTAATGGGCAAGACATGTTGGTTCTTTTTATTCCCCTCATATGGTTTGAGGTGGGGAAGGTTGTTCATATAGTTTTAACCCCCTTCCCCATCATTGGAGAGGAAACCCAATGGTTTTTAAAATCCTCCCAAGGAGGATTTTAGGTGACTGGGTGGTGCAATAAGGAGGAATTGTTGTCTTAGAGGGATAAGGAGTTTTTATGAAGAATCTTGCAAGTGTGCATCTTATGGTACTCTTTGGCACTTTTGGATGTCTCATCTACTCTTTCCCATTGATTAGGATGAATATGGTTTTTTCCTCTCTTCTTGTTTTTCGTAAATTTTATGTTCCATTAGTGGAGGAGTTAGTCTTGCATGTGATATACTTGTGTGTATTTTATCCCTTATTCTTGTGCACATTTTTTGAAGCTACCTCTCTCTCCAACATGCTTGGGGGAAGATGGCATTTCTTCCAACCTTTAGAAAGGCATGTAATGATTCCTGTAGAATGGGTGGTAAAACAAGCCTTTCTCTATGTGTTGGATTCTTTGGTGACGAGCACAACATTGGAGTTCAAGTTTGGAATATGGTTGGAATTTGCTTGATAACTTGGACTCATGTTGTTCCCAAAATTTTGGTAAAGTTTTACTTATTTTAATCACCTGAATATGGCTTTGTTGGACCTTCTATGTACTTGTAAAAATCCCATTTTGAGATTGGGATTGCTTTGGAAACTTGTATTACATTAGTTCGTGTATCCTCTTTCAATATTGTAAAGAAATCTTGTAAATTGTTGCTTTGTGCATCATAAGCATCTTGATATATGATTTCCTTGTGATAATAATTTTAGAGCTTAAAATTCATTGTTATGTAAGCTATTATTGCATTGAAAACATTCTAAGAAAATTTGCATCGTGAAAATAAATGAAAGGAATATTAATTACAACTTTTTCTATTGAAAGATGGTTTTGTATTCTATTATTTTGTTCCTCAACTGAAGTGATTTTTTTTTTACTTTTGGTAGAAGTTGTATAAATTGATTGATTCTCCTTTGAAAAGAAAACTTGCATTTTTCATTATATATGGGTAGTGTAAAAATAAGTTTTGAATTAGAGGAATTTTAATGCGATTTGTTGCAATATAAGTATTCTCTTTTAATTTATAAAAAAATCAAAGAGAGTATTTTAGAGAGGGTAGATTGCTAGCAAATGATATTTAAATCTGCACCTTTTTACATACAACATGTAAAAATTTGAGCATTATTTTCCAATGAAAAAAAATATATTCTAAGAATCCATTTGAATATTATATAGTTAAAACTTGTGTTAATAAAACCTTTTTCTCTTAAGTGATTTAATATTTTAAAATAGTTCGTTTTATGATGTTGGTATATAGTTAAATAAATCTGGTATAAATATACATACATACATACATACATATATGTATACATATACATATATATATGTATATATATATATATATATATATATATATATGTATATATATACATATATATATGTATATATATATATATATATATGTATATATATACATATATATATATGTATATATATATATATATATATAAACACATATATTTATGTATACATATATGTATATATATACATATATATATGTATATATATATAAATATATGCATTTATATATATATATATATATTTATATATATATATATATATATATATATATTTATATATATATTAGAACCTATCATTTTTACATTTTGTAATTATTTTAGTGTAGTATATAATATAAATATATTTAAACAAATTTAGTATAATTTATTAATTATTATATATGTGTGTGTGTGTGTGTGTGTGTGTGTGTACACACACACATATTTAATTATAAAATAAAATTACAATATCAAATTAAAAAAATAGTAATAAAAAGATTTGGTGACAAATTTATAAGTTTTACAACAAAAATAAAAGTTTGGAGGGGCCAAGCCCTCTTCAAACCTGTGCCAAACTCCAACCTCTGCCTTTCCTCTAAACCCCCAACATTCACTACTCCATCCATAGACCCCTACATCCATGCTACCACACATCCCTTGCACACCCCACAACCCCTCACTCCTTTCCTTTCCATCGTAACCCCACTCAAAAAGCTATAACTTTTACACAATTCACCGCCCTTGGTAAATCAAACTTTGCGGATTTCTTACTGTGGGTTCTCAAAATAATCTGATTTTTACACTATTACACACACACACACACACACACACACACACACATGCATATTTTCCTTCTTTAATTAAAAAAAATGGGTATACCATATACCTAACCAGAAAAGAGTAATGGTAAAGGAAAAATACAAAAAATAATAATAACGGATCTTGCTCAACGTGCATAAAGAAGAAACAAAAAAAAACCAAATGAGAAGAGTAAGAAAACATAAATATTAATTAGGGAATTTCTAGGGAAGCACAAAATAAAGGGCCAAGATTAGTTTGATACTAGGATTCACATTTAATCCCACATTACTCTTAAGTCATGGGATTTTGTGGGATTAGGAAAAGAAATTAAATGAAGGGTGTGTGGGTGCTAATTAAATAACAACAGGGAAAATAATTAAATTAAAATGGGTGTGTAGACTTTCTATTTTGACCCTAGCAAACATTTTGTAGAAATAAATAAATAAATTTTGAATTGGGGTAGTAGTTAATTAATTGGGTAAATCAAATTAGTATATAATGATTAATAACGAGAATTGGATAAGTATAGTATTAGTATTTACTTTTTAAAAAGAACAATTTCCAAAAAATTTAACTACCATTTCGTGTGGTTTTCCATGTCCTGAGGCAAGGCATTACATTTGGTATCAAAGCGATGGTTTGCACACATGGACACTTTCGGTAAAATATTTAATTAGATATTAATATTTTAATAACATTAAAAGAAAACAACTAAAATTTTTCCATAACCTTTTACCACTTAATAATCCATTTTCTTACTTCATACAAAATATGGCACTTGCAAGACATTGATCCATTAGGGACTTGGGATGTAGATCACCTATGCCTGATTCACAGGAACTCGAGTTCAGACCTCAGATTTTAGAGGCTCTCCAGTAGCTGATACAAGTTGTGCACCAACACCTTCCACCACCGTAGCAGGAAAGAGAGGAGGATGTCCATTCAGGAGACAAGGAGCCGATAGGAAAGGATGCACACTCGGAGCCACTAGAGCATGATACCCAGAGGTGGGAGAGGTTTCCTTGATCTGTCATAGCCATTCACACAACTTTGAGGGACCATTTTCAGATAAATGAACTCATTCACTTGTTGAACCACATTTCCTTGATCTTGATACAAGTAGTGTGATTAGAGGCCATCTTCACTTACATTCAGCAACGTAAACTAGCACTACGGATGGATTTGGGGTGGAGTCATGGCTCCTCTTCCTTGATAGTTTCTTTGGATTGCACTCTTACAAGAGCAATGTCAAAGCTAGGTTCGCCATACACCTCCTCCAGATGCTGTAGGTATTTGGAGGAGGAATGAGGAGCAGAAGTTCCAATTTACTTAGGATATAGTGATTTGAAATTTATTCGTGGAGCATTTCAAGGCTCATTATATGTCAGATAATTTCATGAAGAAGAGGATTGATGAGTTTCATGACTTACAACAGGGCTCTGACATAATGGCACAGTATTAGAGCAGGCTCCGGGATCTGTTGCATTATGTGGACTACCTGCAAGACAAAATATTATAGGTTAGTTTCTTTAAGGCCTGAATGTAGACATAACAACAATAGTTAGGATGCTATCTCCTCCCAAACCTAATAAGTTTGTTTTGAATCCCTACTTAGCTGAGGATAACATTACCATGACATAGGAATAACAAGATAGGAATAACCAAAAATTTCAGGAAAATATGCAGGTCTTTCAGAGTAAGAGGTCATGAGGGACAAGACCACCCCCTAGAGGAGGATTTATTCCTCCTCTAGTAGTATCAAGGGCTCCAAAACATCTAGAATAGCAGACACAACATCAAGGACACAAATACTAGAGGGATAGAAATACTTAGAGCTTATGTAGATGTGGTACTTGAGGAGGTTTTAGTGGAGCTAGTTATACGACAAAGGGTACTCAAAAAATATATCCAGCTTACATGTAGTAATCTATTAGGGTTGGGATGACATGATCAGTTCACCAGAGTATAGGAGGAACCCCATCTTAGAGGGGTACAAGAGGATGTTTTATTTTTGGGTCCTCTAATCACTATGTTTGTATGTGCCCAAAAAAACCCACTACCATGCATATGCAGAGAGTCCCTAGGTCTGAGTAGATAGTGGGTGATGTAGGACATGCCCATCGTGTATATATAACATTTGATAATTTAAAGGTAGAGCATTAGGCCACAATTATTGAGATGATAGGTACTGTCAGGGATATTTCTATCTCAGTACTATTTGATTCAAGTCCTTCAAATTCTTTTATATCTCCTTCTGTAGTGGAACAATGTGGGCTAGTTGTGGCTAGGAAGCCAAACAATTGGTAGGTTCAGTTGGACTCTTGGGAAAAACTCTCTGTGGACTCATATGTGGAGATTTGTGTACCTTATGTAGGATTCTTCTCCACTACACTTGACCTTCGAGTTATACCTCTAGTATCATATCAGGATTTTTAGGTATTGATTGGCTCGAAGATCATCAAACCAAGGTAGATTGCAGGAATAAGGTCATTGAGTATTAGGATGATCTTAGGAGTGTAGTTATTATTTAAGGGATGCGTAGGCCTATCTCTTTGCACATGATCTTGGATAAGAAACTCAAGGGGAGCATGCATAAATATTTTCTGATCGATCAGAGAGAACTCCATAGAATTCACCCTTAGATGAACATGGAATTTTGAGGGAGTATGTAGATGTATTTCCAGGTGAGCTTCCAGTATTACCACCCCATAACGAGGTGGATTTCACCATTAATTTAGTGGTAGGATCAACACCAGTTTCTAGTCCACCCTATCGAATGATGACTCTAGAGATTCATGAGCTCAAGATACAGTTAGAGGAGTTGTTAGAGAAGAGTCTCATTTTTCCTAGTGTATGTCCATGGGGAGAGCTAGTCATATTTGTGAAGCAGAATTATGGTTGTCTCAAAATTTACGTAGACTTCACGTATCTCAACAAAGTCACAATAAACAATAGTTATCGACTCCCTAGGATTGATTACTTGTTTGATCAGATGTGGGGAGTTAGAGTGATCTCAAAAATCTATCTCATGTCAGGTTATCATCGGTTGCACATATAAGATGTAGAAATTTATAAGACAACTTTTCACACACATTATGGGCATTATGAGTTCATATTTGTCCCTTTTGGTTTGACCAATACCCCAGCTATCTTCATGAGCCTAATGAATGGAGTATTCAAGACCTTTCTAGAGAGGTTTTTCTCATTGTTCCTAGATTATATATTGATATATTCTCATTCCAAGGAGGAACACAAGGAACATTTGAGATAGGTACTACATGTTTTGAGACAGTAGAACTTCTTTGGGAACTTGGAAAAATGTAGCTTATTTCAGATAGAGATTCAGTACTTGGGTCACATCATATCAGGTGAGGGTATCTCAGTAGATCCCTTTAAGACACATGTTATTATTGATAGGCAAATGCACACATCAGTTAATGAGGTGAGGAGTTTGTAAATGAATTTTTAAGGATTTATCACTATATTAATTGGTTAGAGAAGTGTGATAAGGACTTCTAGTTGCTTAAGGAACGGTTAAAAATGAATACTATTTTAGTAGTTTCGGACCCAACATAGGATTTTTTTGTTTGTATTGATGCATCACTAGAGTGTCTAGAAAAATTTGTTATATAGGAGCACCAGGTTATTTCCTTTGATTCACGTAAGCTCAAATATTATGAGATTAACTACCCTACTTATGACTTAGAGCTTGCAATAGTTGTTCATGCTCTTGTGCGTTCACATCATTTCCTTTTAGGTAGGGCATTCATTTTGAGGATAGATCACCATAGCTTACAACATATCTTCTCAAAAATTAACCTCAATTCTCACAAATGATGTTGGATGGAGTTACTATGTGAGTGCAACATCGAGGTGCAGTATATCAAAGGAAAAGAAAATGTTGTTTTAGATGCACTTAGTAGATGATGATATGTACTTTCATCCTTCACAATAAAATCAAACTTGAGAGGAAGGATTCTTCAACACCTTCTAAAGGACATGTTTTATGAGGATGCTAGGTAGATGTATGAGTCAGAGGTTTCATTAGGGGGTAGATATTTAGGGTGTATTTTAAAGGAAGATGGTTTATTTCAGTTCTATAGGCACATATATGTGCCTAAGTCTAGTGATCTTTGTAGCTTCAAACTTACAGAGGCTCATCGAGCCCCATATGTAGCACATCTTGGAGTGAATAAATTCATGCCGATGTGTGAGAGTTATATTATTTTCTTGGTCTTCAACAGTACGTAACAAATTTTTTAGCACATTGCCTTAAGTGCTAGATGGTCAAGGAAGATCTTTCTCATTCTACATGACTTTAACACCATCATGATATTCCCGAGTGCAAATGTTATGTGATCTCCATAGATTTCATACTAGGAATCCCTATTTATTCATATCATTATGATGCCATTATGGTCACTGTGGATAAGATAACCAAGGTTGCACATTTCTCACATCCAAGGTCACCTTTAATGCATAAGGCATTGCCAAAGTATTTACGGAGGATATTGTTAGATTATATAGGATTTTGAAGACCATCATCAATGAAAGGTATACCATTTAAAAATCACTTTTTTGGACTTCCCTTAAGACCACTCTGGGTACATAGATTAATTTCAGCTCAACATATAATCCAGAGATAGATGGACATACAAAGATGGTTAATCAGGTACTGGAGGTCATTTTAAGGATGTATGTGATGGAACAATGAAAGAATTGAGAATATTATATAAATTTTGTTTATTTTGCATAAAAAAAAAGCTATCACAGTTCCATTGGTATGGCTCCCTACAAGGATTTGTATGGTCGACCTTGCAGGACACCTCTGAGTTGGAAAAGACTAGATTATAGGATTAGTCTAGGACCAACTTATCTACATGACTTAAAGAAGCATATTTTTTAGATTAGGAAGCACCTTGAGAAGGCTAAAGCACACTAGAAGGCGTATGCAGACACCAAGAGGAATTATCTTCACCTCGTAGTGGGTGACAAAGTCTTCTTGATATTTTTATCACACAAGAGCCCAATCCGCTATGGAAAGGGTTCTAAGATATCACCTATTTTTTTGGGGCCATTTTATATTTTGGAGGTCATCGGTCTAGTTTCCTATCACCTAGATTTTCCACCACACCTTACACAGTCCCACGATGTATTTCATGTTTCTGTAATGCATAGATATGCACCTGATATCTCTTATGTTTTGGGTTGGTCAGAATTACATGTAGAGGATGAAGGATAATGGAGGTTGGAGCCTGTTTTTATAATAGAGCACCAAAGTTTGACCCCTTTGGGGTCAAAAGATGGACCAGGTCAGGCTGTAGTGGGATACATATGATTAGATGACAACCACTTGGGAGGATGCTTCACCATTGACAGTTAGATATCCTAATTTGTTTCAGTGACTTACAAGAGGAATTCTAATTTTAGGAGAGGGGGATGTAGTTACCACATTTTATAGGCTCAACTATCTTCCGAATTCTCTACTCATAGATATAATTCGACAGGGATTTCACATATTTTTGAAATTATGTTATGTTATTTTATCTTCATGGACATGTATGCTGATTTGGGCATGTATGCCAATTTAGCTTTGATTAGTATGTTGGCACATTTTATTCGATGTTGTGGATACTAAAATATTGAAATATTATTTGGGCCTAATTGATATATGATGGATACATAGTTTAGTCTCATGCTTTCATGATACAAATTATTTAATTTTTGTACGAGAATACATGATAGAATGGATGTACGTCATTTATATGTATTTCAATGACCAACAAATGATGAATTGTGTGAAAGTGTGCATATTTTTCATTTACAATTCCATGTTGATGTTGTGATATCATAGATTTCCATGTTTATACTTGGTCACTTATTAAGCAGTCTGATTTACGCTTGTATTGAGAAGATTCATTTAATGGGTGCATTGAGTGTACATGTTACAGGACACATGAGAACGTGAGTTTTAGGGTGGCCACACAATTTATGCACAAGCAACCCACAGGGATAAGTCCTAACCATGTTAGCTATATGGGGCCTTATTGTTTGTTTGTATTATTTTGGCACCATGAGTGACCCTTATTTGTAATATTGTAATTCATGTAAAATAAATAATATTTAGGTTGTTTTGTTTTGTAAAGTAAACTAGGTTAAGGGACTTAATGGTACCCACTAGTATTTACTTGGTATTTTTGTAAGTGTATGTGTTAATGAAAGAGGATTGGGGTAACATGAACACCCTTGAGTGGGACCCATATCCTCTACATATGTTCCCAAATGTGCCAAACCCGAAATTAGGCTATTTATGGCATTTTAAGTTACCCATTTTAGTTTTGGGAGTTCACTTAGCATGAAAATAAGCCCTTAGATGCTACATATTAGGTAGAGGGGCTTAATTTAAAGGCACGGATGGAGTTTCCATCCCATTTAACCTCTCTTTTGTCACCATCCATGTAATATGGTTTGGAATGTGTGCGTTGGGAAAAGTTACATAAGCTTGTCTCATATTCTTTTTGGGTAATTTGGGAGAAGGGTGTTTAAATGTGAGCTTATCTTTTCTTATTTTTATTTTGGGAATATTGACTTGGAGGTAAAATAGGGGTGACACATGTCACCCCCTCATTTGTGAAGAAATTTATCTATCTTTCCTAAAATAATCCCTCATTGGGGAGAAGGGGGACTTTTTTTGGCTTTTGTTTCTTGTTAGAAGACTTTCGGAGTTAGAGTTTTCTTGGACAAGGAATTAATAAAAGCTTATATATTTGGATAGCTTGTGGAGGTAGGATCTTTGATATCCTTTTATGTTTTTTTTATTGATAAAGCGGGTTGAAGGGATCCGTTCCCTATTTAAAAGAAGAGGATAAATCCTCTGGAAAAAAAAGTGCTACAAAAGCCAAAAAATAGTTGCATACCAACATTACAATAGATAGAGAAATCCTTAGATTACTTCCCCCCTGGGATGGAAAATAATCGTCAATACTGCCCATGTGTCCTTTTCTTTTTACACCTCTTTACTTCTTGTCATTTTCCAAGTTCAGATCAGATAACCAACATTAGGTCACTGAGGTTCGCCAATGCCATCAAATTACCTGGCACATAATCCTGATCTGATTTCAAACTTTCTGAAGTATGTCCCATTTTTATGCCACCTCCAACCATGTTTTATTCCTGAAATCCCATCTCTGTATCATTTTTATCTATCACTGTTATACCATTGGAGGTAGGATTATACAGATTGTCTTTAAATTTTGATGCGGAAACCAAATCTGGGTTTACAGAACCCCATTCGTTTGAAGTTTTTGATCCAATTTATTTTTTAGATTTTTGATTCTTATTGAAGCGACATAAGGCTTGAAAATGTCCTACATTTCTGCATAGTCTACATTGGAATGAAGTATTCTCATAATCTAAGACCTCAGTGTGCTAAAAATTAGCAAACTTAAGGTTGATTCGATCAGGTAATTATTTTCTTAAATCAAGTTCAACACAAATTCAGGAGAATGAACTGTTGATGGTGAATCACAACACCCATGAGTGTCTGTAACTCGATAGATTGAGACTCTCAGTGTGATTGCATAACATGGATCTTTTCCCAAGTGTGGGACCTTGCGAAATCAGAAAAAGCTCTCCAGATGAAGGCCGGTTCATATTCCTCTGTTCAGATGCACACATAAAAATGCAGAGGGTTTACTCAAAAACCTAATCTAACTTGCCAAGGAGAAAGGGTAAGAAGAAGCATAAAATAAACCTAAAATAGTAAAGGTGATGCACCGAGGAATGAAGAACACTTGTCTTGCCAATAAACACAAATCATTAAAATTCAATGCAAGATCATGCACAGATAACAAAATTTGCATTTTTAAGAATTTTTTCTCACCCAATTAAAGATATCCAGTAATAGTTGGATAGAGGACCTCGTAATCTTTCTGAAAAGTCCAACCTTGCATGAACTCTGAGCTCCCTGTGAAAATCTATGGCCATTTGAATATCTGCACCAGGGTTTGCTTTCTGTCAGCGCTCAAAATGTTGCGCCTCCTGAAGATGCGCCTTGGCACATCCATCCTCATGTGGACATACCCTTACATTCGCCATAGGCGCATCCATTTTTGTGTCAACAACTTCTTACCTACGCCCCTTAGCTGCGCCAAGGCGCATCCATTTTTATGTCAACAACTTCTGACCTGCGCCCCTTACCTGCGCCAGGGTGCATCCATTTTCATGTCGACACCTTATGTCATGCACCCTTTACTTGCGCCAAGGTGCAAATTTATTCATGTCGACACCTTATGTTGTGCGCCCTTACCTGCGCCAAGGCGCAAATTTCTTCATGTCGACACCTTATGTCGTGTGCCCTTATTCTTCTATTTTTCCCATATCTACTCGAGGGGGAAGATATATACAACATGAAAATAGGCGTGAATGTGTTATATCCATATCCTCGTTTATAAATTTTCCCAAGACATTTCCAATATCTTCCAGGGCATATGACAAATGTAAGGGAAGGTTACGAATCCTGACCCAAACTGGTGTTTTGGTCTCTGAATAAGTATTTGGATTAAAATATGGGAATCATGGAGTGATGAATAGACCTGCATGTCTGCAAAACCAGGGTCCCTCTGTCAAACATCATTGGTAAACTTTTGTTTCCCTAAAATGGATAATGAAAAAACCCTTAGAGCAGAGAAATATTTCACATTTATTGGTCCAATTTTTGAAGAACCACTGGTACAGAGCTGTGGAAGAAGGCCAAAATCCATTAGACCTACCCACCACCATATCTCGTGCTAAATTTTTGAAATATTCTTCAACATATGGATTTTCTATAGTGAGGGAAGGGATGTCCTCAGCTAGATAAACCAAGTATGCCTAAGGTTTAGCTATATATATGCCTGAGGAACTACCACCCCCATTTTCTAGTGCGTCCTTAAAGGAAGAATCCTTCTGATGATACCTCGAGCCATGGTTGCTTGAATCTCTACCCCTTGGTTCCACTCACCGTTACTTGCTTGCCGCCCAGATTTCAGAAATATTTTTGTTTTTAGATCCCTAGGGTTAGGGCACAGAACAACTTCCACCTTCTCCCATTCGGCTCTATCCCACAGTCCCTCCCCAGCCCAAGCACCCCCTAGTACTCAGCCAGAACACTTCATATCATCCTTCTACCCCTGGAGATCCTCTTGGAACTTGCAGTCGACTCTTGCCTTGCTAACATTAATCGCACTCATTTTCTCCATCAGGCCGCCAATTCAAAAATCTCATATTCAATACAAAGTTATTCGCTAACACCTTATAATTGATCCTTTTATGTTATTTGGCATGTTAGATCTTATATTTTATTATAGCTGAAAATTGTGTGTCTTGTTTTTTGTGTTGTATATTGCTTGGGTATGATATTTTTTATATTCTCCATCCATATTATGGCTTGATGAATTTTGGAGTTTTATTGGGGAAGAGGGAGTGATTTTCTCTCTTAAACCTTGTGGATTGATGGACAAGCCATGTTGGTTCTTTTTATTCCCATCATATGGTTTGAGGTAGGTAAGGTTCTTCATATGGTTTAAACCCCCTTCCCCATCCTTGAAAAATTGTTTAATTTTTTCAATTCCTTTGTATTTTGGCTTCAAACTTGGTATGACGAACCTTGGCATGATCCAAACTAGTACGACCCACAGCCTTCGGACCCATAATGCTTTAAAACAAGCCCGCCACTTCATTTTTTATTTTTTTTCCTAACTTCTTGGATTTTATCCTTGGATGGGGAAGTTAAAATGAAGCTAAGGGGACCCCAAAAACATGATTTTGGGCCTTAAATCAATTTAACTGGCTTGGGACTGATGAATCTGATGCATGTTATTAGAATTACCTTGAGAGGTGAATTTGGATAACAGTAAAAAGGAAAAAGGGGAACCGCTTCTCTGCCGTTGCGTCGCAACACCACGTGGCGGCTTCTGATTGGCTGCGAGGCAGCGCGGAAAATTTGGAAAATTTTCACAAAATTTTCTGGAAGCGCTAAGTGAAAAAGGGATCGGCTCCTCTACCAATGCCTCGCGATGCCATATGGTAGATTCTTATTGGTTGTGGGTCAGTGGGATGGTAGGGAAAATTTGAAAAAATTTCCCAAAATTTTCCGAAGCTCTAAAGGAAAATTTCGGGTCGGCAGGCCCGCCAAGGAAATTTTCCCCAATTTTCTTGATACACCAAATGAAGAAAAAATTCAAAAGGCCATAACTTTAGATAGAGAGCTTTCTTTTTGGGAAAACAAGGACTCTCCATGTAAATATCGCGATGTCCGCTTTACATAGGAAATCATTAATATTTTGATTTTGTTTAATTTTAAGGAGTTAATTTCAAGAAAATTATCTGTATGTTTTTAAAACGCAAGCTAGTAGATTTTTACTTATGAAATTTGTAATCAATTTCATCTTCTTCCTCTCTCAACATGTCAATTAGACATGGAGAACTTTTCTTAGATGGATTTAGGATATGATTTGTGAAGCTAGAGTTTGTTTTATTGAGTTCCCAATCTAAAAAAATAACCTTGACAGCAAAACGACAACAAAACGACTGTGAAAGCCTGCTTTCAACTAAGTTTTGATAGGGAATTCCTTTAAGTATATTTGTCCAATTGAATCTCGTTTAGGGGATACTGGCATGTCAAATTTTAATCATTTAATTTGTTATTTCATTGTTAGCAGATTCAAACTATTTTCATTTTTGGGATAAAGTATTTTCTAGTTTGAAAATGAAGCAAAATGGAAGATCAAATTTTAAAGGAGCTCTATGTTGCTCATTTTCATCTTGCCAAGTAATTAGAATTCATTCCAATCTCTAATCTCAATACAGGCTTCAGTTGATCGAATTAAACTGATTCAAAGAGCTAAGAATGTACATCTCTTATTCTTTTCAAAATTTTACATATATTCATATATAGGACATAGTTATACACTTCCTTCATCACGCATTTCACTTTTCCACTTTCCAAACAGAGATTACATACTCACATTTTAGATGATACATATTTCCACTGGACAATGATATCAATTTGAGGAAGTTAGTGCAATCACATTCCATTGAATTCAAATACAAACTCTTATAACTTTTCCTTTCCATTCCTCAAATTCCTTAAAATACATACATACAAAATACGTTTCATCATTCTTTTAAATTATTTCCAACAATAGAATACAAAGTGTAGATCTCTTTCACAGTTAAAATATTCAACTTTCATTGTCAATACAAAGTATCTTTCCATTAAAATGACATATATATGATCATCCACTTTAAAGTGGGAAAGGGCTACAATAAGACTTCATTTCACAAGGAACTATCAAACTGTCTTTTTTTTAGTTTAAGAATAACAACAAGCAGATTTCACATTCTTCTAAATTGTGATTACCACAAGAGCAAGAGAAAGGAACACATGCTTTCCACCCAACTAAGACATCCAATAAAAAGGAGAAGCCATCCTTATTCATATGGCCCTCGAGCCCCAACCACAATGCAATAAAATATATGATACAACTCATGGAAACAATCAAGCTTCCACAAGCACACAAACAACACTTTCAGAATAAAAACACATTCCAGAATAGAATGTAGTTTACAAATACATTAAAGCATCAAAAACAATACTAAGGCTTCCTCAAGCAAGCCAAAGGAGCAAGAAACTATTGGGGATACTTCTTTTTCCTCCCAGAAGGGGAAATAGGTATCACCACCTGAATTACTAACCATCGAAATATAGTATATCAAAGCACTGACATTCCTTATTCCTCACCAAAGTACCCCCTTATTCCTCTCATTTCCTTATGCCCCCCCAACCTCTTATGGCACCCTATAACGAGTAAATAAATGTAATCTATTTCTTTGTAAAGGTGAAACCCAAATCTAAACTCCCTCCACCCTTATAACTCCATAAAACACACTCTTTCCTCCCATAAAATAAACCCCATAGTATTCTACTAAACAATTTATAATCCATCTAACCAAAAAGCCCAGAGACATGCCAAAAAATTCACACATTAACATATACATTCATAAAAGAAGATCATTTCATGAGCCAAGCTCTTAACTCTCCATGTTGGAGTTGTCCCAAGTTCTAAAATAGCAATAGTTGTTATGCCAATGCAAGAATTCCAAAAAATCAACCAAGCTAACAAACATGCAACAATCTTCCAAAAACTTCTCCAAAAGTAAGAGCTCCCAAATAGCAATAAGGATTTCTCCCCAGAATGAAGTCTCCAAATTGAAGCAACCCAAAACAAGGTAAGGAATTCAAATTTAAAAGGAAGAGGGAAGAAAAGAGGATGAGGTGGATTCATGTAGGATGCCACATCACACATCGTCAATCCCAACCCCCAAAAGTAAAATTCATTCTATAATGCATAATAAATAAGTCGGTGAATAATATGACAGTTTACTTACATACTCAAATCCAACCCACACCCCAGAGGACTAAAATTAAACCATGTAAGAAAAGTGCAATTAAAAACTTACAAATTTGACTTCTCAAAAATGTATTATAAAATTCTAAAATCAACCCTACAACCATAGGTATGGGTTGTAAATGAATTTAATAGGTATGGGACATGTTTAACTTCTCCCACAAGCCTCCAAAATCAGCCTTCAAGGAAAAATTCAAATTTCCAAGAATATGAAGTGTTTCACACTTAAAAGTTATCTTTCACATCACTTACACATCTCTTACAACACTTTTAATTCAAGGCCAACAACTCTATTAGTTACTTTCTTATGACATGTTTTAATTAATTAACTTAACAACATGATTACTCATAATATTACACACCATTTAATGAATAATGAAAGGTTCAATGCACCACAAAATAAATACATGCAAACATAAAGAAAAGAGCGAATAAATAAATACACCTAACCCCTCGGTCGCATTTAAAGGTGATCACCCCATGGGAATACCTAACACAAACAAACAAACACAAACAAATACTAGTTGCCATGGTGACCTTGTTGAATTCATCTAGAATTCCAATGTGGTTGGTCTCCAATCCCCTGATATTTTTTGTGATATTTTAAACCTGAAAAACACGAATACCTCCTTCTGCCTCGTGGCCATATCAGAACATCCAAAATAATATAATTAAAATTTCCAAAATCATCTAGATATATGGATCACAACAACATCCAAGAAACCAACAAGATCATTTGCAATTTTACTCAACCACTATATCATCATCAAATAATTTCCATTTCTAGGTCTACGCACAATATCAAATATCACATGTCCTGAAAAACATCCATAATATAACCATGTCAAACAATATATCAACATCAATATCCAAAATGTCTCTAATAATCATTATGCATCATAATTGAATCAAGTCAACAATAATCCATGATCTAACATCTAACATCATACTATAATAAGGTCCATAATCATGTCCATAATATAATCAACAGTATCATGATTAGTATCAAAAAAGGTGTCAAAGGGAAGTGGGCACTACATCCCCCTCCCCTTAGACTCAACCTCCTCCTAGAAGTCACTGGAACAAATGTGGAAACTGAAATCGTAGCAAGTTAGCATCCTCCCATGTAGCTGCAATCTCATCATATCTATCCCAATGCACAAAGACCTGATCAACCTCTCTACCTCGAAGGCCCATGGTAATGTAGGATGTGAGCAGGATCCACAATCACCCGCCCCTGATCCTACACCTGTAATGATGTCCAATCTAACACATGAGAAGGATCTGTAATGTATCTCGTAAGAACTTAAACATGAAAGAGATCATGTACGTGAGACAAGTTGGGTGGTAATGTTAGATCTCAAAAGGACCCTTGAATATAGGATCTAACTTAGAACCTTTTCCATAACGGATAGGGCTCTTGTGTGTCCTCACATGAAGAAAAACCTTCATGCCCACATCAAAATTATGGTCCATCCTATGTTGACCTGCATACTTCTTCTTCCTGTCATGTGCCTCCTGGAGTCTCTATCAAATCAAAATCACATGTTGCTCCATGTCCTGAAACAAAGATGGTCCAAGAGAAACCTTGTCCTCTAACTTGTACCAACTAAGAGGTGTCCTGCACTCTGTACCATACAAAGCCTAAAAAGGAGTCATGCCTATAGAACTCTTAAAACTATTATTGTAGGTGAACTCCACCAAGTACATGTACTCCTCCCACCTAGATTGCCAATCCATCACATACATCCTGAGAATATCCTCTAAAATCTTATTCACTCCCTTAGTCTATCCATCTGTCTTGGGGTGATATGGTGTGTTGAAGTTGATTCTCGTCCCGAGGGTGTGCTCCATGGTAGTCAAGAAATGGGAAGTATATAAAGGATTGCGGTCACTAATGATCTTCCACGGAATCCTGTGCAACCTGACAATCTCATAAAGATATACCCGTGCCACTGCACTAGCTATATAAGTGGTCTTCACCAGAGAAAAGTGATCCACTTTTGTCAATTTATCAACTGTGACCATAATGGCGTCATGGTGATATCTCGATATCAGTAGACCCACAATGAAATCCATGGAAATGGTGTCCCACTTCCATTCCGGTATAGCATGAGGAAAGAGAAGGCCAGCTAGATGTTGATGCTCAGCCTTCAATTTATAGCACTCTAAACAGTGTGACACAAACTGAGCCATGTCTCTATGAAGTCCTCTCTAGTAATACAATTGTCTTAAAGTAGCGTGCATCTTCTTCACCCCAAGATGGGCTGAATAGTGTGCACAATGTGCCTCTTTCAATATGTCCTCCCTCAAACCTCTGTCTCTAGGAACATAAATATAACCTCTGTACCTGAGAATGCCATTTACCTCTAGTGAGAAACCATCAAAATTCCCCTTGAGGGGTCTTTGAGACTCGATCTCTACTCGAACTATAATGGATAAGTTGTCAAGAGGAAGTTGCTGAAGAATCCTGCTATGTAAATTTGTGCCCACTTAAGTAGCCATAACCACATGTCTTAATCTGCTGAGAGCATCTGCCACCACATTCTCCTTCCCTTTCACATGCTCTATCTTCATATCATACTCAAAAATCAACTCCATCCAACACCGCTGACGAGCATTGAGATTGGGCTGCGTGAAGAGGTGGTGAAGACTCAAGTGATCTGTACTGAGTGTGAATATCTGACCAAGAAGAAAGTGCCTTCAACGAACCAAAGCATGCACAACTGATGCAATCTCAAGATCATGAGTTAGATAATTAAGCTCATAATGCTTGATTTTTCAATACTCAAAAGCCACTACTCTGCCCTCCTACATCTACACACCTCTTAGCCCTGCTAAGAAGCATCCATCCAAATGAAAAAATAACCTTGTGGATCCGACATAACAAGGATAGGTATTGTAGTGAGACATTCCTTCAGTGTACTGAATGCCTACTCACACCTTTCCGACCAAAAAAAATTCTTCCCTTTCCTCTAGAGGGAAGTGATGGGGTGTGAAATCTGAGAGAAGTCATGAACAAATATCTAGTAGTAACCTGCTAAACCCATGAAGCTACGCACTTTCATCACAGTACTGGGTGCTAGCCAATCCATGATAGCTCTAATCTTGGAAGGATTGATGGTGATACCTTCCCTAGAAATGATATGACCCAAATACTGCACCTTCGTCTAAAAGAATGCACACTTCTCCAAGTTTCTGTAAAGTTGCTGATCCTAAAGACACTGAAGAACCTTGCGAAGGTGCCCCTCATGCTCCTCACGCATACGTGAGTAAATCAAAATGTCATCAAGGAATATGAGTATGAAGCGATCTAAGAAATTCCTTAATACCCCATTCATAAAACTCATAAATATTGCGGTGGCATTAGTCAAACCGAAAGGTAACATTGTGAACTCAAAGTGGCCATATCACGTACGGAAGGCGGTCTTATGAAATTCTACCTTTGAAATCCTCAGATGATGGTAGCCTGACTTAAGTTATATCTTAGAGAAAGTTTTGGCTCCCTTCATCTGATGAAATAAATCATCAATGCATGGAAGGGGATAACAATTCTTGATCGTTACCTTATTTAGTTAGCATTAATCAATACACAACCGTAAGGATTTGTCCTTCTTCTTTACAAAGATCACCGGTGTACCCCAAAGGGACATGTTAGGATGAATTAGGCCCTTCTCCAGAAGGCCCTAAAGGTGTAACTTGAGCTCTCAGAGCTCATAGGTATTCATCCATTAAGGTGTTCATGAGATAGGATCTACTCCCGGAACAATATCTATATGAAAATCAATCTCACATGGGGGTCGTAACCCCGGTAGCTCCCTTGGAAAGACATTTGCAAACTCCCTAAAAATTGGATGATCATCTAGCGATGGTCCACTAGACCCATCCTCTGATCTATCATTGACTGTGACAACAAACATCTGACAACCTCCTCGCACACACCGCTTAAGATGTATAATGGAAATGGTGTGAATAGAAATGGGTCTCCTAACACTTGATATCACCGAATCAACTTCCAAATCATCTGCATAAGATATAATTTTGTGGTAACAATCCATCCTGGCCTTGTGAAAAATAACCAGTCCATTCCCAAGATGACTCCATAAGAGGCCAAAGGAAGGATATGAAGATCTTAGGTAGTGATGAAAGGTACCAAATCTACCACACACTCCCTAACTAAGGAGTCTACAGTGATCTTGGCTCTAGAATCCATCTCAACATCTCAACTATGACCCTGCCTAATTGCCACTAGCGTGCAATTCTCTACTAACTATGGTGCGATAAAAGAATCAAAAGAACTAAAATAAAATAGAATGGATGTAGGAATATCCCCAATGTTACCTGTAGTCTCAATAACTATACTCTGATGCTCTACCTGATAGTTCTCAACTGCTGCGTACATCCTATGACTGCATCCCATATCACCAAAAGTAGGCTCTAAGATCTGTGTCTTACCCTTGCTATTAGGGTTATGTGGGAAGTCTCTCAGAAAATTTCCAGTAACACCACACCCAAAACAACCACTTTATCATCTCCCATGTGTATCACCTCTGGTTAGTATCGTAGAGGTCTATGGTGTGGATCATGATGATCTAGCCGCGGTTTGTTGAGGTCTCTTCTGGCAAGCTCCTGCTGAGTGAGCTCTCTGGGCACCGTGTGTCCTAATGGTACCCATTGGGGGAGGTCCCATACTCTGACCTATCTATGCATCAAACCTCTGTGGACGTCTATAAGGTTGGTAGGACTACTGGTGCTTCTACTGTTATGCTCTAAAAGATGACTGTGATGAAACCTATCTACTATGAGGAAGAGGTACAGACCCCCTTGATTTGTTTTCTTACATCTGTTGTATGTGGCTTCAGACTCGTTCTCTAGCCTGTTGGGTCTTTCCCCGAGTCTCCTCTACTATATAGTCCTTCTCGATGGCCTCAGCTAATGTCTACTGATAATGGATCCGCACTGCATCTCCAATGTCTAGATTCAGGCCCTAGACGAACCTATGGATCCACACCTACTCATCCTAAATGTAATCAACATACTGGAGTAGATCTAGAAATCTACTCTTATACTCAACCACTGTAAGAGATGTCTACTGGAGGTCATGGAACTCATCTATTTGTTGCTATATGAACCTCCATGACAAATATTTGCTCCTGAATCGCTCCTCAAAGAGCTCCTAGGTAACTGTCTCAGAATCAATATGGATCTTCTACTCCTCTGTATTCCACTAGACACTAGCTCCATCCCTCAATAGATGGATTACAACATGAGATTTCATGTTCCTAGAACAAGGACAGAGCTTGAAGCATCGGCTCAAGCTCACTAACTAGGCCTCTTCCTGAAATTTGCTTGTGTCGCCAGAATAATGTGATGGCTGAATCTTCAGGATCTCCCTGATGTGATATGTATCTATGGTCTGATGGCCTCTAGGCCTCTTTGTATGCTCATCCCTAAGCCTATGGCTCTGAGACCTCTCTCTATGTTCTGAAACATGGTCATCCTGTCCTCTCTGTGGTGACTCTACTCTGGATGACTCTGCGTGGAAGTTCTCTCCCCCATACTCCTCGCTGGGTCGAGGAGATACATGACCCTCAATGGAAGTGACTCTATCGTGTCTGGCTGCATGCCCTCCTACTGATCCTCCATGTAGATCAGCATTAACATCCTAGACAGTCTTCAAGATCTATGATAGGATAGCTCCTACTGCATGCTCTTGTGGTGGTACGCCTAGGCTTATGTGAAAAGGCTCCTCATCTTGTCTATTCCTCCTGCACAGAGGAAGACGAGAGTTAGTTACTTATTCTAGGTTTTACTTAGTTTCCATGTTTACTAAAATATGTAATTTCTAATCTAATTTGTCTTCTAAATTTATAAGTGTGTTAGGTTTAAGGTTCATGTCTCAAGTTTTCTAGTGTGCCCTATGGCCCAAGCTTTTGAACCACTACTCTGATACCAAGTATGATGTCAGCTAAAACAAACTAGGTTACAAGACAACTGTTGTCACTAACAAGTTCCAGGTCAATTCTAATCCACTAGAATATTCTTTTCTTTAATTAAAAATTATTAGAGGTCACAAGCTCCAAAAATTTTAGGGTTAGAAAGTTCAATTAGGGTCAGGGGGTAATTCCTCACCATTCCCACTCTCTAATAGGATTTAAATATTCAACTTGATTTTTCTCAAATTTAATGGATTTGAAATTTCCCTAAATCATTCCTAATGGATAGGAAATTTCTGCACCTTTATATTGCTATAAAGAAGTTCTCCTAAATCCTCATATTTCTCAAGTTATGGTCTGGCGGGCCTTAGGGTGAAAATTTTCCACAAGAGCAGAACTGTAGGCCGAGGGGAGAAATTTTTCCCCAAGATCAGGTCGGTGGGCCGTGGGGAGGAAAATTTCCCTAGGGGTGGATTTTAATGGGCCCCAATGGGTAAAAAGGGTAACATTCACCTGCGCCTTCGTCGGCACCATGCGATGCCATGTGGCAGTTCCTGATTGGTTGTCGCCGGCAGGGCGGTGGGGAAAATTTGGAAAACTTTCCCAAAATTTTTTGAAACATAAATAGGAAAAATGGGACCCACTCCTCCACCATTGCCTCGCGATGCCACATGGTGGCTCCTGATTGGCTGCGGGGTGGTACGGAAAATTTTGAAAATTTTCCCAAAATTTTGTGGAAGTGCTAAGTGCAAAAGGGATCCGCCCCTCCGCTGACACCTTGTGGTGCCACATGGCAGCCTCTGATTGGCTGTGGGGCGGAAGGAATTTTTTTGAAAATTTTCCCAAAATTTTTCAAAGCTCTAAGGGAAAATTTTGGGCCCGCAAGCCCGCAAAGCAATTTTTTTGCAAAAATCATTTTTTGACACCAAGTGAAGAGAAACTTTAGAAGGCCATAACTTTTGAAAGATGGCTCATTTTTGGGTGAACAAGGACTTTCTGGAAATATCTCGACATCCTCTTTACTTACAAATCATTAAGTTTTTATTTTTATAAATTTTAAGGGGTCAATTTTAAGAAAATGATCTGCAGGATTTTATAGTGCAACTGGTAAATTTTAACTTGTGAGATTTGTTCAATTTGATATTCTTCCTTTCTCGACATGTGAAATAGACATGGAGAATTGTTCTTAGGTGGATTTAGGATAAGTTTTTAAGGTATATCTATTTTACTGAGTTCCAATTTGAAATTTTACAATTTTGATAGCAAAACGAATGTGAAAGCTTTGAACTCAGCTTTGCTAGGTTTTGAAAGATTTTCTTTAAGTATTTTTGTCTAATTGAACTCATTTATATCCTTGGAATGTTCAATTTTAATGTTTCATTATTATTTCTGGATTGCAGGTTCAGTCTGTTCATTTATGGTAAAAGTTACAGAGTTTAACGTAAAGAAAAAATGGAAACAACAAAATTAGCTCTATGGTTCTCATTTTACTTACCTTGAAATTAAATTTATTTCATGCTAGTTTCAAAAAGGTTTCATTCCTTCAATAAAATGATAAAGAAAAGAATGTAACTTTTATTCTTTTCAAAATCATATATTATATACAGGGCAAAATAATACATTTTCTTCTCACGTGTTTAACTTTTTGAATTTCCAAACAGGAATTTCATAGTGCATGTTAAACACAGATTTCCAATGGAAATAATATCATATGAACAAGGAAAACACTTTCATTAATTCAAATGAAACTCTTACAACTTCCTTTCCATTTGATTTCAAAATACAACATACAAAATATGTATCATTCTTTCACATTCTTTCCAACAACAGAATACAGAGTATAGCTCTTTTACATTTAAAATTTAAACTTTCATCGTCAATACAAGTATTTTTCCATTACAATGAATATATAGATCATCCACTTTCTCATTTCACAAGGGATTTTCAAATCATCTTTTTCTCAGCTCCAAAACAACAACATGCATTTCTCATTCTTCCAAATTGTGATCACAACTAGAGTAGGGGAAAGGCGACACTATCCACCCAACCAAGACATCCAATGAAGAGGAGAATCCATCCTTCTTCATTGGTCCCTGAGCCCCAACCACAATGCAATAAAACATGTGATTCAACTCATGGCAACAAACGGCTTCCACAAACACACAAGCAACACTTTCCCAGGACTACCACCCTAGTTGGGTGGTAGTTCTGTAACCACCACTTTGCATAGAGCGAAGGCCCTGTTACTAAACAAACAGAACCTCCATGTATCTTTTTTCCTTCTGTGCTGATTGTTTTGATGAAGTAGATTCATTTTGGATCTCGATGGACCGGTGAAGCCCAATGGATGAAGTTCTCTTGTTGAAGAAAGACATGTGGAGTCGTAATTTGTGCTACTATGATTCTACAACTTGTAAATTTTACGAATGGAACATTGGTTTTAATCTTGTATGTTAATGGTTAGATCTTATAAATGAGTATTGGGACTTACATTACTTGAAATTTTTCTTATGAGTTGTATTACAAATCTGTTTTTTTAAAAATAAGACAATGTTATTGGGTGGAAAGTAAATTTGATCATCTTACATTGTTGGTAATTTCGTTAAATGGGAAAAGGAATTAGAAGGCTTATAAGTTCATGTTTTAATTTCTTGTATCCAAGTGATTGAGTAAAGAGACAATAGAATCAATCCTATAATCGAGCCCCTTTTTATTTGCAATAGAAATTTGCCTAAGTAGAGGAATCAAAAAACCAACCAACTATACACTTACATTGTCCTGTAAATAAATTTAAAGTAATTTTTTATTTTAAATTCTCCAAGGCATGAAATTACACTCATCTATATTTATCTAGGTGTATGTAAATTATATCCATATAAATTTATAAAATCAAATTTATCCTCTCACACTAATGTACAACCTCAAATATTAATAAAAAACTTAGCCAATAAGTAAACATATATCTAAATATATTATAGGGATATATTAATTATATATATATATATCAATTATATTCTAAATTTCCTATATCACTATATAAATATTATTAATAATTATTATTATATTCTTATTGTCTTAACAAATATTAATATATATATAATTATATAAGTACATTATATTTGTATACATATTAATACATAATAATAATCCAAATTAGAATTAAAAATGTGACCCATTTGAAATCGAGTAAGTGAAAAGTAAAGTATTTTAATAAAGTTTACTAAAAAAAAAAGGAAAAGTTTCTATTGGTCGGCACTATGGGCAGCAGCCTGCAGTTATATTAAAAGTTTTTTTTAGGTTGGGGGGAGGGGCACTAACCTCAACCCCTACCCATTTAATATATAGGGTGGAGGTGGGGTTGGTGCCCCTTCCCCCAACACTAACCCCACTTATTACAAGTTCTACCTCTATGAATAGCAGCCGAATCATGTGCCATGCGGTTTGTATTTTTAATCAAACCTGTGGCTTCTCAAAACTCAGGCCATTTTCTCATATATATATATATATATACACCAATTTTTTCTTATTCGTCTGATTTAACATTTAATATGGTTAATAAAAGGTAAAGGAACATATTAAATACGTATATAAATACATATATATTTGTGTGTGTGTGTGTATATTCACACTCAAATGTTATATATGTACAAAGTGTATATATACAAGCCTGCAACTAATTTTTTTAATATGAACAAGAATAAAATGGGTAGTTACCCACCACCTAAATAGGGTAGAAAACAAAAAAAAAAGAATGAGAAAATAAAAATGA
Organism: Taxus chinensis; assembly: GCA_019776745.2. Classification (NCBI taxonomy): domain Eukaryota; kingdom Viridiplantae; phylum Streptophyta; class Pinopsida; order Cupressales; family Taxaceae; genus Taxus; species Taxus chinensis. Next base: position 460,874,884 of record CM034155.1, on the reverse strand, counting down.
TAACTAGATTTCGAATAAACCCTAGGAGAGGGATGTACACAAATCTGTATCTTGTGAGTATCCATGATTTATCTTGGAACAATATTCCATGGATTCATCTTCTTCTCCTTCCTACTTCACCAGCAAATCAAACAAAGGAAATGAGATATTATGTTTAGAAAAGAAATATATGAGAACCCATAAGAATATCTAGGGTTACTTTTGTATAACCTAAATCTAAGAGCTGAGAAAGATTAGATCTAATGGTGTAGGATGAACCCTACATCACTTAAGTGATGGGGTATTTAAGTGGGAATGAAATAAATAAAAGCAGGTTTGTGTAATGTTAAATGGGACCTAAGGGGTTAGACTAAGTAATGCCCCTTGTCCTCTTGGAAAAATGAACTTAGAATGATGTGCATGTCTTTAACATTGTAGGATTATTATTCTTGTCTAATTTAATTTAAAATTAATTTTTGACCTTAAATTAATTAATTTAAAAAGGATTGATGGAGTTAAGAAATGAAAGGTAAATCGAGACATATTAAACAAAATATTGAAACTTAGTAGGAGAATTTAAATCTTGATTTGATTTTGGAAATTGAGGCAATTTTAATGAGTCGTTATTTATTCCGACTTCCTTAGAATATTATAACTTCAAAATTAAATTAGAACCCGGTGCATGTTAACCGTCACCACCCATCAAATGAAGATTATAAAAATGTGATATGGTTATGGGGGTTCGATCAATCTTAACTAATGGTTGACTTTATCTGAATGTCGTGTTAGTTTGTAAAACTTATAATTGGGATTTAATTAAAGCTTGGCTTATACCTTACCCTTTAAAATAAAATTATTCCATAATTTTCCCTATTTACTATCAGGTTTATCGTGTTTTCTTGTTGAGAAAATTTTTGTTGTTACAATGGCAATATTTTGTGGGAGGCACAAGAGTATTGTTGCATATTTTTGAAGGATTTTGGGTTGCGTGTCCCACATTTTTAGATATGAGAAATTATCACTTATGTTGTATGCTTTATTTAGGGAGGCATAAGAGTCTTGTATGGTTTTGTTTTGTGTTTTTTGAGGATTCAAGGTGGACACTTAACCCATTGGGAGGCATAAGTAATTTCTCCATGATTACTTCCTCTCTTGGATTAGAATCCTAAGTCTTGTTTTGGAAAAGTTGCATTCTTTTGATATTGTTATATTGTGCTTGTATGTGTGTCAAAAAATTTGTTGGCACGTGTGTTGTAATGTGGAAGCATTTTTGAAATTTTTCATTGATTGTATCCGTCCCTTATTTCTCTATGGTTGGGGCTCAGGGGCCAATGAGGAGGATAGTTTCTTCTCCTCATTGGAATATTTGTTGGGTGGATAGCGTTTCCATCTCTCCCTTCGTTGTTGTTGTGGCTTGAATTTGAAGAAATTGTGGAGCTCAAATTTAAGCCTTTGACATAGTTGCATTTTGTAGAATACATGAAGGAATCCTACTTTTGTAAAAAAATTGCCATGTTGTTTCCACCTAAGTGGAAGACTTTTGTAACTTTCATTTTAAAGTTTCAACTTATTGTAATGTATTATGCAAAACTGGTTTTTATTGATTATCCACGAAACATACATTTTGGAAAAGAGACATATCAAGTTGCAATTTAGTTGTTATATATCTACTTCAACTTGCAAATTTATATCTAGAGTGCATTGAGTTATTAATTGAAATTATTCTCATTTGGATGGGAGATGTAATTTCAAATTTAAATAGTTGACTCAAAATTGCATTATGGTTTCATTTTAAAAGAATAGAGTTCTTGCATGGAAGGTTGATATAGATCCCTTTGTAGTATTGTTGGTAAACTTGAACAAAACAAAAAGAGAGTTTCATTTATGTGTGTTACTATGGTTATTACATTTCTCTCATCATTGTAAACTAGAAACTATAGACATCTCATTGATCTTTATCAACCCAAGAAGAGTGTTTTTTACATTTACTTACAATTAATTTAAATGGAAAAAGCTAGAAACACGATTATTACACATAATTGAATATCTATAAATTCATACAAACTACTTATTCTCGTAGATTATTATCAAATAAATTTGGATTGATAATTGTTTAAAACAAAAAAGGGAAAAAAGAAAAAAATAAATATTTATATAAATTCATATATGGCTAAATTTATATAGTTATATACATTATAATTATATACATCCATTAAAAATATATATATCCTCTATCTGTTCAACTTGCCGGATCAACTATCCAATGTTTTTAATTCTTGCAAATACTTATACTATTTTACTTCGTTTATTCGACATAGATGAACTATATTTGACACAGATATACTGAATACAATTCCGAAAGAGAAATTAATATGCTGACAAAAAGCTGAACACTTATTCACTTAGATGTGTAGATCAACATGTTTGTGTTCATCCCAATGTTAACATAGAGATAAGAGATCTTGGTTGATTGGACGGAGAATGCAATCGCTTTGTGATTCAATTGCATTCAAGTGTTCTTGAGGAAGATGCATATATACCACCCAACTACCGTCTCCCACAGGGCTATGAGATGGCATCACATAACCTGCTTCACCTCCCCACGGGAAATGGTAGCTAGCAAATTTAGGCTTTCCCCATCCGTAATCAACCTCATACAAAGGAAAACGCAGTCCAGAAGATACCAGAACTGAGGGCCCAGTCGATTGAGCGTCATCTGCTTTACAATAAATCTTGGCTAACAAAAATGTTGGCTTTGTGGTCTCTACAAAATCAATTAAGCTTTGAAAGTGCTCCTCGTTTGCTGCACGGTGAATGGCGTCATGAATCAGCGCTGCACCCCAACTAATTGAATTGTTTTTCAGGTCGCCGGCATTGGACTCAACGAAAGGCAACAGCAAAACATTTCCAAAGTGATTAGCAGACATTCCAATCGTTTTCAAACGAGGACGACCATCTACAACTATTCCTATCCTGGAATGTTTTGTGTTCTTCACCTCTTGGCTGTGCATTAATAGTTTCCACAAATAGGCACTGAAGACCTCTAATTTGGTGTAGTTTTTACCATTTTTATTAGCGAAATTTTGGAGATCTATAATGCTTTTGGCATGCAGATAATTAATTCTACTGGCTAAATGTGGCTGTAGGGCTTCATGGCTTGTTTCTCTTAATGGCTGCTTGACGTACATATTTTGAACCTCAGGACAGTATTTAGGGAAATAGCGTGGGCTTAATGTGGAGCGAGTAAAGCTTTGATTTGGAGATTCACTGGACACCTTTGAAGATAGCTTTGCCCAACTTGTGAGAAACATGTTGGCAGAGAATGCATCTGCAACCCTATGATCGAATGTGCAGCCAACAATCATAGCTCCACAGCTAAATTCGGTTACCTGTAAATATTACACATCACATAACTGTTTTTATAGAAGAAAAAATACAGCTAAAGATTTATATCTATCATGTTAACTGAACAGAAAATACCGGACTACCACATCCTTGAGAGTGATTTGCAAGCAGAGGAACCAGCTTTCCCTCCACAGTTTCATCAGGGTTGCACATATTCAACTGAGCAAGACGAGTGGGAGCATAACCTTGAGTGAATTGCACTCCCTTACTGTTGCAGAGGATCTCTGGAAGACCAACACTATTCGCAACTAATCTCCCTGCATAAATAAAATAACCCACCAATGCCCTAGAGAGGGAAGTCTTGAGATGAGATAACGCAGATGCAAAATTCCTATTAGAGGTATTCTTATAGCAGAAAAAAACATGCACAGAAACTGGAGGAATTGTGAGATCTAAATTTGTGAGGGGAATAACGTGCTCCTGCACTGGAAGAGCAGGCACAACAATTTCTTTGCGAATGATATGCACATTGTAATCGTGAGAAATTGGCCGGACAACGGGTGCCATCTCCAAACTATGAAATTCCAAATCTTTGACGAATGTAAAACTTCAAATATGGTTTGGATTTATAGGATTAAAAAGCCCTATAGTGGTGCCATAGTAAAGCTAAAATTCATTATTAATCATGTAAACAACTCTTTGCTAAACATTCCGAAACATAGATGTACACGAAAGAATCGCATTTGGGCGCATTACCATTTTCCATGTTTTTGCGATTGATTGATGTAATTGTATGCGTGTGTAGTTGTTCTACTCAAAACAAGGACCCATTTTTTTGGACCATAGTTAATAAAGGATATGTCTGTAACTTTTTGAATCAATTAAAGTGTGCAAAAAACGTGGAAGAAAAGTAGGACCGGTAAGTTGAAAGGTTGTCATTGAATACAAGTCAGTTAAAATTTTATTTGTACATGGGATGGGGAGCTATTTGTTGGACCGTAGTTAGTAAAGGACGTCTCAATTTTTTGAACCAATTAAATATGTGTGAAAAAAACAGTTCAATAATTTTGAATAAAGGAAGAAAAGTATGATGGATAAGTTGAAAAGTTGCCATTGAATACAAGTCTCTTAATATTTGATTTCTACATGGGATGGGGACCCATTTGTTGGACCAGAGTTAATAAAGGACATCTCAACTTTTTGAACCAATTAAACTTGTGCGAAAAAATTGATTCAATAATTTCGAGCAAAGGAAGAAAAATATGACCGATAATTTGAAAGGTTGCCGTTGAATACAAGTCATTTAAAATACATCGAATATAAATGTTTTATTGAAAAAAAAGACTATTTAGTTAAAGTATGACGCGAAAGATTATAAAACTATCATTATCTCAAAAACAATTAATTAAAATTTAATATAAGTAATTATAAAACTATTATTGTATCAATCGTTTATTTATTTAATCCTTTTAGTAACCAACATATAATTCTTTGAAAATGATAATAAAATGATTATAAAATATCTAATGTTTATTTAGAAATTTTAAATGCACTATAATACTTTCTTAGTCAAGCATTCTAATGGTAATTCTACTTCTATGAATGTTATTTGAGCTTTGAGTAATTTACATAGATTTCTATTATTAATAGATTGTAGTTACATTCATATTTATAATTTTGAATATATAATATTTTAGTACAATCATAATTGTGAAGAAAGAATATAAAGAAATTTCACAGTAATTAATTTGAATAAAATTGAGTCCCAATCATTAAATGTAAAACTTAAAACAAAATAGAATATTTAATTTGAACAAAATTCCAAAAAAATTGAAATGAGAATTGTCATAATATAGTCTATTTGTTTGAAAGTTTCATTTATAAATTTAAGAAACATAAAATGGAAAAGACGGAACACTTGAATTTGAAAAAGTAAAAAATATTTTATATTATAGAATTAAATAAACTTGAATTAAGAATTGTTAGTTTCAATATTAGAATATTAAAACTAGAGAAAATCTAAAATTCAAATATTTAAATATTGAATTATGAGAATTTTTTAGGAATTTAAATTTTATAATTTGTAATTTACAAATCCTAAACTTGAATGTAATTAATTAACTTTTAAAATCTCAATAATAAGTTATAAAAAAATGTTTGATTTCAAAAAACCTTATATTTCCCAATTACCAATAAATAAACCACATATAAATGAAAAGTAAAATTATATTCCATGCATGTCTAAAATGAAAAGTAAAATTATATTCCATGTCTAAAATGGAAATGTAATATTTATAATATTGACATAAAGTCTATAATTTTCAAATTAAAAATGTCAAAATGAAAAGTAAAACAACATAAAAATATAGAAAACCTTAAGATTTTGACACATAAAATCTTAATAGTGAGAAAAAGACTTGGAAAGCACAACACTTACTCATAAAAACATTGAACAAAAAATAATAGCATTAAAAAACTTTAAAAATTAAAACACTTAATTATAAAAACAAGATCACAATATCTACATAACAAGGTGATACACACATCTCATCAAAACAAGATAAAAACATCATGATACAACTCATTTCTTTTAACATCAATCTAGTCAAACAACACATTGATACACCCACATATCACAATATGCCACAATGCTCTAACACTATGTCATCCACTTTATAATTCTTTTCACACATCACAAACAATAATTCACACGTGAATTCTTCATAGAATCCACAAGAAGGAGAGAGAATACTCCCATCCCCAACACATCAACATGATGGCAAATACGCACTGAGTGACATACACATCATGTGCGTTCACAATATCACAATTATGACAATAATCACATCACGCTTGAAGCACATTACTCTTCCAATATCTACCACCATCATGCAACATCATCATCATCATGCAGTATCATCATGTAACACCACCACCATCATGTAACATCACCATACAACACCAATCCGGCCCATAGGTTTGAGAGCATGAACCTACGCTTTGATACCAAGTGTAACAACCCAAAAATCCACACACGAACAACACAGTAAAAGACAAGATATTTTTTTTTTACTTGCTTGACGATAATACGACACTACACAAGTTCTCTAGGGAATAAAATCAACTAAAGACATGCTTTCCACAACATAGACCCACACTGGTTACGGATAAACATGAGGCACACACTTAGGACACAATGGTTCATCTAAAGTATGCAATTTTACAACAAGGTTTTCCCACAGAAGGTTTCTTTAGAATCATGGTTTAGCTGTAAGTGATTTTACATTCTTTACTTTTCCCAGAGAAATCATGATAGGAGAATCTGAAGTTCATGTCTCCTTTAAAGAGTTTTCTCCTACCTTGTTAATGTTAATATACAGTGTGAACCAATTATTGTATGGTAAGAGGTTACTTCATTTACTTGATTAACTTATTCATTTGTGAGGAGGCAGTTAATTTCTCAAGGATCTTAACTTCATCAATTTGTTTTCGACGTTGTGCTTTTGAACATATATGTTTTATCTTTTCAAGCAGTCAATTTTATTTTATTTTATTTTATTCCAGTACATGACTTTGTAAATCTTGGATTCATCATTAAGATTTTATTAAATGTTAATAAGGTTTCATTGGGGTCAAGAGTCTAACCAGAAATATTAAAGGTTTCACTTGGGCTTCACTTGAAGAGATAGACATAAGTATACTGTTTACATTTTCAACGGGTAAGATAGATCAAAGAGTTTCTTAATCAAGTTCCTTCTATTTATTATAATTTTATTATCTTCCAAGATTTAATCATTGATTTCACCTTAAGACCGTTCTAAGGACTCACCACAATAAGAGATTGTTGATTAGTTTACGTGGGATCACAAGGTATATTTGTTTCTCTTTTTTTCTTTTTGCTAGGTTCAAAACATATTCCTCTACCAAACGACACATGACCAAAGGTAACCAAAGTGATGCAAGTTGATTCAAGTTTAGATAATTATAATTAGGTTGACAATTCAAGGATAAATCATATTCTGAAAAGTGAAAATTCAACGAAGAACACGCATGTCAAAAAAAGTTCATATAATCTTATTGACAATAATATTTCTCAAATTGACTTTCAAACGATAACAACAACCTATATGAGAACAATACAAAATTATAATGCAATGCCTTCTATATAGTCTCCACAATTTCCATACCAATGTTTTAAAACAAAAGAAAAACATTCATACAATAACAGTTCCTAAGAAGGCTGGAATCCACTTTCTACACGTGTTTCTTTTTCTCTCTCTCTGTTTTTTTTCTTCTTTTCTACTCAGGAAACCCTCCTGCACATTTGTTAGCACATGTCAGTTCGCAAGAACTGAGCACGATAAAATCTATAACATTAATACAATATGTCGTTATCTAACTGTTTCAAGGAAGAAAAGCACCGTTGATGAACAAAACAATAATCCACGAGTCTAAACAAGAGTAATTAAAGAGTTGTCCAAAAGCATAAAATGTCTGAATAAAAAGGGAGGCACTAACTCTATTTAATTATCATTTTCTCATAGGAGAAGTTAATAAACATCATGGTGAATTCCGCCCATATCACAATAATGACCATCATTTTAACAAGATAACATTTCGAAACAAAGACAATTACAAGAAGAGAATTAATTTCAAACGTGATCTGTCCCTATTTGTTTAAGTTAGTTCACCAAGCCAAGGATTCACTATGCCACTGGAAGATCCCAAACAATCAATCGACATGAGAATATCTAAACCAACATGACTTATTAATATTAAGATGATGTGCCTATAACAGTTAATTTTATGTCAGTACCGAATAAATAAATTGGAAAGAAAATGGTTGAAACGCACAAATGACCTCGTATGGGTCACATCCTATCCTAACAATCCTTCTATTAAAATTATCATTGTGAGCTCAGTTTCTTCACTTATTTCAGTGACTTCCAGGAGGAAGTCTAGTCTAAGGGGAGGGGGATGTAATTGCCCACTTCCCTACCACACTTAGTTGATTATCATTTTGAGTTATGCAGACTTTGGATATGGACATGACTTATACTTATGTTGATTAGCATGATGTTTTGTGGCTAGATGCATTTGGATTATGATTGGATTTTGTTTTCAGTATGATCTACACTGACTTATGGATAGACTATTGGATACCGATATTATTTTTATACGGATATATTGCATGTGTTCTAACATTGGATTTCTTCGCCATGATGAGTAGAATGTAGTTGTTGAATTTACATTACTATAATTTTGGATAATGATGAAATGCATAATTAAGTTGTGATTTAGACCTAGAAATAATGATTGATTAAATTACGTATAGATGTTAATAAATTTCATGCATATGGTTATTTTGGACATTTTGACATGGACTCAAGGCCAAAGGAGGTATTTTGTATTTTGCAGGAAACACAGCATGATCACAACCATGAGGGGGATTGGGAACCAAACACAACAGGATGTCGGGTGGTTACAACAATTGGTCGTCAAGGCAACTAGTAAATTGTATTGTGTTACCTTCGTTCTTTTATGTGTTGAGAAAATTTCCATGAGGGGGAAATTTTCTAATGTGACCAAGGGGGTAAGAATTTTATTTACTTGTTTTAACTTACTTTAGTAGGTGATTTTATTGTGATATCTTTTTAAAAATTACTTTTGCTAAGTATGTTTAGAATTAATTTAACACCTTGTTTTAAATTTTAAGTTTTGGAGGGAAGTCTAGTGGATGTAATTAATTTTGATGGTTGGCTCCTTGAGCCTTGTGTTTCCTCATGTATTGAATGCTTGGTTTTGAGTGTTGACCACTCCAAATCCTTTGAATCTCGAATTTGAGATTTAAGGCAATTTTGGGGGACTTGTGGGACAAGTTGAACTTGTCCCACACTTCCCAAAACCCCTTACCAACCATATCTATGGGTTGGGAATCCTAAAAGGGGATTATTTATTGTTTTGGGAAGGGAAATATGACTTTGGAGTGCACTTTTCTTCATTTTGCATTTATTTGTGCCTTAAGACACATGGGAAGGGATGGATGTGGAAAAGAGATGTCATTCAACCCAACCACCCATTTATGGTGTTTTGGGATTTGAGTTGACTAAAGGGAGGTGGTCTTGAGGATGTGTGATGTGGCATCCTACAAGGAGCCACATCACCCTCACTCTTCCTTTTGTCTATTTATGGAAACTTCCTCTCTTGTTGAGGGGGTTGGAGGTTTTTGTTGAGGAGTTCTTTTATCTTTTTATTTTTTTTGGGAGAGGAAAGAATTGGGAAAAAGAGAAAAGAAGGAGCTTGGACTTGCATGCTTGGGATTGCTTTTGGAGGGAGCTTGTGCAAAGCTTCTTGGTTTAGGCTTCTCCAATGGAGAGGTAGGAAACCTTTTGTTTTTTGTTGCTTTCATATTGTTGTTGATGCTAAAATTGTGAATAATGTATGTTTACTTTTGTGTATTGTGAAAATGGATAGAGTGCTTAATGTGTAGTGTAGGAGAGGTCTATGGGAAAACTCATGAGGGAGGCATAAGAGTAGAATAGGATATTGTGGAGGGAGTTTGAGAGGGATGCCCATCTTGGGTAAGAATGTTCACATTCTTACCTTGTTCTTGAGGGAGCCATAAGAGGAGGGAGGCATAAGAGTATGGGAGGAAAAAGGGGTTCTTGAGGGAGGCATAAGAGTCATAGGGGCTTGAGTTTTATTGTGGAGGGTTTTGGATGGGCATCTCATCTCAATTGGGAGGCATAAGGAAAACTTTCCCATAGTTCCTTCTCTTGTTGGCTTGGATGAAAGCCTTGTTGTGAAAAGTATTGTGTTGCTTGTGTTCCTTTTTGTTTCTTCTTTTAAACCTTGAATGTTGTGAAAAAAACTTGTATTGTGGAAGCAAGTACTGTTGCCTTGAGTTGGAGACCACCCTTCATTGTGTTGTGTTTGGGGCTCGGGGGTCAATGGAGGAGATTGCTTCTCTTCTTCATTGAGTTTTGGTTGGGAGGAGAGTGTTGCCTCTCCCCCTATCTTGGTTGTGATTTGAAATACTTGGAACTTGGAGCATGGATGAAGAACACCTTGGAGCACAAGAACCTTGTTGTTGACAATGTTAAAGCATCATGTAACTACCCACCTTGAGTGGAGAAAGAATGTAATATTGCCTTGTTTTCTCTAGCTTTCATTATTGTAAATTTGTTCCACATGAAGTAGGGTATGTTGTAATAAGATTTGAAAGAAAAGTTGCATTGAAATGATAGTATTTCTTGCTCTAAAATTTATTGGGAATGTTGTTGAATTATTTGGTGGAATATTGGAAAGAAATTACAAAAGGAAATATATTAAAATTTTTGTTTGGATACTTGAAAGTAATGTGTGGGAAATATTGGAAAAATAGTGCATCATCTCCTGTTGTGTATTTAATGGAAGGACTTAAGTTTTAAATGGCTTTTAAGATGCCAAAGAATCATTTCATGTTCTAGTCCCCTTTATGTTTTATTCATCCATGAATTTATTGTAAAATCCATTGCAAATAAACAAGAAAATGAAATCGATTCTTTTGAAAACCTTTGTTATGTTTATTGAATTGTGAAGGAAGAAATTCTAATGCAAAGTTTCTAGCTTAATAAGTTCATTTCCATATTCCATTTAATAAAGAAACTAATAATTCCAACACAAATCATATCTAGGTAATATTACAACTAATGTGTTTACTGTTTTTAAGTTCTTATTATAACAATTTACCTTTAACATTTATTTGTTTCAACAAAATATGTTATCAAAAAAAAAAAAAACTACAACCAAGTTATAAAACTAGAGGACCGACTTGCCGACAAATGCTACGAGCTCACTGTGCTAGATTGCACATAAGATCATACTCTTTTTTTTAATACATAATACAAATTAATTAGGATTATGTATTTCTCCGTAAAATCATTAAGGCTAGTTACACACCTGCATCAAACCAGGTATGGAACGTCTTCTTTCTTTTTTATATAGTGCAAAGTGACTGTCCCTTCATCGATTTTGATACATATATGTTTACACTGTGATGGAAAACTCTGAATTTCTATGATGTTTCGACACTAAACAAATAACAGCAGTTTGACCGGTCGCTGTCCCTTTTCTTCTTTAAAAAAATGCCTTCACTGTCCCCTCCTCAATCTATTTGATAAAAACATCCTGAAGGAGAACCTCAAATTTGAGGATGCATTCGATACTGAATAGCTGATAACAGTGGGACAGGCCGCTGGTTTTTTTTTTCCTTCCTTTTTAAACGCCCTCCATCGTTTGATAAACATCATAAAGGAAAATCCTAAAATTTGAAGCTCTTTGTTACTGAACATATGATAACATAGTTGGTGACCTGCCTGCTCACGCGCCTGGGACAACAAACAACCCCACGCCTCCTCCCACATCGCTTGTTACCAGCTACACTTGCCTGCACTTCCTCCTCAACTGCCCTCATCAAAACTGTGCGGCCAGAGGTGAGAGGAATAAGGAAAGGCGCCTGATATCTCGCCTATTGCTTCTTTCCCAACCTCCTTGTGAGCTTCATGCGCGGCCTAGGCATTTGAAAAGGCATCTCTAACCGGCTCCACTGATCCGTAGCTCCTTCTACCTCCTCCATTTTTCTCTCCACGCAGGCCTGGGCGACTGTGCCGTGTATCCATGTGCAAAATAACATGTTTCTTGTTGTAGGCGGCTGGTTGAGGGAAGACTACACGCAAGTTGAAAAGAATGAAGGTATTAATGGATGACAAGGGGGTCGATGAACCACTCACACACCCAACCGTAGCATTTAAAGCACAGTTTGAAATGCTTTCCCCCCCCATTTGACTCTTATTCCTACCAAAATTCAAATTGTAAATGTAGGTATAGGCGTATAGACTTATTGAGTATGAATTTTGATAATATATATATATATATCACTTAGATTAAAAAGTATCTAATTCTTTTTTAAGAGATATCACTAGGAAACCAAACCACTTAGGATATAGTCAAATAAGGTTTCACTATCCCTATCGATAATGGATCTTTTATTAGAAGTGTACTTATTAGGATAACACATAATAATAACATGTCTAAAAAAGAAATTTTGCACGACTAACTTCCTTAGGTCATTGGTCCATATAATTGTTATTGTGACTAGACGTTTGCTACCATCCCAATCATGTTGCACAACACCCTTACCCCAACATCTTTTGTTCTCTATAGAATTAAGATTCCCTAATGTGATTAAGTATGTCAATAAAAATTCAGAGGGTATGGGGTCTTTGGGAAGAGCCTTCTTGGTATGAAAATAGTTACCATACACATGATGGTATCATCATCGTGTGCAAATTCAAGAATGGAGACAATAGGGTCATAAGATGGACTGGATATAATTAAAGAGGGATTTATTTGATATCTAACTATCCGTTATATCATGAGATGAATACAACAAATATTGAAGCAAATCTCTAGCGAATGGAATTGCGACAATCATGTAGTTCTAGTTTGGCGACCGAAATACAAAGTAAAAGTTTGAAGCTTATCAGTTCCCAAGATCAAGCAGGCCACAAACTTGTAGATAAAATAAATCAAACAAGAACCTCTACCTTGCAAAAAAAAAAAAAAAAATTGTCGCATTTTCGTGTTGTTTGGTTGTCGTGCGGCGTCGTCGTTGGCACCGTCGTGAGTGTGGCATCACCTTTTTGCTGCATTACATTTTGGTATCAGAGCCAGTGGTTCGAAGCTGGGACACTTGGGCACATGCAAGAAAATGCAGAACAGGAACTTTCAACTTAGTACAGAACTAACACTTTTAAAATATAAAGCCATACTGTTGATAATTATAGTAAATAGCAAATTTAGAAAACCGGCTCAAGACCTAGAACAATGAACTAACTCTCACCTTGATCTGTGCAGGAGGCGTGGATTGGGCGAGGGGTCTCTTCATATAGACCTAGACATACCACCGCCAGAGCAGGCCGTAGCAGCCCTTCTGCCTCAGATTTTGCAGACACTCCAGGATGTCAATGCCGCTATACGTGGAGAGCCCTTGGGAGGACAACTTGCTAGACATAGTTTGGAGCCATCAGTAGATGCTCAGGCATCCCCTCGACATAGCGAGGAGCACAGAGCAGAAAAATTCCGCGCAGAGTCGGTTAGGGCAGAGTCACCACAGAGAGGACATGGGGACAGGATCTCAGGACATAGGGACAGGTCTCGGAGCCCTAGACAGAGGGAGGAGCATACAGAGAGACCTAGGATTCATCATACATCAGCTGCAGACCATATCAGGGAGATCCTGAAGCTACGACCATCTCAGTATTCAGGTGATACAGGCGGTTTTCAGGCAGAGGCCTGGTTGGTGAGCTTGAGCGGATGCTTCAAGCTCTGTCCTTGTAGTAGCAACACGAAAGCTCATGTTGCGATCCATCTTCTGAAGGATGGAGCAGGAGTCTGGTGGAGGACCGAGGAGCAGAAGCTCCATGTCGACTCAGAGACGATTACCTGGGAGCTGTTTGAGGAGCGTTTCAGGAGCAGGTATTTACCCAGGAGATTTATCCAGCAGCAGATAGACGAGTTTCATGACCTCCATCAGGCATCGATGACAGTAGCTGAGTATGAGAGTCGATTTCTGGACCTACTCTAGTACGTCGACTATATGCAGGATGAGCAGGTACGGATTCACAGGTTCATCTGAGGCCTGAATTTGGATTTAGGAGGCGTAGTACGCATTCACTGCCCACAGACGTTAGCAGAGGCCGTAGAGAAGGCCTATATTGTAGAGGAGACACGGGGGAAGACGCAGCAGGCTAGAGACAGAGTTCGGAGCTGAATCCAGCAGATGCAGGATAGTAGATCAAAGGGGTCAGTTCCTCCTCCATGGGGTGGACAGAGTTCAGGGCAAGCTTCATTTAGGCCACCACAGCAGCAGCAGCAGCAGACCCGCCCACCTTACCGACCCTCCTCAGAGATTTGATGCACAGAGAGGACGTAGTATGGGGCCTCCTCCTAGGGGTCCCATCAGGACACAGGGTGCACTGAGAGCTCAGTCAGTAGGAGCTCGTCAGCAGAGACCTCAGCAGTCCATAGCCAGATCGTCAGGATCTGTATCTCAGTCATCTAGAGTACCAGCTGGAGCTGCTTCCCACTGGAGAGGACCAGGCAGCTGTTATGGTTGCGGAGTTATTAGACATATTTGGAGAGATTGCCCACATAACCCTACCAAGGGTAAGACACAGAGTTCAGAGCCTACTGTTGGAGATATGGCACGGAGTCATCGGATCTATGCAGCGGTTGAGAACTGCTAGGCTGAGCATCAGAGTACTGTGATTGAGACGACAGGTAGTGTTGGTGGTATTTCCACCTCTATATTATTTGATTCTGGTTCTTCTGATTCTTTCATTGCACCATCCTTAGTAGAGCATTGTAGGCTGGTGGTAGTTAGGCAGGGCCCTAGATGGGACGTTGAGATGGCTTCTGGAGCCAAGATTTCTGTAGACTCCTTAGTCAAGGAGTGTGTAGTGGATTTGGGACCCTTCACCACTACTTCTGATCTTCAAATCCTTCCATTAGGATCTTATGGCATCATTTTAGGCATGGATTGGTTGTCCGCTCACAGAGCTAGAGTGGATTGTTACCATAAGACTATTGCTTGCATAGATGATCTTGGAGTAGAGTCAGTGATATCAGGAGTTAGGAGGGTCGTATCCATTCGCACCATCTCCGCTATGCAGCTTAAGCGGTGTGCGCGGCAGGGTTGTCAGATGTTTGCTATTGCGGTCAGTGACAGATCAGAGGATGAGTCGAGAGGACCTTCCCTCGATGATCATCCTATCTTGTCAGAGTTTGCTGATGTGTTTCCAGGGGAGCTACCAGGATTACCTCCCCCACGTGAGATTGACTTCCATATAGATCTAGTTCCAGGCGCAGAGCCTATCTCACAAGCACCCTATCGGATGACTACTCCTGAGTTATGTGAGCTCAAGTTGCAGCTTGAGGACCTTCTGAAGAAAGGCCTAATCTGTCCCTAGTGTATCCCCTTGGGGTGCACCAGTTATCTTCGTGAAGAAGAAGGATGGATCTCTTCGGTTGTGTATTGACTACCGTCAACTGAATAAAGTAACGATCAAGAATCATTACCCCCTTCCACGCATTGATGATTTATTTGATCAGATGAAGGGGGCTACAGTTTTTCTCTAAGATAGATCTTAAGTCAGGATACCATCAGCTCAGGATTACGGAGACGGATATTCACAAGACAGCTTTCTCCACGAGATATGGCCACTACGAGTTCACAGTGGTACCTTTCGGTTTGACGAATGCCCCCGTAGTGTTTATGAGTTTGATGAATGGGGTATTCAGGACCTTCCTTGATCGCTTCGTGCTCATTTTTCTTGATGACATTCTGATTTACTCACACACACGTGAGGAGCACGAGAAGCACCTTCGCCAGGTTCTTCAGTGTCTTCGCGAGCAGCGCCTTTACGGGAACTTGGAGAAGTGTGCGTTCTTTCAGCCTGAGGTGCAGTATTTGGGCCACATCATTTCTGGGGAAGGTATCGCAGTCGATCCTTCCAAGATTCGAGCCATCATGGATTGGCCAACACCCACTAGTGTGACTGAGGTGCGTAGTTTCATGGGTCTAGCAGGATACTACAGGAAGTTTGTTCAGGACTTCTCTCGGATTGCGCACCCTATCACTTCTCTTGAAGTTTTTATGGTCAGATAGATGTGAGTAGGCCTTCAGTACACTGAAGGAATGCCTTACGAGAGCACCTATCCTTGCAGTGCCAGATCCTCATAGAGAGTTTTTCATATGCACAGATGCTTCCTTGGTTCGAATTGGAGGAGTGCTAATGCAGGAGGGTAGAGTAGTTGCCTTTGAGTCTTGCAAACTCAAAGATTATGAGCTCAACTATCCAACCCATGACCTTGAGCTTGCAGCAGTAGTACATGCCTTAGTGCGGTGGAGACATTTTCTTCTTGGCCGTAGATTTACACTCAGGACTGATCACTTGAGTCTTCGCAACCTCTTCACGCAGCCCAATCTCAACGCTCGTCAGCGGCGTTGGATGGAGTTACTCTGTGAGTATGACATGGAGATAGAGCATGTGAAAGGAAAGGAGAATGTGGTTGCAGATGCCTTGAGTAGGTGAAGACATGTGGCTATGGCCACCTCAGTGGGCACAGATCTGCGGAGTAGGATCTTACAGCAGCTTCCTCAGGATAGTTTCTACCTTGCAGCCAGAGCAGAGATTGAGTCTCAGAGACCCCTTGAAGGGAGATTTGATGGATTTTCATTAGAGGCAGATGGTCTTCTCAGACACAGAGGCTAGATTTATGTTCCCAGAGAAGGAGGCTTGAGACATGACATTTTGACAGAGGCTCATCGTGCACCTTACTCAGCCCATCCCGGGGTGAAGAAGATGCACGCCACCCTGAGACAGTTGTACTTTTGGAGAGGACTTCGGAGAGACATAGCCTCATTTGTATCCCACTATTTAGAGTGCCAGAGGGTGAAGGCCGAGCATCAGCATCCAGCTGGCCTTCTCTATCCTCACGCCATACCGGAATGGAAGTGGGACACCATTTCTATGGATTTCATTGTTGGGTTGCCGACGTCGAGATACCATCACGACGCCATCATGGTCACGGTGGATAAATTGACGAAGGTAGCTCACTTTTCTCCAGTAAAGACCACCTATACAGCAAGTGCTGTGGCACGAGTATATCTTGATGAGATTGTCAGACTACATGGGATCCCGCGGAAGATCATTTGTGACCGCGACCCTTTATACACTTCCCATTTCTGGACCACCATGCAGTATGCCCTCGGGACGAGGATTAATTTCAGCACAGCTTATCACCCTGAGACAGATGGACAGACAGAGAGGGTGAATCAGATTTTGGAGGACATGCTCAGGATGTACGTGATGGATCATCAGTCGAGATGGGAGGAGTATCTGTATTTGGTAGAGTTCGCTTATAATAATAGCTTCCAGAGTTCTATAGGCATGGCTCCGTTTCAGGCATTATATGGCAGAGAGTGCAGGACACCTCTTAGCTGGGATAGGATTGAGGACAGGGTTCCCCTTGGGCCAGCATTATTACAGGACATGGAGCAGCAGGTTACCTTGATCAGACAGAGATTGCAGGAGGCACAGGATAGACAGAAGAAGTATGCAGACCAGCATAGGACAGATCACAGCTTTGAGGTAGGCAACGAAGGTGTTTCTTCGTGTTAGACCTTATAAGAGCCCTATCCGTTATGGAAAAGGTTATAAGCTTGCTCCTAGATTTGTGGGTCCTTTTGAGATCTTAGAGCGCCTCGGCCCCTTAGCGTATCACCTAGCGTTGCCACCTAGCTTATCCCGCGCCCATGATGTATTTCACGTTTCTGTGCTTAGGAGATATGTTTCTGATCCCTCTCATGTGCTAGATTGGACTGCATTGCAGGTGTAGGATCAGGGGCAGGTGATGGTGGAGCCCGTATGAATTTTAGATTGCAGAACCCTGGGCCTTCGCGTCAGAGAGATTGATCAGGTTCGTGTCCAATGGGATAGGTACGATGAGACTCTGCTGCTACTTGGGAAGATGCTACATCATTGCGAGCTTAGTTTCCTCACTTATTTCAGTGACTTCTAGAAGGAAGTCTAGTCTAAGGGGAGGGGGATGTAATTCCCACTTCCCTACGACACTTAGTTGATTATCATTTTGAGTTATGCAGACTTTGGATATGGACATGACTTATACTTATGTTGATTAGCATGATGTTTTGTGACTAGATGCATTTGGATTATGATTGGATTTTGTTTTCAGTATGACCTACACTGACTCATGGACAGACTATTGGATACCGATATTATTTTTATATGGATATATTGCATGTGTTCTAACATTGGATTTCTTCGCCATGATGAGTAGAATGTAGTTGTTGAATTTACATTACTATAATTTTGGATAATGATGAAATGCATAATTAAGTTGTGATTTAGACCTAGAAATAATGATTGATTGAATTACGTATAGATGTTAATAAATTTCATGCATATGGTTATTTTGGATATTTTGACATGGCCGCAAGGCTGAAGGAGGTATTTTGTATTTTTGCAGGAAACACAACATGATCACAACCATGAGGGGGATTGGGAACCAAACACAACAGGATGTCGGGTGGTTACAACAATTGGTCGTCAAGGCAACTAGTAAATTGTATTGTGTTACCTTTGTTCTTTTATGTGTTGAGAAAATTTCCATGAGGGGGAAATTTTCTAATGTGACCAAGGGGGTAAGAATTTTATTTACTTGTTTTAACTTACTTTAGTAGGTGATTTTATTGTGATATCTTTTTAAAAATTACTTTTGCTAAGTATGTTTAGAATTAATTTAACACCTTGTTTTAAATTTTAAGTTTTGGAGGGAAGTCTAGTGGATGTAATTAATTTTGATGGTTGGCTCCTTGAGCCTTGTGTTTCCTCATGTATTGAATGCTTGGTTTTGAGTGTTGACCACTCCAAATCCTTTGAATCTCGAATTTGAGATTTAAGGCAATTTTGGGGGACTTGTGGGACAAGTTGAACTTGTCCCACACTTCCCAAAACCCCTTACCAACCATATCTATGGGTTGGGAATCCAAAAGGGGATTATTTATTGTTTTGGGAAGGGAAATATGACTTTGGAGTGCACTTTTCTTCATTTTGCATTTATTTGTGCCTTAAGACACATGGGAAGGGATGGATGTGGAAAAGAGATGTCATTCAACCCAACCACCCATTTATGGTGTTTTGGGATTTGAGTTGACTAAAGGGAGGTGGTCTTAAGGATATGTGATGTGGCATCCTACAAGCAGCCACATCACCCTCACTCTTCCTTTTGTCTATTTATGGAACTTTCCTCTCTTGTTGAGGGGGTTGGAGTTTTGTTTTTTTGTTTTGTTGAAGAGTTATTTTCTTTTATTATTTTTTTTTGGGAGAGGAAAAGAATTGGGAGAAAGAGAAAAGAGAGAGTGCTTGGACTTGCATGCTTGGGATTGCTTTTGGAGGGAGCTGGTGCAAAGCTTCTTGGTTTAGGCTTCTCTAATGGAGAGGTAGGAAACCTTTTCCCTTTTTGCTTTCTTATTGTTGTTGTTTCTTGATGCTAAAATTTGTGAATAATGTATGTTTACTTTTGTGTATTGTGAAAAATGGATAGAGTGCTTAATGTGTAGTGTAGGAGAGGTCTATGGGAAAACTCATGAGGGAGGCATAAGAGTAGAATAGGATATTGTGGAAGGAGTTTGAGAGGGATGCCCATCTTTGGTAAGAATGTTCACATTTTTACCTTGTCTCATGAGGGAGCCATAAGAGGAGGGAGGCATAAGAGTATGGGAGGAAAAAGGGGGTTCTTGAGGGAGGCATAAGAGTCATAGGGGGATTGAGTTTTATTGTGGATGGTTTTGGATGGGAATCTCATCTCAATTGGGAGGCATAAGGAAAACTTTCCCATAGTTCCTTCTCTTGTTGGTTTGGATGAAAGCCTTGTTGTGAAAGGTAATGTGTTGCTTGTGTTCCTTTTTGTTTCTTCTTTTAAACCTTGAATGTTGTGAAAAAAAAAAAACTTGTATTGTGGAAGCAAGTATTGTTTCCTTGAGTTGGAGACCACCCTTCATTGTGTTGTGTTTGGGGCTCGGGGGTCAATGGAGGAGATTGCTTCTCTTCTCCATTGAGTTTTGGTTGGGAGGAGAGTGTTGCCTCTCCCCCTATCTTGGTTGTGATTTGAAATACTTGGAACTTGGAGCATGGATGAAGTACACCTTGGAGCTTGGGAAGACTTCTTCCTTTTCCTTTATATGTATTATTTGATTGTAAAATTTGTATGTGAAAGAAAGTTGTATCATCTTGTCTCCATTTAAAAAAAAAAAAAAGAACATTGCAATCTTTAATTGCCCCAAAGGTCACACGGTTGAATGCAAAATTTTACTTGAAAAATGTTTACATTATTGTAAATTTGTTCCACATGAAGTAGGGTATGTTGTAATAAGATTTGAAGGAAAAGTTGCATTGAAATGATAGTATTTCTTGCTCTAAAATTTATTGGGAATGTTGTTGAATTTCTTTGGTGGAGTATTGTAAAGATATTACAAAAGGAAATATATTAAAATTTTTGTTTGGATACTTGAAAATAATGTGTTGGAAAGATTGGAAAAATAGTGCATCATCTCCTCTTGTGTAGTTGATGGAAGGAATTAAGTTTTAAATGGCTTTTAAGATGCCAAAGAAGCATTTCAAGTTCTAGTCCCCTTTATGTTTTATTCATCCATGAATTTATTGTAAAATCCATTGCAAATAAACAAGAAAATGAAATCGATTCTTTTGAAAACCTTTGTTATGTTTATTGAATTGTGAAGGAAGAAATTCTAATGCAAAGTTTCTAGCTTAATAAGTTCATTTCCATATTCCATTTAATAAAGAAACTAATAATTCCAACACAAATCATATCTAGGTAATATTAAACCTAATGTGTTTACTGTTTTTAAGTTCTTATTATGACAATTTACCTTTAACATTTATTTGTTTCAACAAAATATGTTATCAAAAAAAAAACTACAACCAAGTTATAATACTAGAGGACCTACGTATCCTAAACTAGAGGACCGACTTGCCAACAAATGCTGCGAGCTCACTGTGCTAGATTGCACATAAGATCATACTCCTTTTTCTTTATACATAATATAAATTAATTAGGATTATGTATTTCTCCGTAAAATCATTAAGGCTAGTTACATGCCTACATCAAACCACGTATGGGACGTCTTCTTTCTTTTCTTTTATATAGTGCAAAGTGACTGTCCCTTCATTGATTTTGATACATATATGTTTACACCGTGAAGGAAAAATCCAAATTTCTATGATGTTTCGACACTGAACTATTAACAGCAGGGTTGGGCAGCCTGTCTGCGAGAAGCGCCTCTAGACTCTCTCCTACCCGCATCCGATCTGCTATCCTACCGTCCTCCGGTGTAGGCGACCTTGGACCCAGACCCATCCAAATTTGAGGATGCATTCGACACTAAATAAATAACAACAGTTGGACCGGTCGCTGTCCCTTTTCTTCTTAAAAAAACGCCTTCACGGATTTCAATCGTTTTGAATTAAATTTTCACACAGGAGAATCCCAGAACTTGTAGATGTATTCAATGCTGAACTGATAGCAACATTGTTGGACAGGTTGTTGATCCTAACGCCTCCTCTGTCCCTCCATCTAATTAATAAAAATATCTTGAAGATGAAACCCAAATTTTGAGGATGCATCCGAAACTGAACTGAGAGCAGCATAGTTTAAAATGACCATTGGTTTAGGCGCCCCCTCTGCCTGTCACTCGTGCCGAGCTTCTCCTCTTTCACATTTGGTCTCATGCACGCCTAGGATAGAAAGGAAAACCAGCCTCTCTGCCTAAATTTGTGCCTGTAGCATATTGTGTTTGACCATCTCCCGTCTGCGTGGCCAAGAGCCGATTCAAAAAAGTTCCTACGCCTCCCTCTGATCCGTGTTTTCGTTTTCAACCACCATGTGGTCTCCTACGCGGCCAGGGCCGAACAACCTTGAACCAGCGGCCGTTCCTTTGAGCTATGGCTCCCACTGTAACCACCTCGCCCTTTTCTCATGGTCTGAGTAATTGAATACATTGTTTCCACCTGCTACGCTCGCTTGTGATTCCATCCAACAACCACCACATTTACATTCCTTCTTTCACGCAGCTCAGGACAGCCCATGTACAGTAGGTCGACCTTGTGGTATTAGATTTGCAAATCTAGTGCAATTAATTGGGTTGAGCGACCTACCAACCAAAGGATTAAAGCGCAGTTTGAAATGTTTCCCCCCCCATTTGACTCTTATTCCTTAAATTTCAAATTGTAAATGTAGGAATAGGCGCATAGTCTTAATTGAATATAAATGTTGATAATATATCTATATATAATTATCACTTAAATTAAAAGTATCCATTTTTCCTTTAGAAAGATATCTATGATCATATATTAAAGGTTTTCTAAAAGTCATCAAGATAGTAATATATGTGTTATCCATGCTACATATCTCCGTAGATATATATTAAAATATATTTAAAAAAAAAAAAATCAATAAAATCATAATACATACATTTACCCGGGACACCTATACCCTCTTATAAAATGAATCATAAAGTGAAGACAGGGTCTGTGGTCAGATACCCTTATGAAGTCTTGTATCACCATGCTGAATCTCGTAATTATCCGTTAAGGAGGAGTCGAATACGAAAAATTTTGATGTAAAGCTCGAGTGAATGGAATTACGATAACCATATAGTTCTAGTTTTGCAATCGGAATACAAAGTAAAATATTGAAACTTATCAGTTCCCAATATCAAGCAGGCCACAAGACTTGTGGATAAAATAAATCAAACAAGAATCCACTACCTTGCTTAAATTTAAAAAAAAAAATTAGTCTCATTTCGGGTTGTATGTTTGTGGTGCGTCGTCATCATCATCGTGAGCGAGCGTCATCTTTTTGCGACGTTACACAACCAATGAGTTTCCAAACACACCAACCTCTAAGTCATAGGAGAATGTAATTTAAGCATCTTTACGGAGAAAAACGTAGAGTAATTTCTTACACATAAAACCAAAATCCCAATTTTAAGATTTGAAAACTTCCTCACTAATGATCCTGTAGATCTCGTATCCTCCAACATGTGTGGAATATAATCAAGGTAAGAAAAGAGTATTTCCTCTGACATTTTAAGCTATCCAAAAGAAATGTGAGTATCGTCAAAAGAAGACATTTCATAGGATCGGCTACATTCCTCAAAACATACAACAGTCACCAAGGGAGAGAAGGTGATTCCAAAGACAACAATCTCCAAATGGTGAACATGAATTGATATCAAATTATGACGATCAACCATGACACTCAAAGAATAAAATTATTTCTTCGAGCGATTCAAAACAAATAACAAAAGCAACTAACCTAGTTGAAAGTAATATCAACTTGGCTCAATTCAAAAAATCGGTCAAGCTAAGCACACACCAACCCAACCGGGAAGGGTTACTAGAACCTAAACAAATGAAAGAAAAGGATAGAGACAGGAATAGCATCATTCACCTATACACAATGCATTCGCAGTACTCAATCACCAATTCACAAATACCCAACATAAACCAGAACTACAGATCTCAAACCGAAACAAGAATAAGAACAAAACAGGAACTATAAAGTTGAGTCCATTGACAATGTTTGATAAAACATTCAAATCGTGAGACCAACACAAAGAACTCGAGAATTTTCATTACAGGAACCCCACCTCTTTTGTTTTATTAGTCTTAAGAACAAAGTTCACCCAACTAATATTTATTAAAACCTAGAAAACAATATAAAAGGCTTCAACCAGCGCAATCATTTCTAACACCAAAAAGGAATACAAACAAGTAAGGGAAGTGGAAACCAAACATCATACCATCACACGAGACATTTATATGAAGAGTATAGTTATTTAATGATTCAGTTAAATAACAACATAAGAATCAATGGTATAGAGAATATCGTGCCTGATTAAGCTCTTGCAGTACATAACAAGCTGGACAGGGCCTACAATAGCAACCTAAGCCTAATTCCATTTTCTTCAAGCTCGTTGGGCACCCAAACATCGAACATATTCACGTTGGCACAGGTAGGAGTTCACAGCCATGGTGGGTGGTTTAAAATACTTGCCAACATCCTCCCAATGCGTGTCGAAAGGGAAAACTACAGCGGAACATGGGCAGCCATCCAGCACCATGGAAAATCCACTTTTGGAGCCCATTTAAGAAGCTGGAACTAAAATCTGGTCACTTATTTATCACTGCAGACCTGGCACAGTGCGCCTTGTTATAGTGCCAGACTATGTCTGCAGATTGCTTCACTTGGCATTACCAAAAATCTTTACAAGAACATTTTCCTTTTGTTTTTCTTTTTAAAGTGATGGAACCACTTTTCATCTCTCACAACAATTTGCTTTGCAACAATCTTGGAAAAAACCTGGTACAGTGTGGTAGTCAACACATACATCAAGGTTCTGAATCTGAAAGATATCTTGCTACCTTCATCTCCCAAGACATTATCTCCAACATTGCATAGATCTCCTGTGCCCATGGGTGTGATCTACCACCTGCCTTTTTTCCATCTCTGTGAGTCTCAGTGGCAATCTCAGCTGCTGTAATGGGCTTGTGAATAGCATTTGCAACGGGAAACCAATGGAAACAACAATTAAAGGTGTCACTTTCTGAAGGTAGGTTGTCGTGGTTCCAGTAGGTTATATTATCAAAAGATGCAGTTGCTTTCCAAGAATCAACTCCCCCTTCTTTTGAGTTAGAAGCTTTAGAAATACCATTATGGTCCTCGGGTTTCATCTTTTCTAGGACAAATCCACAATAACTTCCTGATATTGACAGAGTAGCTCCGGCAAACTTCCTTCCTCTGAAAGAAGCTTCCTTCAACTCAAGCTCGTCCACTACCACACCTGTAATCTTGGGCTGAAAGTAATCAGAAACGGGGCATTGGCCATTGTATTTGATGACACATGGAAGCTGGTGAAGTTTGTCTGTCAAATCAATACACCCATCAGAAATCCTAATGATTCCACTCAATCCCGTGGAAGATACAGAACAACCACTCTCTATAAAACCATCCATTGTGTCTGTGTGGAAGTAAAACGAGCTAATAATGACTGGTAATGGCCAGATAAAAATTAGATGACAAAGCTTCCGAGGAGAAAGGCTCCTCCAATCAGTAAGTAGGAGAATCCCAAATTTTAGGATGCATCTGATACAGAAGAGGTAACAACATAGTTGGACAACTTGCTTGTTGGAGGCACTCCAAAAGGCTTCTACCTTACTGTACGTGCCTACTGCCTGGTTATTGGAGTTGGCCCTGGCTAAGAGACCCTTGGCCTTTCTGTAACACAGGATGGGAAGTGCAACATCAACAATGGCCCCGTTCTGTTGGAGGAGATCATCTATGGATCTCCACAAGGTGCATCATTGTAACTAATGGCCAGCTGCTTCACCGAGGCCTGGACATGGCTCCAAACTTGTCTCAACTAGTCCCACAAGAGCGGGACACCAGATCTCTTCGAGGTGAAGATCAACCCTTTCACGCGTGCATTCTCTACAGATTGGCCTGGGGACCTTCCTCGGCCTCCATTAATTGTGACGGCCAAAGCACCTCGCCACCGTACCCCTCAATATGTTGTTGTGCGACTGAGAATTTGAAGCAGGAGAAACTGAAGCAAAAATGGAAGAGACAAGAAAAACCACGGCAACAGAAAGCCGTCTACAGTTCGGGTGGAAACCCATACGCATTTAATAACAGAATCAAAATAAGATCATGGTGGAGAAAAACAGGACTCCACCGACTCCCACTGTCTCACGCCACCCAGGTCATTATAAGTTCATTAAAGAAGTGAAAGAAATGTCACCCATCTGCCAGCTAACCAGGGAGAAAATGCGCTTCAGCCACTGCCAAAAAGAATAAACAAATACAGTCTATATAAAAATAATAATCATTAATCTTCTCCTTGATTACTAATTTTTTTTTAAAACTACACTCTCCTCATTTAGCAATTTAAAACAATTCTAGGATTGCGGGCTCGGTCGACCCAGGAGGAGAACGAGGTTGAGAATTTAAATGAAATATTTACACGAACGCCACTCCCAAACCATGGCGCCACCAAAAAACATGCTCTTCCTCATTTGTGCAACGAGGCTCGATCAGCAGGAGCGAAAAACAAATCAAAAGGGTAGTTTAACGATAACAGAGGATGATATCGATAACAATCGATTTAAAGAAAGTAATAATAAAATACAATCGTTGATCGTTAATACAATCATAATGTCATTATTATTATTATTATCATTATTATCATTTTACAGCTTGTAAAATAATTATCAATTATAGTCATAATGGTCAGCAATCGAGGTCGACGAAGGCACAAAGACACTCCATGCTTAGCACTCGATCGCTGAAGGATGAACAGGTGTAACGTAGAACAGGGCATTACATTCTCCTCCCCTTAAGAAAGCATCATCCTCGATGTGACATAACACAGTGGAAAAGAAATGGTTCGCAACCTAGGACAGGTAAAGGAGAAGTACACCCTATGGTTCAAAATTTTAGTCGATTAAAGCACGGTTACAAAGTAGCCTTAGGAACATTGGCAGATCCCTCTTATTTATTATTTCACTATTTTTTTTGCATTAGCATTATTCTTAATTTAATTTGTTTTAAAATTTCATCATTGAAGAGTTTTGATTTATTCCTTATTGTGGGTGCCCAACATGAACTGCTAACACAACACCCTATAAGGTTCACAAGACACTAAAGATTCACAAGCACACAAGTATATACTTCAAGATTGTATTACACCACAAAAGGTTACTCAAATACGGAATGGAATAGGCATAGTCTGCATAACATAGTACTCGTCACACATCAATGACTGGCATACCAAATACTCAAACAAAAGAGTACTACAATCCACCAGACATTTCCTCAATTTGCATCAATGAAAAATTCACATAACACCAAACCATGTTACAGGTACATAGTGTCCATAAGGGAATCAATGACATATCCACATCATCACAACACATATCTATCTGACATGACTAACACATACATCAAAAGACCACTACCAAACATCACAATAACTCAACATATATCCTGAAACATCAACCATATAGACAAATATCATAAGCCTCCCTCAAACTCTTATGCCTCCCTCAAACTCTTATGCCTCCCTCAAATCTCTTATGCCTCCCTCAAACTCTTATGCCTCCCTCAAGTCTCTTATGCCTCCCTCAAATCTCTTATGCCTCCCTCAAACTCTTATACCTCCCTCAAACTCTTATGCCTCCCTCAAGGAGGCCGGTTGA
The DNA here is from genome assembly GCA_019776745.2 of Taxus chinensis. Lineage (NCBI taxonomy): Eukaryota > Viridiplantae > Streptophyta > Pinopsida > Cupressales > Taxaceae > Taxus > Taxus chinensis. The sequence continues at coordinate 460,847,657 of CM034155.1, read as the reverse complement.
CCCTATGGTCCAAGACACATAGAGTTTGAACACTCCTAACCCAAGTGACATAATAATGTGTGGTTCAACAACCCACTAGTTATCTGTAACTCCTTGGGGCATACCCCCATACAATGAAGCGGGTCCATAGGTCCAACCAATCCATGGTGCATCCTATGACCCTATTCCACACATCACGATAATAGAACCAGCACAACAATCCAATCAACGTGCCAAGTGGTAAAGTACAAGCCTTGGGCAAGGCGGTAAAAATTCCAAATTTAAAAGAAGACCCAAATTCAAGCAAAATAAATGGCCAAATAGCCATAGTTAGTATCAAAATCCCCATGTTAGTGCCATAAACCAAGGAAATGCCCAAAATTGTAAAGCATGGCAATCAAGAAAAGCTGCTGGTCCTTAAAAAATAAAGTAAAAAGCTCAATTTACGAATAAAATCAACTTATAATAATGTCACATTACGATAACTGTGTGGCCTTATCTAGCCACCAAAGGGGTACTCAACGAGTTGCTAGCACTCGGAACATTGAGCCTCAGCTCGTAAATACATATCAATAATACAACTGTCATCACCTCCATCTGAATCATCCCGCCACCACTTCGACAAGGCTAAACATAGTCATAGATACACTAAGGTTGTACCCAAAAAAAATACCACATAAAGAGAGAGAGAGGAGCACGGTCCACCATCTACTAAGCCTAAGGTTGGCTCTATTGATTGGTCAACTGTACACCTTTCCTCACTCTAAACACACACTTTACCGATTCCCTTTAGGGTCAGTTAGCGTAAGGTTCACAACATAACATACAACAACATCACTAACATAATGGTGGCACACACATAACTACCATAACGTCTTACATATGGTACATATACAGGGTAGATCACGATCATACATTCACTGAGTGTAACACATCACTTTACCACATTTTGCACCCAAAGTGCAATCACTATACGATAGGGTTCATACACTCACCGTATGACCCTAAATCACAACATGAAGCACAACATATTTGCACAAATCATACATGCGATGAATATAGTACATCTCAACATATCATCCATTGCTACATAACAAGGTGATACACATATCTCATCAAAACAAGATAAAAACATCATGATACAACTCATTTCTTTTAACATCAATCTAGTCAAACAACACATTGATACACTATGCCACAATGCTCTAACACTATGTCATCCACTTTATAATTTTTTTCACACATCACAAACAATAATTCACACGTGAATTCTTCATAGAATCCAAAAGAAGGAGAGAGAATACTCCCATCCCCAACAAATCAACATGATGCAAAAATACGCACTGAGTGACATACACATCACGTGCGTTCACAATATCACAATTACGACAATAATCACATCACGCTTGAAGCACATTACTCTTCCAATATCTACCACCATCATGTAACATCATCATCATCATGCAGTATCATCATGTAACACCACCACCATCATGTAACATCACCATACAACACCAATCCGGCCCATAGGTTTGAGAGCATGAACCTACGCTCTGATACCAAGTGTAACAACCCAAAAATCCACACACGAACAACACAGTAAAAGACAGGATATTTTTTTTTGACTTGCTTGAAGATAATACGACACTACACAAGTTCTCTAGGGAATACAATCAACTAAAGACATGCTTTCCACAACACTAACCCACACTGGTTACGAATAAACATGAGGCACACACTTAGGACACAATGGTTCATCTAAAGTATGCAATTTTACAACAAGGTTTTCCCACAGAAGGTTTCTTTAGAATCATGTTTTAGCTGTAAGTGCTTTTACATTCTTTACTTTTCCTAGAGAAATCATGATAGGAGAATCTGAAGTTCATGTCTCCTTTGAAGAGTTTTCTCCTACCTTGTTAATGTTAATATACAGTGTGAACCAATTATTGTATGGTAAGAGGTTACTTCATTTACTTGATTAACTTATTCATTTGTGAGGAGGTAGTTAATTTCTCAAGGCTATTAACTTCATCAATTTGTTTTCGATGTTGTGTTTTTGAACATATATGTTTTATCTTTTCAAGCGGTCAATTTTATTTTATTTTATTTTATTCCAGTACATGACTGTCTAAATCCTGGATTCATCATTAAGATTTTATTAGTTGTTAATAAGGTTTCATTGGGGTCAAGAGTCTAACCAGAAATATTAAAGGTTTCACTTGGGCTTCACTTGAAGAGATAGACATAAGTATACTTTTTACATTTTCAACAGGTAAGATAGATCAAAGAGTTTCTTAATCAAGTTCCTTCTATTTATTATAATTTTATTATCTTCCAAGATTTAATCATTGATTTCACCTTAAGACCATTCTAAGGACTCACCACAATAAGAGATTGTTGATTAGTTTACGTGGGATCAAAAGGTATATTTGTTTCTCTTGCTTTCTTTTTGCTAGTTTCAAAACATAGTCCTCTACCAAACGACACATGACCAAAGGTAACCAAAGTGATGCAAGTTGATTCAAGTTTAGATAATTATAATTAGGTTGAAAATTCAAGGATAAATCATATTATGAAAAGTGAAAATTCAACGAAGGATACGCATGTCAAAACAAGTTCATATAATCTTATTGACAATAATATTTCTCAAATTGACTTTCAAACGATAACAACAACCTACATGAGAACAATAGAAAATTATAACGCAATGACTACTATATAGTCTCCACAATTTCCATACCAATGTTTTAAAACAAAAGAAAAACATTCGTACAATAGCAGTTCCTAAGAAGGCTGGAATCCACTTTCTACACGTGTTTCTTTTTCTCTCTCTCTCTTTTTTCTTTTCTACTCAGGAAATCCTCCTGCACATTTGTTAGCACATGTCAGTTCGCAAGAACTGAGCATGATAAAAGCTATAACATTAAGACAATATTTCGTTATCTAACTGTTTCAAGGAAGAAAAGCACCGTTGATGAACAAAACAATAATCCATGAGTCTAAACAAGAGCAATTAAAGAGTTGTCCAAAAGCATAAAATGTCTGAATAAAAAGGGAGGCACTAACTCTATTTAATTATCATTTTCTCATAGGAGAAGTTAATAAACATCATGGTGAATTCCACCCATATCACAATAATGACCATCATTTTAACAAGATAACATTTCGAAACAAAGACAATTACAAGAAGAGAATTAATTTCAAACGTGATCTGTCCCTATTTGTTTAAGTTAGTTCACCAAGCCAAGGATTCACTATGCCACTGGAAGATCCCAAACAATCAATCGACATGAGAATATCTAAACCAACATGACTTATTAATATTAAGATGATGTGCCTATAACAGTTAATTTTATGTCAGTACCGAATAAATAAATTGGAAAGAAAAGGGATGAAACACACAAATGACCTCGTATGGGTCACATCCTATCCTAACAATCCTTCTATTAAACTTTCTTCTAATCAAGAGAATGTCTTAAGAAAAAGGAAAAACTTGGCAAGACCAAACATAACCATTATAAATCTTACAGGAGGGTTACTCAATCATTCACAAGAACACTGTAATGCCCCTCCCCAACCTACTTGGTTACACCGTTCTACTGAGGTATATGCCTAGTTGTCAGCTGCATGTATATTCCATTTTCCTTGAGAAAATTTAAAAATTCACTTGAGATATACTCGGCACCTTTGTCTGATCTCATCACCTTGATAACATGACCACTCACCTTCTTTATAAGGCCCATTAATTCCTTGAAAGTATCAACAACTTGTTATTTGTGCTTTAGGAAGTATACGCATGTCTTGTTGCTGAAGTTATTGATGAAATTCAGAAATGTAATGCCCCCCCCCAACCTGCTTGGTCACGGTCAGCCTTGTCTCTTTCTTAGGCGTGGAGGAAGAGCACGTACCACTCAGTATTTTTTTGGCAAGGTGTGTTGGTTTTCCCTTGGGTTTGAATGCCAAGTGGGGGGGGCAGTTGGCCGCCTGTCTCTTCTAGTAAACTCTCAACCACTTCTGACATGTATCCTTTACGACCTGCTCTACCTTCCTTGACTTTCTCGTGCCCTGGTCTGCCGCTTCTATGAGTGTTGCATGGTGTGTTTTCTGCCGGACCTCCACAGCAGCAGCCTACATCAGTAACTTAGCCAGGCGACAGACATATTGCAGTTTAGTTGAAGCTTTTGAGTGCTTCGAATAGGTAGGTCATCCAGCTATGTTGCGTTCTGTTCAGTGTAGAATACTTTCTCAATTCGGGATTCTCCTTCAAGCTCATGGAAGAGAATCTCATGGAGGCAGACCTGTTTCAGATCAGAATATTCATGAAGCACGATTTGCCTTGCATTTATATGGGCTTCTTCAACGAGTCATTGGGTCGGCAGGCACAAAGGTTTCTGTTGGATTTATCACACCCTACAAGCTACAGCTGAAATGTTTGCACCGAAAGTTTGATGCTGTCCCCAGATCTGATGAAATTTATTTACAAAGATTCTCTTTTGAGATCTTCTTGCTGTAAGCTGTAACTCAAGGAAGATAATATCATATAGGTGGATCTGTTTTTATCAGAATTTTCACGGAGCACAAATTGCTTTGCTATGTCATTTTCTTTCCACTCTGCTCGTAGATGCGATCTGTCTCCTTCTTGCGACTGATTCCGGTGACTTCGGTCACACTTTGGCTCATTTTTTTGTTGACCTATCAAGCTTGGCCCGTAGCAAGTGCTCAACTTGGCGAAGCCAATAATGGCGCATGCTTCCGTGTAGGTGACAGATCGCACCCACAGGCACAGGAGATCTATGCAATGTTGGAGAAAATGTCTTGGGAGATGAAGGTAGCAGGATATCTTTCAGATCCAGAACATACACTGAGTGTGTATCTCCAAATCGACTGTGTGACAGTGAGAGTGTTACCAAGAGACCCGATGAAATTTAGTACAGATCTTCTCTATTGATTTCTTACTTGTCTTATGTTGTAACTCAGGGAAGAGTATCTCATACATAGCAGATCTTCTCATGCGATTACAGTTTGACAGAGAGAATCTGCTTTCCCCCCCCCTCTTCCACCTCAAGTGAAAGTAGAAAGTGCCAATGACATCACCAAGGAGGCAGTAAAGACTGCACTGATTCGAGCCATACGGTTTTATGCAAACATTCAAGCACATGATGGGCACTGGGCTGGTGATTATGGTGGTCCTATGTTCCTTATGCCAGGTTTGGTTATTGTCTTATATGTAACAGGAGCACTAAATGTTGTTTTAGCGGAAGCGCATCAAAAATAAATGTGTCGTTACTTGTACAATCATCAAGCATAATGAAGACGGTGGATGGGGGTTACACATTGAAGGTCACAGCACAATGTTTGGGATAGTACTAAACTATGTAACTTTGAGACTTCTTGGCCAAGGGTCTGATGGAGGAGATAAAGAAGCAATGGAAAAAGGTCGTGTATGGATCTTGGGCCATGGCAGTGCTACTGCTATACCTTCAAAGGGAATCACCTTGAATCCCATCACCTAATTGTACTATGTTGCACCCTGTTGTCTTGTGTTCTTGACTGTACCCTGGTTGTTTGTTGAATTCCCTTTGCTCAAGGATAACTCTACATTCCACTTGGACTATGTCGTGTTTGGCACAAATTCTATCTGTGCCTTTGCCCTTAACCTTGCAGTTTTTCTCCTGATCGGAAAGACTTCAGCTTTGACAATGAATGTTGATAACAGTGCTTTGAAGCAAAGAATTGCTTCTCTTGCACAAGACAGGATTTTTTTTTTTAAGAATGCACACTGTGAAGCATTGAAAAAGGAGGTGTCAAGGCTAAGACAACTATATCACGAGCAGCAGCAACTTTTGCAAAAAGAAATGCATGCATCCTCAACAGGGGCATATGACTTACAACAGCAGCAGTTGGTAAGCTAGAGCAGGGTTCATCTTCGCAGATGATGGATCAAAAAACCCGAGATCTCTGATCCTTCTCCAAGTCATCCGAAGACTTCATCAGGGATTCCAGACCATAGAGAAAACAATGCTTTCCACAGCCATACAGCCCCTGGTTTTCAGATGTTGAAAAGCATGATGCCTTCAAGCTGCCCTATGGGAAAGAGCAACAAGAGCTTGGAAGAAAGAACTATAATCAGGCATGTTAAATCTACTCCTTGTAATAGTTTTCTACCTTCTTTCAGTATCTTGAAATTAATTTTCTTTCCTCTTGAATGGCGCCTAGACTAGATGTTTTCGTGGTTGTTTATATCACTGCCTGATTGTGTGGTTGTTCCTTTAAATGTTATTCCAATTTCGTGGATTTTGCTTGGAATGTTCCTTCCTCTCTTATAGCTTACTCTATTTCATATTTGTCTAAATGGGTTACTGCAATATTGAGTGATGCAGTCTAGTTCGTAGGGAAGGAAACATTATTGAGTTTTGTTTGCTTATATGACTTTCTTTTAAAAAGAATTCTGTGATGGTAATTATAATTGAAGGTTACTAAATAGAAGGTTAAGCCTACATACCTCTTTTGGTTGAATAAATACGCATTTCCTGTTTAGGGCTCTCTTGTTTTGGCTAAAAGGTACATTAATAGTGACGTTGTGTCTGAAACTTGTTTAAGCCTATGGGCATTCCTTACTTTATGTTTGATTAGAAAATGGCATTTGGGGTTTGTTTTAGAACTGTACATGGTTGACTGTTGTACCTAGTCTAGATGGGGGATAACCTGGCATCTATTTTGGCCTCCACGTGTTGAGAGTATTACTATACCTAATTCTTGAAGTAAACTCTTGTATGATTAAAGCAAGGGGAAACATTGTAAGTTTAACTGAATGAAATCTCTACAATTTTTATTAAGGGTCGCAAGCAAGCTATTACTAGCTAGACTGAAACAAAAGTTGTAGGTGAATCCATGGTACTGGACTCGTGAACTCGTTTCCTGTTAGATGAATGCTGATTTCAGTGATAATATCATAGATGGCCGTTATATTTATCTATTTGATATTTGCTAAGACTTTTCCTCGATAAGCCCACATGGATCGGGTAAAATTTTCCATCTTCTTTACCTTTGGCAAGGAGTTCATAGAACTTCTAGCCCTGACCGCACTGCGTAACCTTCCTGATAGCTATGCGCGTTAGTTCTTGGTTTGTGCTTGTACTCGTGGTAAGGTCTTTTGAGCCTGGGGCATCGTTGGTGTTTTGCCCTTTTCGTATCGAATCCCTTTGTTTTCGAACTCGAATACCTTATACTTCAAACCTGGTTACTAAAAGGTCCCATTTTGTGGCCTTGTTAGGGAAATCAATTTTTATTTTAATGTTTAATGACATTGTCTGAATTATATAAAAATTATTAACGACTTTTGGGTTTAGTCTTCCCTTATATTATGTAGAGAAGTTGACGATTAGGATAGGGTTTGTTGGAAGAATAATGGCCCTTTCTGTGTCTCTTTCGTACGCTTTTGGAAAAGTGGAATTGTTTTGGTTAACTAGTACTACGTTTTAAGAAATCCAATAAGGAGGTAGTGGTAAACTCCTTGGTTAAAACCAAAACTATAGTTGTGTTCTTTTAAGGGCATCGAACCCATATTACTTTGAAGCCCCCCTGGAAGAATTGGATAACGTCATTTTTGCTTCGCCCCTACGATCATAATTAGTACGCTTTGTCTTTTCTTGGACCCCTTTAGTTGGATGGAGTAAATTTTGGATTCCTATCACGTAACCCATAGCAGTACATGAAGGAGATATCAACACTATTGACTTTCTTGTTCCCAACCCATAAGGTCTTGCCTTGATTTATGTAATTTTGTTCTTACTAGTATTTGGACTTTCTCCTTGATTGGATGATTTAGTTTTCTCTCTCATGAGATTAATATTGGAGTTGTGAGTTGTGTTTTAATCCATTTCTGAATTTAGAATATTCCTGTCTTGATATTGTTAATTGTTAGCTTACTATTGCATTGTGTAGCCTTAACATGCTCAGTTCTCGCGAACTGACTTTAGTTAATATTTGTGCAGATGGATTATGTGAGTAGACTAGAAGAAAAGAGTGTAAAAGTTTCATCTGTACCATTATGAAGTTCCTTGTAAAAAAATGTCCAATGTGTTGTAAATTGTGTAACATAGCTTGTAAAGAGAGTTGATACGACCTCTTGCCTTGTATTGTTTAGTAATGGTGAAATAAAGTGTCCTGTTCTGGTGTAGTTAAGCTTGAAATTATCCTTGTGAGAAATGGCATTCAATCTTTACATTGATATGAGTATTGTAAAACTTTGATCTTGAGAATAAATTATTAAGTTAAATCTTTCTAAGACTTAGCGACAATATTTTATAAGTAAGGTAAAATGAGTTGGTTAACCCTTAAAGAAGCTAAACAAAAATAATAATTTTATATTAAACAAATAAATGTAAAGGTGATCTATTTGAAATCAAATGCTTCCAAGAGTGATCAAAATGAAAACATCCTTTGTGAAGTAAACATTTATAAATTGATACCCCTAGCTAAACTAGCGAACACTATCCCTTTGGGGTGAACTCTTAAACAAGCTTAAGGGAAAACAATGGTCATTTTCTGGAAGATCATAAGATTTAGCAAGTAGGAGAAGACTTTAAGTGAACTACTCTTCAGTGTATAAGAAATTAACTCAGTTGGTGAGATGAATTTGTGCGAACCATATAATGATTCCTTCTAAAAACTTAAGTCATGAGCTAAAGGGTGTCTTACCAAAATAAATAAACCCTAACCATTTCTTACTGTGGCTTGCCCTAGCTGTGAGTGTGTCATGTGGTTGGACTTCCATGTTGTCTCGTCAAAAAGAAAAATAAATTGTCCTTGATAAGTGTGAACATTTTCGTGCTGACCTTGTGGTCTTCCCCGTAACAAATGGTTCCAAGTGTTGGTTATAACCTTGTGACGACATGTTGTGTCGTGTTGAGTCAAAGAAAGTCAAAAAAAAAAAGTTATCCTGTATTTCACTGTGTTGTTCTTGTGTTGGTATTTTTTGGTGCGTTACAAACACAACACAGGATACATATCTTCCAAAGGATCTATCGTCAACAACAAGTTGACTTAAACCTTTCTAGTCAATACATACCCATTTTACTACAATGATAGCAAGGAGGTCGTATCTCAATGATCATCACAAAAACTAGTCAACCAATGAGTTTCCAAACAAACCAACCTCTAAGTCACAGGAGAATGAAATTTAAGCATCTTTACGGAGCAAAACGTAGAGTAATTTCTTACGCATAAAACCAACATCCCAATTTTAAGATTTGAAAACTTCCTCACTAATGATAAAGTAGATCTCGTATCCTCCAACATGTGTGAAACAAAATCAAGGTAAGAAAAGAGTATTTCCTCTGACATTTTAAGCTATCCAAAAGAAATGTGAGTATCGTCAAAAGAAGACATTCCATAGGATCAGCTACATTCCTCAAAATATACAATAGTCACCAAGGGAGAGATGGTGATTCCAAAGACAACAATCTCCAAACGGTGAACATGAATTGATATCAAATTATGAAGATCAACCATGACACTCGAAGAATAAAAGTATTTCTTCGAGCGATTCAAAACAAATAACAAAAGCAACTAACCTAGTTGAAAGTAATATCAACTTGGCTCAATTCAAAAAATCGGTCAAGCTAAGCACACACCAACCCAACTGGGAAGGGTTACTAGAACCTAAACAAATGAAAGAAAAGGATAGAGACAGGAATAGCATCATTCACCTATACACAATGCACTCACAGTACTCAATCACCAATTCGCAAATACCCAACATAAACCAGAACTACAGATCTCAAACCGAAACAAGAATAAGAACAAAACAGGAACTATAAAGTTGAGTCCAACGACAATGTTTGATAAAACATTCAAATCGTGAGACCAACACAAAGAACTCAGGAATTTTCATTACAGGAACCCCACCTCTTTTGTTTTATTAGTCTTAAGAACAAAGTTCACCCAGCTAATATTTATTAAAACCTAGAAAACTATATAAAAGGCTTCAACCAGCGCAATCATTTCTAACGCCAAAAAGGAATACAAACGAGCAAGGGATGTGGAAACAAAAAAGCATACCATCACACGAGACATTTATATGAAGAGTAGAGTTATTTAATGATTCAGTTAAATAACAACATAAGAATCAATGGTATAGAGAATATCATGCCTGATTAAGCTCCCGCAGTCGATAACAAGCTGGACAGGGCCTGCAACAGCAACCCAAGCTTAATTCCATTTTCTTCAAGCTCGTTGGGCACCCAAACATCGAACATCTTCACGTTGGCATAGGTAGGAGTTCACGGCCAGGGTGGGTGGTCTAAAATACTTTCCAACATCCTCCCAACGTGTGTCAAAAGGGAAAACTACAGTGCAACATGGGCAGCCATCCAGCACCATGGAAAATCCACTTTTGGAGCCCATTTAAGAAGCTGGAACTAAAATCGGGTCTCTTATTTATTACTGCAGTCCTGGCACAGTGCGCCTTGTTATAGTGCCAGACTATGTTTGCAGATGGCTTCACCTAGCATTACCAAAAATCTTTACAAGAACATTTTCCTTCTTTTTTTTTTTTTTTTTAAAGTGATGGAACCGCTTTGCATCTCTCACAACAATTTTCTTTGCAACAATCTTGGACAAAACCTGGTACAGTGTGGCAGTCAACACATACATTAAGGTTCTGAATCTAAAAAATATCCTGCTACCTTCATCTCCCAAGACATTATCTCCAACATTGCATAGATCTCCTGTGCCCGTGGGTGTGATCTGCCACCTACCTTTTTTCCATCTCTGTGAGTCTCAGTGGTAATCTCAGCTGCTGTAATGGGCTTGTGAATAGCATTTGCAATAGGAAACCAATGGAAACAACAATTAAAGGTGTCACTTTCTAAAGGTAGGTTGTCGTGGTTCCAGTAGGTTATATTATCAAAAGATGCAGTTGCTTTCCAAGAATTAACTCCCCCTTCTTTTGAGTTAGAAGCTTTAGAAATACCATTATGGTCCTCGGGTTTCATCTTTTCCAAGACAAATCCACAATAACTTCCCGATATTGACAGAGTAGCTCCGGAAAACTTCCTTCCTCTGAAAGAAGCTTCCTTCAACTCAAGATTGTCCACTACCACACCTGTTATCTTGGGCTGAAAGTAATCAGAAACAGGGCATTGGATATTGTATTTGATGACACATGGAAGTTGGTGAAGTTTGTCTGTCAAATCAATACACCCATCAGAAATCCTAATGATTCCACTCACTCCCGTGGAAGATACAGAACAACCACTCTCTGTAAAACTGTCCATTGTGTTTGTGTGGAAGTAAAACGAGCTAATAATGACTGGTAATGGCCAGATACAAATCAGATGACAAAGCTTCCGAGGAGAAAGGCTCCTCCAATCAGTAAGTAGGAGAATCCCGAATTTGAGGATGCGTCTGATACAGAACAGGTAACAACATAGTTGGACAACCTGCTTGTTGGAGGCGCTCAAAAATGCTTCTACCTTACTATACGTGCCTGCTGCCTGGTTGTCGGAGTTGGCCCTAGCTAAGAGACCCTTGGCCTTTCTGTAACATAGGTTGGGAAGCGTAACATCAACAATGGCCCTGTTCTATTGGAGGAGATCATCAATGGATCTCCACCAGGTGCATCACTATAATTAATGGCCAGCTGCTTCACCGAGGCCTGGACATGGCTCCAAACTTGTCTCAGCCAGTCCCACAAGAGAGGGACACCAGATCACTTCGAGGTGAAGATTAACCCTTTCGCGCGTGCATTCTCTACAGATTGGCCGGGGGACCTTCCTCGGCCTCCATTAATTGGGACGGCCGAAGCACCTCACCACCATACCCGTCAATATGTTGTTGCGCGACTGAGAATTTGAAGTAGGAGAAACTGAAGCAGAAACGGAAGAGACAAGAAAAACCATGGCAACAAAAATCTGTCTACAGCCCGGGTAGAAACCCATACGAATTTAATAACAGAATCAAAATAAGATCATGGTGAGAAAAACGGGACTCCACCAACTCCAACTGTCTCACGCCACCCAGGTAATTATAAGTTCATTAAAGAAGTGACAGAAATGTCACCCATCCGCCAGCTAACCAGGGAGAAAATGCGCTTCAGCCACTGCCAAAAAGAATAAACAAATACAGTCTATATAAAAATAATAATCATTAATCTTCTCCTTGATTACTAAAAAAAAAATTAAACTACACTCTCCTCATTTAGCAATTTAAAACAATTCTAGGATTGCGGGATCGGTCGACCCAGGAGGAGAACGGGGTTGAGAATTTAAATGAAATATTTACACGAACGCCACTCCCAAACCATGGCGCCACCACAAAACATTATCTTCCTCATTTGCGCAATGAGGCTAGATCAGCGGGAGCGAAAAACAAATCAAAAGGGTAGTTTAACGATAACAGAGGATGATATTGATAACAATCGATTTAAAAAAAGTAATAATAAAATACAATCGTTGATCGATAATACAATCATAATGTCATTATTATCATTTTACAGCTTGTAAAATAATTATCAAATATAGTCATAATGGTCAGTAATCGAGGTCGACGATGGCACAAAGACACTCCATGCTTAGCACTCGATCGCCGAAGGATGTACAGGTGTAACGTAGAACAGGGCATTACAACAACACTTACTCACAAAAACATTTAACAAAAAATAATCGCATTAAAAAACTTTAAAAATTAAAACACTAAATTCTAAAATAATGAATTTAAAACAATATAAAAAAATAAAAGATATATAACACTCAAATAATAAGAATCTTGAAAAAAGATTTTTAAAATTAAATAGCTTATTATCTAAAATGATACAAATAAAACATCAGGTCCTGATAATAAAATCAATAATTGTCAACCAAAAACCATACCAATTTAAATTATAATCATATTTGTAAACCCTAAAGGAAAATACAACAAAAAAAATTATAAATGCTAAGACATAATAAATCGAAAAGTATCAAATGAGAACCCTAAAAGTATATAAAATTACACTTATTTACAACATCTTAATATTTAAAGCATAAAACTAAAAAATTTATCAAAAAAATTGAATTAAAAAAATAGAGGAAATTTACCCTTGAAACTTTAAAATACCTTACAAATTTATTTTTTTCAAAATTTAACTTAAATCATTAAATAAAAAATCTTCCAACATAAAAAAAAAATGAATTAATAAAAAATCTTTGAAACTCATAACTGAAAATAATAAACTAATATACATAAAACTTAAAGACACTAAGACCCAATAAAATAACTTTAATTTTTAATAAACTTTATAATTATTAATTATATATGGATCTAAATAATATATAAGAAATAAATTTGTTTAATGTTACCCATTTTATATTTCTTACAACACTAACCAATAACTCTATTACTTTAGTTTTGAATTCCTCTCATGAACCTCCAGCTTAACTCCAGCTTAATTGTCACCAACATCCCCATCCTCATCCAAGTTGAACTATTGTTTAATTTTAAATAAAATCATTTCTAACAATATAAAAGTTATTCAATTTATATTAATAATGAAATTATTATAATATTTTTATCCGATTAAATAGGTAAACAATATCTAAATAATCAATTTCACAGCTATAAAAAGTACACTAGCAATAGAAGTACATGTTCCACATGGGCCCAAAAAAAAGAGAACTAGTGGATTTGGTATAAATATATATGTCTCACTTAAGGTCAAACATAATTATTTATAATTTATAAAGCCATAAAAGGAATATAAGATCATTATTAAAATAATGTCTAGAATATTTTAATGCGAAGGAGGAGGATTCACATGCTAATGTGGAGGATGTTGCCCTGATTGCGGACCTAAATTTGGGAGAGATAGTTCGTGATGATCTAGCGGTAACAAGTGGAGAACAAGTAGTTAAACGGTCTCCTAACATCAGTATGTTCAAGTCAGCATAAATTTATAATTCAAACTCCTCAAGTCCAGATCAACTGAAACCCAAGGACGTAGTCACTGGACAACATGCTGGAGATAGATCCAATGATGATAAAAAAATATATGCTAAGCATTCGAAAAATTCATTTCGGGGAAGTTACCGACTACAAAAATTTAATGATTGATTCCCTCCTACATGACTTAGAACAGAAGCATGAGGAATTTGAAAAAACAACTACACTTGTAGGGTCCACTTAAAACTTGAACGTTGGTTCCAATTTGGTGAGTTCCCCCCAAAGAACGTTCAAACTATATACTTCGAGTCTTTGGGGAAAGTGGACATCTATAATTAGGCCCATATGCCTGTGGCCGTTTGCCATCTGATTCCTAAACTTGCGGCACTTTTCCATCCAATTCCTAAACTTTTCTATATGTTGTATGCCATTTATACCCATCACATAAATTATTAATTAAAAATTAATTCCCATCAAAGAAATTGTTAACTAAAAAAAAAATATTATTAAACAGTTCAACCACTTTGCTATGCTTTATTTAGGTTTAATTTTTAATTTCCTTAGTTGGCCTAATGGTGAACAACATATGCTCTTGAAATAGAGGTCACAAGTTCAAATCCTGCAGGGGGTAGGGTATGTACACCTCGATTGTAGCAAAGTTAGTTGCCTCCAGCATGTGAGTACAAGGTAGTCTCTAAAAACCTATTATTATTATTTATTATTATTTCACTTGCATTCATGTGAAAGATTTGATAGGGGATAACTCAGATCAGAGGCAGGTTAGGTTGCCACTAATCTGCACCTCCTATAATCATAAACTTGTAAGTCATAATTCAACACTTCAATTTTTTTTCATATATACGATTTGTTTTTTTAGATTAAGTAATTTTTTTGTTTTGAGAGGACCAACAATCCTAGTAGTACATAAGGAGAAGATACATAAATGAAGAGCAATGAAAATGTCTACCCTCCACTAAATATCCTATCAAAGGTAAAATGGTTGACAACTTCCAACCCCGCTACCACCTGACAAGCACAAACCAGGCCATCTCTTGTCGGCGAGTGTTTGACTGCCTTAGCTCCACCCTTCACAGAGTCATTCCAATTTGAAATTTTCTATTCTGCCTAATCCGTGTAGGAGCCCATGTCACCCTTTCTTTAGTTCTCTAAGCTTCCACATCCTCCAGATGGGCTCAAACCCAAAGTCTCGTCCATAGTCCACTGTGCATGTAGTGATCCAAGAATCGATTCCCGCTTCCTCTTCTTCAGCAGGAAGATTCTCCTCGTATTCATCATCGAGTTGAGAAATAGGAACCCACTCAGAATTGGTTTCCTTCACCTCATGAGTCAGATTTCCTTCTTGGCAGTAGCTATTGGTTTCATACCCAACCTTCCTGCAATGTTCACAGATGACTTGTGATTTTTCTATGACAATGTCCTATTCACATTTTTGAAGGTATTTTCAGCCCCACTGGAACATTAATACACAGTCGGGCAAGAGACAAATCTGGTCCTCCCCTTCGTTGCAGGACTAGACTTGTGAGGTTGATTTGGTATTATCATTTAAGAGGGAATGAGATGGTTCTAGGTTTTCTCATTTAAGAGGGAATAAAATGGTTTCATAAGTATGATTCTACATTAAATCTGAATGTTTATTTTAGAATTGAAAATATTTCAATTTTGGGTATGAGTATATTTCGTGTATTTTTTGATTGATTGACTTACTGAGAAAAAAAATTAAAAACAAACAAATATTCTAAGCATGCAGTATAGTGCATTATTAGTTTTTGGTAGGTAATTACTATGGTAAATATTCATTCTATGATGTATAGATGATAACACCTATTTAAATACACCCCAAAATCAATTAAGCTTTGAAAGTGCTCCACGTTTGTTGCATGGTGTATGGTGTCATGAATCAGCCCTACACTGCAAATAATTGAATTGTTTTTCAGATCACCGGCATTGGACTCAATGAAAGGCAACAACAAAATATTTCCAAAGTGATTAGCAGACATTCCAATCATTTTCAAAGAAGAATGACCATCTACAACTATTCCTATCCTCGAATGTTTTCTGTCCTTCACATCTTGGCTGTGCATTAATAGTTTCCACAAATAGGCACTGAAGGCCTCTAATTTGGTGTAGTTTTTACCATTTTTATTAGCAAAATTTTTGAGATCTATAATTATTTTGGCATGCAGATAATAAATTCTACTGGCTAAGTGTGGATGTAGGGCTTCATGCCTTGATTCTCTTCATGGCTGCTTGACGTACTTATTTTGAACCTCAGGACAGTATTTAGGGAAATAGCGTGGGCTTAATGTGGAGTGAGTAAAGCTTTGATTTGGAGATTCACTAGACACCTTTGAAGATAGCTTTTCCAACCTTGTGAGAAACATGTTGGCAAAGAATGCATCTAAAACCCTATGATTGAATGTGCAGCCAAAAATCATAGCTCCACAACTAAATTCGGTTACCTATAAATATTACATATCACATAACTATTTTTGTAGAAGAAAAAATATAGGTAAATATTTATATCTATCATGTTACCTGAACGGAAAATACCGGACTACCATATCCTTGAGAGTGATTTGCAAGCAGAGGAACCAGCTTTCCCTGCACAGTTTCATCAGGGTTGTACATATTCAACTGAACATGACGAGTGGGAGCATAACCTTGAGTGAATTGCACTCCCTTACTGTTGTAGAGGATCTCTAGAATACCAAAACTATTCGCAACTAATTTCCCCGCATAAATAAAATAACCCACCAATGCCCTAGAGAGGGAAGTCTTGAGATGAGATAACGCAGATGCAAAATTCCTATTAGAGGTATTCTTATAGCAGAAAAAAACATGCACAGAAACTAGAGGAATTGTGAGATCTAAATTTGTGAGGGGACTAACGTGCTCTTGAATTGGAAGAACAGGCACAACAACTTCTGTACGAATGATATGCACATTGTAATCGTGAGAAATTGGCCGGACAACGGGGGCCATCTCCAAACTATGAAATTCCAAATCTTTGAGGAATGTAAAACTTGAAATATGACTTGGATTTATAATATTAAAGATCCCTATAGTGGTGACATTCTAAAGCTAAAATTCATTATTAGTACCTGCCATCGGCAAGATACTATTGTTTTTACTTTCAGTGATTTATTGAAAAGTGGCGGGCCGGTGTTTTCTTATTGGATGAGTTTTTTGGCATGTCCTTATTTTTCTAAGGTTAGATTGTGTCTTCTCTTATGAATATCGTGCATGTTGCCCATTTTTTTTTCCTTTTGATTTTCATTGGTCCTTTCTTTTCTCTTCATTGCAGGAGTCATACCCTATTACGTGATAATTTGTTCCCCCGACTTCTGTTTGTTTTTGCTGTCGACACTTGGCTGCATGCTGAAGGAATTATATCTAACTCCTAACCTAGAGGGTGTGTGCTGCAAATAGAAACAATATTATGAACATACTCAAACTCACAAGAGAAATATAAAAACAAGGCTTTGTATTAAAAATACTCCAGAGCACTTCGGTGCCTTCTCTTTCTTTTCTTGCTTTTTGAATTACAAAATGAAACCTCTTATTTATAGAAGTTTTCCAACCTTCTACCTTATAAAATATATCATAATAGCTCATAATATCTTATATTAGATATTATTGATCCTTTGGATATTTTATAGATATTCCCAGATATTTCTAGATATATATAATATCTCTTGATATTTTCTAGATATTATATACAATATCTTTTGATATTTTGGAGGAGTTAATATTCACAACAAATGTGAATATCTTTTACATAAAGTTGAATTCCATAAAGTTAAACTTTATCTAGAACAAGATTATATATTTCCAGCACTCCCTCCTAATCTTGATTCTTCATGTATTTTTGGAGCAATACGTACCTATGATGCCTAAGAAATCTCTCATATGCTCAAATGTGTCCTTTGGTAATGGATTGGTGAAGATATCAACATATTGTTCTGCAAACCTACAAAACTCCAAAAATATTTGTCCATTGTTGACTAGCTCTTTGATAAAATGATACCTTGTATCACTATGCTTGCTCCTTTTGTGAAAAACATGATTCTTTGATAATGCAATAGTTGAATTGTTATCACAAAATATCTTTGTTGATCCTTCTTTTTCTTGCTTTAGATCTGATAATACTCTTCACATCCATATTGCTTGAGATGCTGCTGCTGTGGCCGCCACATATTCTGCTTCTGTTGAAGAGAGAGTGACAATAGGTTGTTTCTTAGAAGCCCATGAAATTGCTCCTAAACCAAAATGGAAAACATAGCCAGATGTTCTCTTTCTATCATCTATGCTTCCTGCACAGTCACTGTCTGTGTAACCAACTAACTTGAAAATATTAGAAGCTGTATATAAATACCGAAAGCTTTTGTTCCACTAACATATCTTAAAATTCTTTTTCTAGCTTGCCAATGAGAATCCTTTCGGGATTCCATAAACCTGGAAATAAGACTTACACCATACATGATATCAGGCCTTGTAGCAGTCAAGTACATCAGACTAACAACAAGTCTTTTGTATATAGTTGGATCAATATCACAACCTTTATCATATTTGCTTAGCTTCAATCCTATGGCAACTGGTGTTGATACTAGATTGCAATTCATCATGCAGAACCTTTTCAAAATATCATTGGAATATTTTTATTGACATATAAAAATTCCATTTTCTGATTGACTGACTTCTATGCCAAGAAAAAACTTTATTAGACCCAAATCTATCATTTCAAATTCTTTCTTCATTGTTGTCTTAAACAAGTCAATTGACAAATCTCCTGTGAATATTAGATCATCAACATATAGGCATACAATTAGAATTTGTTCTTGATCATTCATTTTGATGTATAGTGTTGGTTCACTATCACTTTTTCTAAATCCATTTTTCAAAAAATACGAATCAATCCTGCTATACCATGCTCTTGGAGCTTGTTTCAGACCATACAGGATTTTTTCAATCTACAAACCTTGTGTTCTTGACCTACAATTTCATATCCAGGAGGTTGTAAAACATAAACTTCTTCTTCTAGTATGCCATTCAAAAATGCATACTTGACATCCATTTGATAGACTTTCCAATTATTTTGAGTTGCTAATGTTAAAACAGTTCTGACATTGTTTAGTCGAGCTACTAGAGGAAAAGTCTCATTATAATCAATTATGGGTTGTGAGAAACCCTTTGTAACTAACCTGGCTTTATATTTTTCAACATTTCCATCTAGATTGAATTTTGTCTTGTAGACCCATTTCATGCCAATTACACTCTTTCCTTCTGGAAGGCTCACAAGATCCCATGTACGATTATTTTCAATAGAATCAATTTCTTCATCCATAGATTTTACCCATTTTTCATTTTCAAATGTATCTTCAAAATATATAGGATCATCATGAGAAAATAATGCAAAATATAAATATAAATCAACATTCTCATCACCTTGAGTTTGTTCATAAATCTCCCTTAAGCTTCTTGTATTTCCTGGGGTGTCCCTGAAGTGAGACCTTTGTGTTGCCAAAACTGGATCTGATATGTCACTGCTATGAGACTTTGAATTTGAAGAATCACCTTCATTCCCTGATCCTTCATGTGGATGTAAATTTACTGGAGGGGATGATAATCCACTTGAGATACCTCTTGTGATGCTTCTTGAAACTGGAGTGCTATTTGAAGAAGACATCACTGCACTGATCCCTTGAGGTGCTAGATGAACATTTTGTGTGATCTTTTCATGAAACTCATTTTGATGATGAGGTATTTCTGCAGTGATTTTTGTTAGCTTATCAACACTTCTATCCCATGCTTGTTCTTCAATGAACTGAACATCTCTACTAATAATAGAATTCTTTGTGATGGGGTTATACAATTTATAGGCTTTTGATTGCTCACTGTAACCTACAAAAATACATCTCTCTCCTTTATCATCCAATTTCTTTCTCCTCTCATTTGGAATATGTGCATAATCCACACATCCAAAAACTCTTAAATGTGATTCACTGTGCTTCCTTCCACTCCATGCTTCTTGAGGAACTTTATTCTTCACAATTTTTGTTGGACATCGGTTCAAGATGTAAATCGCACAAGCTACTACTTCAGCCCATAATTGTTTTATTCTTTCTTTCTGCTACACCATTCTGTTGAGGTGTGTACCTTGTTGTAAATTGCTTCTTAATCCCATGAAATTTACAAAAATTTAAAAACTCATTTGAAACATACTCTCCTCATCTATCTGATCTTAACCCCTTTATAGAGTAACCGCTCTACTTTTCAACCATGGCCTTAAACTCTTTGAACACACTAAAGGCTTCTGACTTATGTTTCAAGATATAAACCCAATTTTTTCTACTCAAATCATCTATAAAAGTCAGAAAATACATGTTCCCTCTAATTGATGGTGTTTGCATAGGTCCACATAGATCTGAATGGACAATCTCAGGAAGAGATCTAGCTCTATATGACTTTCCAACAGGAAAGTTTTCCCTGTGTTGCTTCCCTACAATACAACTTTCAAAAGGATTGTTTGGTTGCTCCATCAAAGGAAAACCCTTCACCATATGCTTCTTTTGCAATAAATCTAAACCACTAAAACTTAAGTGTCCAAATATCAAATGCCACAACCAAGTTTTATCTTTTAAAGAAACTTTAAATGCTAGTGAAGAAAGCTCTTTAGATGATAAACCATTTTGAATTCTTAATGGAAAAATTTTGTTTCTTGTCATCTCAACCTTTGTAATCAATTTGTTACTTGGATTTCTATCTAGAATAACACATGCATCATCTTCAAAATAGACTTTATATCCCTTTTGCACTAGTTGACCAATACTCATTAGATTATGTTTCAAACCAAGAACATAATACACATCTGGTATGTGTTTGTTCGCACCTTTCCTTGTGTCAATATATATGGTTCCTTTTCCCATTATTGCAACTTTATTATCATTTCCTAACTTAAATTCAGATGTAACAGATTCATCTATGTTTGCAAACATCTCCTTACATCCAGTCATATGATTACTGCATCCACTATCTAGAAACCAAATATCCTTTGTACTATCTTGAGCAACATTGCATGTAATAAACATTGAACCATTGTTATAACTTTCAGACTGATTTGCTTCAGAAAAATGTCCATTTTGTCTACTCATATAAAAATGTTTCTTCTTGCATTCATTGGCATAGTTTCCATACGTTTTACAATAATGGAATTGAACTTGTGACTTGTCATACCTTTGACCATAAGTATGATTCTGGTTGTTTCCTCGGCCTTTAGCACTTGTAGTGTAGAAATTTGAATTTTTTCTTCCTCCTTCATAAGATGTGTTTGCTCTTCCAGATCCTCTTTGGAATTCTCTTCCTCTGCCTTTGTTGAAGCTCAATATTCCTCTTGCTCTATTACCACCAATTGAAACTTACTATTTGAAGGCTTGCTCCAGAGATGAGCTACCTGATCTGTTCAATCTTTTCTCATGGGATATTAAAGATCCCATTAATTCGTCTATAGACATTTGGGTTAAATTTTTTTATTCTTCTATTGCAACAACAATCACATCAAACTTGCTAGGAAGACTTCTAATTATTTTCTCTACAATCCTTTGATCCTCTAAAGTCTCACCATAAGACCTAATTTTCTTTACTACACTCATCACGTGGGTGAAAAATAAATCTACTGAATCTAAGTCTTTCATGCAAATATTCTCAAAATCTCTTCTAATATTCTGTAATTTTGTGACTTTTACTTTACTAGTACCTTGATAATTTGTTTGAAGACTTTCCCATGTTCTCTTTGATCTAGTTGCTACTACAACTTGTGGAAATATGGACTCGTCCATTGCTTGTTGAATTTTAAACAAGGCTTTTGCATCCTTCTGCTTGTGCTAGTGCTTGAAATGCTTGAAAATTTATAGGTTCTGGAAACCCATTCTCAACTATCTCCCACACATCTAGTGAACAAAATAAGGTCCTCATTTTTATGCTCCAATAATCATAGTTCTTCCCATTGAATATGGGGATGTGGGCGTGAGTGAGGTTGCTGCTCATACCCGCCATTTTGAACTAGACTAATAGAGTGAAATAAAAACTTATAACTTAGGCTCAACCTAGCTCTGATACCAATTTGAAGGAATTATATCTAACTCCTAACCTAGAGGGTGTGTGCTGCAAATAGAAACAATATTTTGAACACACTCAAACTCACAAGAGAAATATAAAAACAAGGCTTTATATTAAAAATACTCCAGAGCACTTCGGTGCCTTCTCTTGCTTTTCTTGCTTTTCGAATTACAAAATGAAACCTCTTATTTATAGAAGTTTTCCAACCTTCTACCTTAGAAAATATCTCATAGTATCTCATAATATCTTATATTATATATTATTGATCTTTTGGACATTTTATAGATATTCCCAGATATTTCTAGATCTATATAATATCTCTTGATATTTTCTAGATATTATATACAATATCTTTTGATATTTTGGAGGAGTTAATATTCACAATAAATGTGAATATCTTTTACATAAATTTGAATTCCATAAAGTTAAACTTTATCTAGAACAAGATTAGATATTTCCAACAGTGCATGCATGGACTTTACTTCACTACAGTGACGGTTTTCATCTTGTTTTGTAGAGATTCCTGTTCAGCCTGTAATGCACTGAGGACACATAGCAATCATTTTCAAATTATGTATCTCTCTTTTTCCTGCTTCATTGCCTTCACTGGACTTCAAATCAATGTAACTAAATCAGACCAAATATATTGGAATGCCTATCAACCCATTATTGACATTCTATTATAAACAACCCAGATTGGGTTCTTAGACTTTCAACAATACTGCTGATATAATGGAGCAGTTTATCGATCTTTTCCTGGCATATGATATGCACGGAGTCCTGCATAGTTTCCTTACCCATATTTGCATTTCATGTGGAGGATCAATTTATTGTTTTGCATGGTTGATGCGGTGAAGCATTTGTTAGCACAATGGAAGTCCCAACAGGTTTCTTTGCAACTTTATCGAGTCTTATCGCCTTCTTGCCTTTCTTTGAACTTCTTCTAGTCCTTGGGGTTCTCAAAGGTATGTAACTACTGGCCTCTTGTTTCTACGTTGTTTTTATCAATGGTATACTCTAGACTAGTAGTACTACAGGATTCAATTTGGGTTAAGTAAGATTTGCAAGGTGACTATACTATTGTTGGAGGCAAAAATCCATACTAGTGGAACGGTTTGGAAATCTCAAACAGAGTATAGCTTGAGGGGGATTTTTGAGGCTAGTAATCCAGACATGTAGTTCAGTATTAGAGTAGCTCTTGGGTGATTTGAGGGTCTGTGAGTTCCTAATATGTCCTGTCCATGTTTCCAATGAGAACTACCAACAAATACTGATGTGAGGAACTCATGAAACTAGAAACATGGTAAGTGTGGATTTGGGTCATTAATCAAAAGATCAAACTGGGGGTCTTTAGCAAGGTACCCACAATCCTTATTATGTTATCTTCAGATGTTTTAAATACCAACCAGCACAGAGATTCTTTGTGAGGACACTCATGACTCGGTACTTGTGGATGTGGTGTCTTACTCAAAAGATCAAATTGGGATCTTCAGCAAGGTACCCATTTTCTTTGTTTTTAATCAATTAATTCTTGGATGTTCTAAATACCAGCACAAAAGGGAAGTGTGATGCTCAGCATACGCCTAACAAGTTATACCGTAAGACGATCAATGAAATTGTTGTTTCTATTTCATGGGAGTTACAACATCCAACGTATTCTCCTTAGATATATCATATATGCATGCTTGGAATGGGCACCTCTACTAGTCAAGTGAGGGTACCAGTTTTGATATTGGGGTTTACCATTATGCTTTAGTACATCTGAACTACTATATTAGAAAAAAAGAAATAGATAAAGGTATATAATACCATCAAATATCTAACTCGATATTAGTTGTCAATTAAATTAAAATATGTCCGGATCCCATGTGGTTGATCCAATGACAAAAGAGTCTCGTTAACAGTTTACAAGATGACAGATATTTTTTCCTGGGGATAAGAACAGAGAAAGTTCTAAGAGGCGGGAGAAAAGAAATATGATGTGGGAGCAATCCATGTTGCTGGAAAATATAAATCTATATACATCCCACTGAATCCAACACCTATGTTGCCAGGAACAGAAACAGGAAAGGAAATGAAAACAGATTGAAACCCAGAAATAGATGTTTAATGATTCTAGTGTTTATTGTTGAGGGTTGGTAAATGATAAACAATATTCCCACAGACAACCACATGAAATTATTTAGTCCAAAAATAAAATATAAAGGAGAAAGTCTTTAAAAAATCCAACAACATACTGATTGAATAGAATTCTGTCTCAATAAAAAGCTCAGTGTGACAGATCAAAAGACATAATATTCATGACTAGATGTTGAAATCGTTCCTGGACAATTGACAATTTTTTTTTTAAAGTTTTAAAGTTCTTTTGCTGATTTTGGCGTTCATTTCTTGCAGCCAGAAATGGCCTCAGAAATGCTAGTTTCTTGAGAATTTTTTTTGGAACTTGATGGCCCAGTTCCATTTCTTGTAGCATAGCCCAAGACCATCCTAATTAGTAGTAATTTGACTCTCTGTATTGGTGAAGGTCTCTTGAATAATTTATTCTTGTGTATAATATTTATCTATTATTGCAGCCTGACAGTATCAAGTGATTCATCAATTAGGATAAGTACATACACACATGTATACAGTGTAAACACCCTATTACTATAATGAAATTTTGGGAGAAAACCAATATTTCACGTTTTCTTAGACACAAAACCTGTTTGACAAGACCTACTGAAAAATAAGTGCACAAAAAATTTGTCCTAAATCACTTTATACAAATCCCAATCCTGGAAGGCTGGATGTATGCAGAATTATGTTTATCACTTGCTCAAACACAATAGTATCTAAGGAGTTGAGCATCGCTGGTTGGTGCAAGTAGACAATTTGTATCATCTCCAATAGCTTGATTCCCGCCCCACAGTATTTCTTAGGGTTCTCACACATTGCATTTGTCATTTGATTGAAAGACCCATTTGACGATGTTCATATGTTACTAAGTGCCGAGTTTTTTTTCCTTTTGATACCTTGATTTGATATATGTTTAAGTTGACACGTGCTAAAATTGTTGTTTGTGTTAGTGTAGCAACTTGGGTTCATTCTCAGTCTCTGATGTATTTTATTCACATATTACATGCTCTTTGATAAGTGTTTATAGTGTTTTAAACTATTATTTAATATAGTAATTTTATAGATCCTTTATTGGACTCGAATGATGATTCAACAATGACTATACTAAAGGATTTCGGTGAATATATGTTTTGCAGCAATCATTTTTAGTCCAATGGCACTCATTATTATTGGAATCGGAAATTGGGCAGTTATTGTGGGACTTTGGCCTGTACACTTGATCTGGACTTACTACTGCATTATCAAGTACAATTTTCAATGACATTGATTAAATCATTCTACATTTCCAAACATGATAGTTTTATGTTAACCTAATTAGGCTGATAGGCCTCTATAACTTCACTCAGTCATTTTCGACACCTGTCTTGCAGCTCTTTTCCACAGTCTAATTGACAATTGTTCTATTAAATTTTTGACAAGTGTAAAATAATATAAAAATAAATAAATAAATAAAGAACAAACATTTAAAATATTAATAAAAAATAATTCACTGAACGAATATAAATAAATCATAAAAATAAAACGGTTCAAACAGTTTCTTTGCGTGTATCTCTGCTGATTCGGAAATCCTTAAATATACTATTTCAAAAAGCATAGCATGTATCTCAATCTCATTAAGGAAGTGTTTGTCTCAAGTATGTATCACGACTACGACACATATCTGTGTAAAAGATTGTAGGAGAATAGAGGAGTAACAGAGCAGAGATTTAAACGTAGTTGGTATTCCTCTGTGTCATTTTCTTTTTTCCCAAATTCAACAAGGGATTTAAATGATTTTATGGAAATTCACGTCAGGATCTTCACTGGCATGTAACGTATTCAATTTTCTTGCTCTAGGTTTGGCAATAGCCATTTGCAGTTGTAGGAGTTGGAGTTGGTGTGTTAAAGAAGATGCCAAAACAATTAGTTTCGATTTTGACCAGCCGCTTCTACAACGGAAGGATTCACACCGATTTCACAGGTTTTCAATAACTTTATATCATTTTCTCTCTCGTATGTAGTCGATCTATTAATTCTCTGATGTGGGTTTGACAGATTTAATGTTTTTAATGTGTGTCAATAATGATCATATCCGAAGGATTGGGTATAAAAAATGCGAGTACCGGCATATCTGGATCCAGGACATACAGAGAAGGACATGCGTATGGGTGTAAGTTTCACGTCTGCAGTGACTAGCTACGATAACACCACATTCCATGTTGTTATATGGATAATTTTTCATTTTCAATCTACAATTTCATTGCTTAATTTTTAGGGCAGGGTTTTCTTCTCTAATTTTTTTTTTTCATAATTATTACCAATCAAACTTACCAGTAATCCATAGCATACTGCAAGGTGAAGCAATGTGGCCCCCGAAATGATTTTATAAGAGATCTCTGAAATTGTATACATGCAATGTGCTACTTGGCTATGAAAATATATTAGCACTGTAGTGCAAACATTAACACTCTGAATTGTTTCATAGAAAATATTACCATTAATTGGGTGTAGGCATTGCCTCTCAAAATAATGATTGATATTAATGAGAATTGCCGCGTGGATTATCATTGATATGCTTTGTAGCTATACATTCCTTTTACTTATAAGGAATGTCGTTTCTTTCCACGGAAGTTAATTTACATTAGGTGTTCAATGTATAATGTTTTCTACCTAGTGTTTAAAATGTTGGAATTTATTTTTTATTTTTTTAATTTTATGGTATCATTGGTCTTTTGTTTAATATATAAAAGGAAAATGAATGTATGGCCATTCCTATATAAGAGGAAAATGAATGTTCGAGGAATAGTATGGCCATTCCTATATAAAAATAAAATGAATGTTCCTAAAAAAATCACTATTGGACTAAAATAAATACTATTAAAAATAGTTTTAGAACTGACTATCCTGTAGTAGATTTGGTATAGTAAATGAAACATATTTTAAAAGATATTTGTGATGGATATATTTCTATAATTATATATTTATAATAGATTTTAATAAGGTATTCTAATATCAAATTTTTTTACTTGCGAAATATTTTTTTTTGTCATGAAAAAATATGAATAATTTATTCTATAAATAATTTTCTTATTATTAAGATTATTTATGTAGATTTTATATTTTATTTTGTAAATGTAAAAATTTTATTTTAATTTTTGTTTGGTAATTGTGGTTTCTTGAAATTATTTTTTGTTTATTTAATATAAGTAACAAACTATTTAACAAGTTTGAAGATGGTGTAAATCATTGTATTTTTATAAATGATACAATAATTTGAACATCTCATGTGTTTATTAATTATCGTATGATAAAATGGTAGTTGTGCATTTTTTCATTAAAATTGGATAAAAATGCACTTTATATATTTTTTTTGCAAGTGGTCAATTTGTTGACAATCTCCTTATAAATCAATTTTTGGGTTGTTGCAGCTTTGTGTTGGCAAAATGAAGACGCGAAGTCAATCTAACATCCCCATTCATCCCGAGACTCCTACATGGACAGTATGCATTAGAGACATTCAGTGCGAGGAAGATTTTTGTAGAAAACAATTTGTTGTTCATGTTCTTCATCATAGAAGACCGAATTTGAGTCGCAATGAGATAAAGGTAGAGCTCTATAGAAAGGTTTTAAAGTCCGTGATATGAGGACTATTTTCCTTTCTTCGTTTAGGACAAAGAAAACACGTTCTAGAGGATTTGGCCTTATCTACGACACTGTGGAGGATGCTATCAGATTTGAACCTAGAAGTAAACTGATGAACAATGAAATTGAAGTTTTAGAAAATTGGGAGAGAATTAAGAATACGTATCATTAATGGCATGTTGACCGGATGGATGCAATGGTGGAAGAAGACATAGAAGAAACGAACGATGATGAGATGCAAAGTTTTGTGGGCGTGGATGGAATGGATGAGTGGGAGTTGTTTTCTAGCATTGTTGCTCCCAATCAGGTGCATTTGAGTGATCTTCATATGCTTGAAAGACATGATTTTGATTTGAACCATGTTTGGGATATAGACGAGGATGAGGATGTACAAGACGCTTCAACATGTTTTATAGAAATGAACAAATCCATGCAAAATGTGGTGGATTCTTTAGACAATTCGGTATCGGGTGTGGGACATGTTGTCAAGAAAATAAACGTATTGCTCTGGAAACTATAGTCAAACATTCTACAAAGGGCCTCGAGAAATCTCTGCTCAGAATGATAATACAAGGTACTGCCGGGACGGGGAAATCTTTTTTGATTAATTGGATTAAGAATGTCTTGGCAAACAGTGTCATGACAGGTAAGAATCCTCTTCTTCTTTTGGCACTGACAGGAGTTTTTGCTTTCAACATCCATGCTCAACGGTGCATTCGTCGCTGAAAATTCCATTGTGTGGACATGAGATGTTTGGCTAGATAGACACTAGCTGTATTTCAAGAGTAGATGAGACATTATGGATACATTCTTATTGATGAGATGAGTTACGTGGGTCCAAAATTGTTGAAAAAAATTGATATTCGCTTGTGAGAAGCATTCCCTTCGCACGAGAATGTCATATTTGGAGGTAGGTCTGTAATTCTCGTCGGGGATCTTTCCCAACTTCCCCTGTAAAGGACATACCGATGTATGCAGGAAACAAAGAGGGAAAAAAGTTATGGAGATATTTTTCTCATGTCGTGACTCTCGACACAATTTTTCGTCAAGAAGGGGACAGGGCGGATCAAGTGAAGTTTCAAAACTTGCTGTGTAATTTGAGAAATGTGAATCCCACGATCGAAGATTGGGAGTTGTTGATGTCTAGAACAGATTCGTGCTGTTGGTGTAGAGGCAATTTCGATTGTTTACTCTTCTAGTCATTTGTTTTTGACGAATATAGAAGTGATATTTCATAATTAGGGTTATGCTCAAGAAATTGAATGTCCCTATGGCGCGAGTTGTTACAACCCGTGTGAGAAGAGTGACATATGGAGAAAGTGACAATGACAAGTTGGAGAGTGAGGTGTTGCTTTGCAATGGTCAACATGTTATGTTGGTGTGCAATTTCTGGGTGGAGGTAGGTTTAGTTAACAAATGTCTTGGAAAAGTGAAGAACATAGTGTATTTCCCTAGGAAAAAGCCTCCAGATCTGCCAATATTTGTTGTTGTGGAGTTTTAGAATTACGTCGGCATCCCATGGGATTTGAGTCACTTGAAATATGTACCAGTGCCTCCAATATTGAGGGGACGTCGCAAACAAGTGCCTTTGAATATGTCATGGGCTCTTACAAATTCACAAGTCACAGGGACTCACTCTCAACAGAGCAATGATCGACATAGGTAGTAGGGAGCGACAAGGGCTGATATTCATGGCGATATCAAGAGTGAAGTCTTTGATGGATTACGCATATGTCCTCCTTTTTCTTATGAGCATTATTCTAAGATGAAGGAAGGTGCATACGTTTCTATTAGGAAGGAGGAAGATCATCTGCTGAAATGTGAACAAACATCATCACGAATGACATTGATCGCTCGTCCTTGAATACTTAAATATGTGTCTTTTCTGATATGTTGATAGTTGTGTGTTTTCTGTAATTTTGTTCAGCTATATATGGTGATCGATTTTTCTACACGTGAATCATTTAAAATACACTAAGGTTTATTAATTATGTGTGATTTACATTTTGATTTTGTAATTTCGTATTTATTTCTACATATTTATAGTTAACGTTTGTATAAATTGAATTTATTTGATGCAATATGAGGACTTTTACATTTCATGGTGTCTCACAAACTCATCAGTGCATCATTATTAGTTGTGAGATCATATGCGATGAGCTTTTGTATGGAAGGAAAATAAACACATGTGAAATTAGAGAACTTGGAACTATGCATTTTGATTTTGTAATTTTTTATTTATTTCTACATATGTATAATTAACGTTTGTATGAAATTTAATTTATTTGATGCAATATGAGGACTTTTACATTTCATGGTGTCTCACAAACTCATCAATACATTGTTATTAGTTGTGAGATCATATGCTACGAGCTTTTGTATGGAAGGAAAATAAGCACATGTGAAATTAGTGAACTTGGAACTATGTTTCAATAATATTGTTGACCTTTAATAAGTTAACTAGGTTATTTTTTTTTATAATTTGACATGCGCAACTTTATATATGTAAATATTAAGGCTTTGAATGCATTGGTGGTGTGAATTATATTATGATAATAATTTATGAAATTTCAAAAATTAAAATTTATTACAATTTAAAAGGTAAAAACAACAATGATGATTGATAATCATGATGACAATGATCAAGAATGGTGGTGATGATGATGAGAAATGACGATGGTGGTGATGATGATGATAACGAAAAATATTGATGATGGTGGTGATTGATGACGATGACGAAAATGATCATTGATGGTGGTGATGATAATGATGATGATAATGACTATGAAGACAACAATGATGATGACGATGACGAAAATAATGGTAAAATACTTAATGGGGATGAGAATGATGATGTTGATGATGATGATTTTATGGAGATGATAATGAGAATGATGATGATGATGAAAATTATGATGATTGATGATTATGAAGACAAGAATGATGATGATGATGATATGGATGTTATCCCATGTTTTTCGAGAATTTTTTTAAAGCAATGTAATGAGGGAGTCCCCAATATATGTTGAGCATATGATTTTTGCGATGATATGGTTTTTTTAACTTTATGACTATGAAGAACTTGTCAACCATGTGCAGAGGCACACTAAATGTAGCAAGATGTCCTGTTTGAGAAAGAAAGGATCATCCATGGTTTTTTGTTATAATGTTCCGTGGGACCTCTAGGATGATTCGTATTTGTTTGTTGATAGAGATGGTCGGAAGAGATTTGAACCTTCTCACAATTATGCGAGATTGAACCTTCAGAACTCAGACATGTTAGCCATATGGCATGGTAATATAGATTGCATTCATCGTTGAAAATTCTGTTGCGTGACATGAGATGTTTGGCTAGACACACATTGGCTATATTTCAAGAGTAGATGAGACATTATAGATACATTATTATTGATGAGATGAGTTATGTGGGTCCAAAATTGTTGAAAAAAATTGATATTCGCTTGCGAGAAGCATTCCCTTCGCACGAGAATGTCATATTTGGAGGTAGGTCCGTAATTCTCATTGGGGATCTTGCCCAACTCCCCCTGTAAAGGACATGCCGATGTATGTAGGAAACACAGAGAGGGGAAAAATTTATGGAGATCTTTTTCTCATATCGTGACTCTCGACACAATTTTTCGTCAAGAAGGGGATAGTGTGGATCAGGTGAAGTTTCGAAACTTGCTGTGTAATTTGAGAAATGTGAATCCCATGATCGAAGATTGGGAGTTGTTGATGTCCAGAACAGATTCATGCTTTGGTGCAGAGGAAATTTCAATTTTTTACTCTTCCAGTCATTTGTTTTCGATGAATGTACAAGTGACGTTTCATAATAGGATCATGCTCAAGAAATTGAATGTCCCTATGGCGCGAGTTGTTCCAACCCATGTGAGAAGAGTGACAATGACCAGTTTGAGAGTGAGGTGTTGCTTTGCAATGGTCAACATGCTATGGTGGTGTACAATTTGTGGGTGGAGGCAAGTTTAGTTAACAGATCTCTTGGAAAAGTGAAGAACATAGTGTATTTCCCTGGGACGAAGCCTCTAGATCTGCCAATATTTGTTGTTGTGGAGTTTCAGAATTACGTCGGCGTCCCATGGGATTTGAGTCACCTGAAACATGTACTAGTGCCTCCAGTATTGAGGGGACGTCGCAGACAAGTGCCTTTGAAGATGTCATGGGCTCTTACAATTCACAAGTCACAGGGACTCACTCTCAATAGAGCAACGATCGACATAGGCAGTAGGGAGCGACAAGGGATGATATTCGTGGTGATGTCAAGAGTGAAGTCTCTTGATGGATTACGCATATGTCCTCCTTTTTCTTATGAGCGTTATTCTAAGATGAAGGAAGGTGCATACGTTTCTATTAGGAAGGAGGAGGAAGATCATCTGCTGAAATGTGAACAAACATCATCACGAACAACATTGATCACTCGTCCTTGAATACTTAAATATGTGTCTTTTCTGATATGTTGATAGTTGTGTGTTTTCTGTAATTTTGTTCAGCGATATATGGTGATCGATTTTTTTGAACGTGAATCATTTAAAATACGCTGAGGTTTATTAATTACGTGTGATTTACATTTTGATTTTGTAATTTTGTATTTATTTCTACATATTTATAGTTAACATTTGTATAAATTTATTTGATGCAATATGAGGACTTTTACACTTCATGGTGTCTCACAAACTCATCAGTGCATCGTTATTAGTTGTGAGATCATATGCGATGAGATTTTGTATGGAAGGAAAATAAACACATGTGAAATTAGAGAACTTGGAACTATAAATTTTGATTTTGTAATTTTGTATTTATTTCTACATATGTATAATTAACGTTTGTATAAATTTAATTTATTTGATGGAATATGAGGACTTTTACATTTCATGGTGTCTCACAAACTCATCAGTGCATCGTTATTAGTTGTGAGATCATATGCTACGAGCTTTTGTATGGAAGGAAAATAAACACATGTGAAATTAGAGAACTTGGAACTATGTTTCAATAATATTGTTGACCTTTAATAAGTTAACTAGGTTATTTTTTTAATAATTTGACATGCGCAACTTTATATATTTAAATATTAAGGCTTTCAATGCATTGGTGGTGTGAATTGTAATATGATAATAATTTATGAAATTTGAAAAATTAAAATTTATTACAATTTAAAAGGTAAAAAAAACAATGATGATGATAATCATGATGACAATGATCAACAATGGTGGTGATGATGATGAGAACAACGATGATCAACGATGGTGGTGATGATGATGATAACGAAAAATATTGACGATGGTGGTGATGATGATGATGACGAAAAATGATCGTTGATGGTGGTGATGATAATGACTATGAAGACAACAATGATGATGACGATGATGAAAATAATGGTTAAAAACTTAATGGGGATGAGAATGATGATGTTGATGGTGATGATTTTATGGAGATGATGATGAGAATGATGATGATGATGAAAATAACGATGATTGATGATTATGAAGACAATAATGATGATGATAATGATAATGAAAATGATCAATGACATTGGTGATGATAATGATGACAACAATGATCAACGATGGTGGTGATGATAAAGATAATGACAGTGATCGACGATGGTGGTGTTGATAATGGCAATGAAAATGACTGACGATGGTGATGGCGATGATGATGAAAACAATGATCAACGATGGTGGTGATGATCATGACGATGACAATGATCAATGATGGCAGTGATGATAGTGATGATGATAGTAATTATGACGATAATGATGATGATGATGATGATGATCATAATGAAAATAATGGTAAAAACTTAGATGGGGATGATAATGATGATGCTGATGATAACAATTTGATTGAGAATATGATGAAAATGATGATGATGATGACAATGATAATGATTGGTGATTATGAAGACAATAATGATGATGAAAATGATCAACGGTGGTGGTGGTGATAATGACGATGACAATGATCAACGATGTGGTGATGGTAATGACGAAAAAATGATTGACGATGGTGGTGATGATATTGACGAAGATGATGATCAACGACGATGATTATAATAATGATGATGACAATGATCAACAATGGTAGTGATGATAATAACGATGACAATGATCAACAATGGTGGTGATGATAATAGCATTCATAATAAATTTTATTTTATGTATAAAGTTTTTATAATAATATTAATATTAGTAATAACATTAATATTAATACTATTATTCTTAATATTAATATTCATAATATAAATATTTGTACTAAGAATATTAAAACGAATAATAGCAATACTAATTTTAAAATATTAATGTTATCATACTTTCAGATTTGAACATTAAATCATGGACCATGGATCCCAAGTGCGTGACTCCGAACACATTTCATAAAAGTTAATAGTACATACTTAAATTTAAACCATAAACACTAACTTTAAATAATAGTCGATCAGTGTGAGTAATGATGACAATTAAAGCATATTTGATGATGATGAAAATTGACAATGACGATGACACTAACCGATTGACAATGACGATGACAATGATATTTGATGATGATGAAAATTGAAAAAAAAACATGATGATAACGATGACACTAATGATTATAATATGATAATTTAGTTTTTGATAATTTTTATTTTTTAGTTTTAATTTAATTTTATACTTTTATTAATATTTACCTTTAAATAATTTTAAATTTTTATTTATTTTTTAGTCTCGTGAATTTTTTAATTTTTAGTAATTTGTAAATTTAATATTTTATTTTTCTAATTAATTTTAATATGTAAATTTAATTTTTATAATTTTTATTCATTTTTTAGTTTTAAATTAATTTTTTTATTTTTATCATTTTTAATTTTCACTTTATTCTTTTTTCTTTTCATTCTTTTTTCTGATTTTATGTTGTTGATTTTTTTCCTTTACTTTGTAAGGTTTCCTTCCTTTTTCCCCCAACTTCTCTCTTCTTATATGTCAGTTCTCCCGCCTTTTTTTTACTCTTTTTACTTCCCTTTTTTCTTTTTTTCCTTTCTTCTTTGTTCTTGATTTTTTTTCTTTTCATCTTTCTTTCTCTTTTCTTTCCACCTTTCCTTTTCTTTTTCTTCCTTTCTTTCTTTTCTTTATTCTTTTCACTCTTGTTTGTCGATTCTGTTCCGATTTTAGTTTGTTCCCTCATCCTCTATGGTCCCCTTTTACCCTGGCTGTTTCCCATCCACTCGGCAAAAGGCTGCCTCCATTCGCTAGGGATTCACATCAAAAGTGTGACACTTATGCTTGTTGTACTCTTGTATCTTCCACGCCGAATCACCCGTCTGTCCGCACTTAATATGCTTTGGAACCCACGTGTGGTGGGTATTTTTGTTTTATTTTTTTCTTTCTGTCCGAGTTAGTGACTCATTTTATTTATATCTCTTGTATATTTCTCTACTTTGTCTTACCTCTGCCCCTTTGTTGTGTATTGTGTCCCCTCCCCTCCCTCCCAGCCCCACACCCAACCCCCGCTCGGACCACCCTCAACGTCACGCGGACGCGTCCCCAACCCACCACCCCAGACGCCAGGTCTGCGAAGCATATCTTCGCACACTACAGACAACACCTTGGCGATATGTTCCAACCCACACCCCCCCACCCTTCCCCACCCCGCCACCTACCGGCCACAAATTCTACCAACTATCCCCCCTTGTGGCCGAAGGTACAAGACCCAGCGCACGGCCCCCCCTCCTCCCCCTCCTCCTCCAAAAATTACACCACAGCCACCCGTTTTGTCTGTATTGTTTCCCCCTTCATTACATTGATTTTCAAACACAAAATCCATCTTAGTAACATCAATTTACCAAAGTTGAGTATGCTAATTGAGCACCATTTGCAAATGGAAATTATGACTCCTTCTTTAAAAATTGGTCATTTCATTTCTTTGATAAGCTGTAGATGATTTTGAACTAACAAGGTGTTAATTCAAAGAAAGCTCTTTCACTAGTCCCCTGCCAGGTAATAAAGTGCTTTATGCAGTTAATCACATTATCTGTTTCTTTTACAATGCTTCAGAGGCTAAATTACTTGTGTGACACCAGAGTAGGACATGGATCACAGTTCTAGGAAGCTGTAGGTGGTGCGGGACTTCACAGATGTGTGTTATCATTCTTGTTTTCCTACTGTCACCGAGTTTCGCAATCGTCAGCCAAAAAGTGGCACGCCTTTGGATATTAAGTATAACAGCAGTTCACAATTCCATTTCCTACAGATTATGGAATATTTATTGCCTTCCTTTGTTCACCCTCAAATAGGCTCACAAAATTATATAATGATGCAGGGCAATGATATTTGATCCTTACTAGTTGTGTTTTATTATTTTCGATTTGAAGACCTGAATATTAATAGGCCTCATATTTTTATTATTCCTTGAGGATATTACTTTCCTTCCATATAAATTTTAAAACTGTACAATGCAAAAATGTATTGTTATAACATGAATCATCACTTTTCTTGACTCTGTGGGATAGCTCTCCCCATATACATTTCAGGCAATACAGAACTGCTAAATCTGATCTCGATCAGGATCCTTGTTTGCCTTTCATCTACGAACTTTTTATTTCTTCATCTTTTCAATTTATGAAAGTTGGGATAACTACCCAGCGCAAGGGGGTTCTCTTGTGGACTCATACCAGTCACATGAGCACCCTTAAGTGGTGGACCTGTGGTACTGCCCAATGGTGCCAAACCCCCTTATGATCATTGTATCGTTGTTTTCCTATGACCCAAGGTTGTGAATAATTGATTGGTATGTCCTCTAGGGTTGTACCCTGCAGTGACGACACCCACCTGTTATTCTTTCCGGCAACCCCTAACTGCCAGTAGATGCCGTATTTGCTATTTTTAAAAAGATAACATATTGATTGCATCTATGGAGTAATGCATCTGGGATTCACACATCACTTGGATAACAAAATAAATTCAAGTTACAAGCTAGTCAGAAAGGTTAGAATTCAGAATAGTCTGCTTAGTCAGAGGCATTGGGGTGCTAAGTAAAGACACTGTCTACTGCTAGTGGGAATGGGAGGGTTGTGAAGGTATAAAGTGAGTCACTCCATATAGAGCATTGGTGATCATCAATGCTCCTGACCTTTCAGGTTAAAGGAAGCATGTGACTATCCTCCTAGGCTCCTCTATTGGAAAGTTTGAGATGTTCCATCTGACTCTCCTTGGATAGTGCTTGTAAGGATTGTTACAAGGACATTGCTAAGATATAACTTATCTCTTGAGTAGGATTTCATAGCTATTGTACCTTTCACTAAATCTAATTGATCTTCATATACCATATTTCCCTTGTGCATGTTTTTTTCAGGTTCAGGAGCAATTTTGGTAGCCATATGACAGATTACAACAAGGAATATCCTAAACAATATAATCATGGCATCGTGCAAATGACATAACAGCTACAACATAGTGAGACGGTTAAGAATATTAAATGATGATATCAAAAGATCTACAACATAGCTAGGCAGTTAGGAACATTAAAATGATGATATCAAAAGATCCTTTAGAATCCTATATCCTTCCCTCCATCATGTGTGTATCTTAGTCCTTTTGGCTTTTAAATTTTTAATCTCATTATTATCAGTTTCAGAGTATCAAATGTTCTCTTTAGATGTTATGGTACACTAGTTTCCAGATAAAGACAATTGATCCCTGTGCCACCTGAGATGGTTGTTGATATAGAGCTTACTTTTATTATGAGGACTCATCAACATTTATACATATGCAACAATTTGAGCTATGTCATCATCATCAAATATTTTAGGCCATGAATTAACAGATCTTCATACAGTTTTGGTGTAGTTACAATACCTTCATTGAGTTCACTCTCAATCTCAATGATGCCCATCCAAATTTAGAGTAATACCATAAGCTAGTTAAAAACTTAAAACCTGCTATCTACACAGAAAAGAAGCAGCAACAACCTTATTCTTGAATCTTTTGATCAAACTATGGTCTTCGATTCATTACTGGTCTTCTCAAGGGCAATGCACTCATTAGGAAGAACTCTGCCATCTTAATGTGTGTTGATTTCATATTATTACTCAATTCATGCAAAATGTAGCAGTTAGCAAGTTCAAGTTCCTAGCATATGAGAGAGAAGGATAGCAAGAGTTTTGATAAATAAGCTAGCAGGGTTCTTGAGGGGTATTTATATCTTTCCTTTTGTTAAATTATTCTTATGGGCCAGGGCACTGCCCTTTGCATTATGAATGTCAGTCCTAAACTTGGATGCTCGCATGTAGCTCATAGGTGGTCTAATTTTCAGAGTACACATAAAACAACTTCAGTACTATTTTACTATTTTCTTCTGTAATCTTTGTCATGTCTACAAGCATATTACGCGTAGAATATGACTAAAACTTACTGCCTAGTCCTAGTTAACTTCTTACAAATCATTTATCTGTGTCCCACTATGGTTTCATCTTACTATATTTTTTTCGGCACGTCCCTTATTTCTGTAAGGTTAGATTGTATGTTCTCTTGTGACTATCGTGTATGTTGCCCAATTTTTTTTCCTTTTGATTTTCATTGGTCCTTCTTTTCTCTTCATTGCAAGAGTCATATTTTATTGCATGATAATTTGTTACACCCGACTCCTATTTGTTTTTTGCTGTCGACACTTGGTTGCATGCATCACCTTTACTTCACTACAGTTACGGTTTTCATCTTGTTTTGTAGAGATTCGTGTAACAAGAGTCGGTTGAAAGAAAGGGGGTTATGGTTTTTATGCTTTCTTGGGTGGCAAAATGAGACTAGGAGAATGTATTTAGTTTTAAAGCATGGAATTGCATGCATAACAATCTAAGGGATGAATTATCGATGGTTAGGACTGAAAACTATTTTCCAGAATCCCCCAAGAACCTCTGATCTGCTAGGTACATATCTTAGAATCAATGGAGATTAATTTTTTACGGCATGGTGCATCCTGTGAGTCAGGTCAGTTGTTGTGTCAGTAGATAGCAGGGCACTCATTACAATTTTTTCCCTTTAATGATGCACCAGGAAAGGCTTTTGTGAATGGGTTTTGAG
The DNA here is from genome assembly GCA_019776745.2 of Taxus chinensis. Classification (NCBI taxonomy): domain Eukaryota; kingdom Viridiplantae; phylum Streptophyta; class Pinopsida; order Cupressales; family Taxaceae; genus Taxus; species Taxus chinensis. Next base: position 460,808,817 of record CM034155.1, on the reverse strand, counting down.
AATAGTGTCTGGTCTTTTTAACAAAAAACTTTGTTTTGCAGTCTGACATATTTGGAAAAATGGCCATCAATTATGGACATGAATTCTTGACAAAATCTTGATCACAGTGTGGTCATAAAATGTTTGACATAATTCCATCATAGCAGGGACATGTGTCATGAACTATTTGACACAATGTCCATCATATTATGGACTTGAATTGTTAGACAGAAGGTCCGTTATATTATGGACTTGAACTGTTTTGACAAAATACCCTGAAGATTTTCTACCTTGAATGAAATCCAATTTTCTTTTTCTTTCTGTTCTAAAAACCCATCACGTTAGTTGTTCCTTCTGTCCTGCTCTTCCTATCCTCTCAGATCTTATTGACAAAGTGGTAGAATAGTTCCAGAGAACAACATCCAACTTGTACCTTGAAATCACAAGTGTGTGATAAGAATACCAACGACCATCATATTTTATACATCAGAAACGTACATTCAAATTCCATGTCCAGAAATAGAAAACGCAATTCTCTTAAGTTTGCGAATCTGAATTTGGTCAAATGTCTTTGTGGAAACAACAATTACAAGTAGTCATAATTTGTAAACAAGGCCATATTCTATAATATTAAGTAACTTTATTTTACTTACTCACAGAAAATAAGGCAAGAGAAAAAATAAAAATGTTACAACTCAACACACATTAAATAAAGAAATATGTCAAGCATGTAGAAAGAATAATTGTCCATAATGGTCAACATACACCCTCTCACATCCTGCACCCACCTTTAAAACTTACACTGATCAATTTTCCCTTTCTGATTAGCATATCTTGCTTCTCTTGTTTCCTAAAGAAGATGTCGTGTAATGCCCCCGTTTGGCGGTTACCCAGTTTCTTGGCGTAGTGACCTTTGCCTTGTTCGGCGTCAAACAACTGTGCGTAATTCTGTTGTCTTAGACCTTGTTTTAGCGATATTTTAACACCTTCCCTCTCCTTCTAGCGTCCTTGAGTCGTTATCGACACCTCCCTTTTTGTGGACTGTGTAATGTCCTGGGCGTTATCTTTTTTTTTTACAAGGGATCTTGTTGTCGCATTAATAAGCTCTGGGTTTTTTTTTTCATTTGGGCAGGAAAACAGAAGGATTTTTGTCACACAGCGCTAACATATTCCACAATCATTCATGTTCTTACCAAGGGTAAATTGATAAGAAAAGCTGAAGCCTTGGATGACGGAGTTCATTGCAATGGCTGAAAAACATGAAACCAGTCCTCAGGTCCAAGTGTTTAATGCCCTTAACAGCGCTATAAAGAGCCTTGGACATGAATCTGCTTGTCAGTATTTGATGTATTGGTCACTGTGTATGCTTCAAATGGGTAATGTAACGGGAGGCCTTACACATAATCTATCGGATACAACAGAGCAAAAGATTCAGGCACATGTCCATGCCCATGGTTCATGCCTGGCAACATCCTTCTGAGCAAACTAGTGAAAATGGAGCGAATAGACACTGTGTGGATTGTGTATTGTAATGCCCACCCCAACCTACCTTGTCACGATCAGCTTCACCTCTTTCTTGGCATGGAGAGGTTGCAGGAAAGATGGGGGGTAGGTGTGTGGCGCAGGATTGGAGGGGACTGTTTTAAAATCAAATTTCATCTGCTTTTGCCTAGGCCCTACTGTCCCGCACTCCCCCTTCCTGCCATCTAGACCAGGTGCGTGGCATCCCCCCACTGGCCTTACCTCTGCCAGCCTCCCCACCTTCATTAATTCTTGTGATTTGCAAATCTAACGTGTTTTTTTTTGCTACCCACTCCCTTTGACCTGTTCTGGCCGCTGCAAGTGTATGGTGGTTGGAGTTGAAGCTGCCAGCTAGTGAAGTAGACGTATTACCTCCTTCCTGGGGCATTGTAAGGTGTGTTCTTGTTGGAGATCCACAGCAGAGACCTGCCACCATTTTCAGCTAGGCTGCAGGCACGCTACAGTAAGGAAGAACCCCTTTTTGAGCACCTCCAACAAGCAGGTTGTCTAACTATGTTGCGTTCTGTTCAGTATAGAATACATTCTCAATTCGGGATTCTCCTTCAAGCTCATGGAAGAGTATCTCATGGAGGCAGACCTGTTTCAGATCAGAATATTCATGAAGCATGATTTGCTTTGCATTTATATGGGCTTCTTCAACGAGTCATTGGGTCGACGGGCATAAAGGTTTCTGTTGGAATTATCACACCTTACAAGCTACAACTGAAATGTTTGCACCGAAAGTTTGATGCTGTCCCCAGATCTGATGAAGGAAAAGGTTTATATATATCACTACGGTAGATGCCTTTCAGAGCCAGGAGTGATGTAGTCTTTATGTCTTGTGTCCGAGCTTCAAATCATGGGGTTGGCTTTGTATCTGTTATTCACCACATGAATAACCATATCTATCTCCTAACAGCTCATTTCGTCTGGTATTTGCATGAATAATCTTTTGCATTATAAACTGGGTCGATCTACAGTATTGGGCGAAATAGCTCTAGGTATTGTATATCCGTTTGAAGACATTATTGCTGTGTGTGGCTGCTTGGCGATGGATTAATGTATTTTTGGAAATGTTTGTGTTCTGCTGTTTGGATGAATGAATGTAACCTGGATTTTGGGCTACCATTATTTGATAGAAATGCTCTGTATTCTCTTTGCTTTGTCCCTGTGCTATAGGGGTATTCAGTGAAGAGGTTGGTAATGGTGAGGAGAAAAAAAAGTAGGAGTTTTGGGAGAAGACCAACCTTGATGTTGTGAGATTGCAGCTATGTACCTGGCATGGTGGATGCATTTCCTGAGCTCTATTATATATGGAGTACAAGAGACCACCTCTCCCATTTCGTCTTTTTTCTCTCCCTCGCTGCTCTCTCCTCTCTTTTTTTCACCCCCTTTCTCCCTATTGTCCCCCCCTTTATTCCACTCGTTCTCTCCCTCCCCCCTTCCTCCCCTCCTTTTTTCCCCCCTTCTCCTCCCCTCCCCCTTCCGCCCCACCCTCCTTCTCTCTCTCCTTTCCTATTTCTACCCTCCGCTTCTTTCCGTACCCCTAACTCTTCTTTATCTCCCCCTCACCACCGCCCCCCCTCTTTCTTCCCTCTCCTTCTTCTTCTCCCATTCCTACTCCTCATTTCATTTCCCTTCCCATCTTAGCCCCCCTTCTTCTCTCGTCCCTCCTATTACACACATGACCCTCTCTTTCACTTTTCTTAACGTCTCCCCTCCTCTTTTTCTCGTTTCCCCCCCTCCTCCCCTATTTTCCTCCTTTACTTCTTTTTTTTCCTTTCCCTCTTTTCCTTTCTTCTCTCCCCACTTCTCCTATTATCTTCCCCCCTCTTTCGCTTCCATCTACCTTTTTCCGTCTCGCCCTTTTTACCCGTCTATTATCCCCCTCCCCCTCCTTCCTTCCCCCTCCACTTTTTCCTTCCTTTTTTCCCCCGCCCACTCTCCCCCCCCTACATACTCTGCTTCCCCCATCCCCTTAGCCCCCGTCTTCCTTATTCTTCCTCTGTTTCTTGCCTTCTCCCAGCCTCCCCCATCACCTTGCTCCGCTTCCGCCCTCCCCTTTCCCTCCACCTTCTTCATTTCACTCGTTCCCCTTTACCCCCCTTCTTATTAGCATCCGCCCCTCTTAGCTGTTTCCTGCTCCACGTTCTCCCTGCTCGACCACTTTGTTTCCCATCTCCCCTTTACCCTTTCTCTTATTTCCTACTTCCCCCCCCCGCCCCCTCCTTCTCTTTATCTCTTTTTTTCCCTTCTCCTCTCCCTTCCCCTGCTCCTTCCCCCCAGCCCCCCCTTTTTCCCTTCTTCCCCGTTCCTTTTCCCCTTTCTTTTTTTCTCAACCTCCCCTTCCCCGACCTTCCCCCCCTTCTGGGATCTTGTCTTCTTCTGCTCTGTTTCCTCACTTTTCTTCCCCCTCCCTCCACCTCTTTCTCCTCCATGCAGAGTCATATTTATGCATGATAATTGTTCCACGAACTCTATGTTTGCGTTGTGGACACTTGGTGCATGCATACTTTACGTCACTACAGTTACGGTTGTCATCTTGTTTTGTAGAGATTGTTGTGTGTACCAGAGTCGGTGAAAAAAAAATGGAAAGATGAAAGAAAGGGGGGTTATGGTTTTATGCTTTTCTTGGATGGCAAAATGAGACTAGGAGAATGTATTAGTTTAAAGATGGAATTGCCATGCAAACAATTAGGGATGAATTATCGATGGTTAGATGAAAAACATTTTCCAGAATCCCCCAAGACCTCTGATTGACTAGGTACATATCTTAGAATCAATGGGAGATTTAATTTTACGGCATGGTGCATACTGTGAGTCAGGTATTTGGTGTGTCAGTAGCATAGCAGGGCACTCATTACAATTTTTTACCTTAATGAGTGCACCCGGAAGGCTTGTGAATGGTTTTTTTGGAATAGTGTCTGTCTTTTTAAACAAAAAAACTTTGTTTTGCAGTCTGAAAATTTGAAAAATGGCCATCATATTATGGACATGGAATCTTGACAAAATCTTGATACCAGCTTGTTGGTCATAAAATGTTTGACATATTCCATCATAGCATGGACATGTGTCATGGAATATTGAAACAATTGTCCCTCATATTATGGACGTGATTGTTAGGACAGAAGGTCCGTTATATTATGGACTTGAACTGTTTTTGACAAAATACCCTGAAGATTTCTACTGAATGAATCCTAATTTTCTTTGGCTTTTGTTCTAACCATCAAGTGAGTTGTTCCTTCTGTCCTGCTCTTCTGATCCTCTCAGATCTTATGCAAAGTGGGTAGAATAGTTCCAGAGAACAACATCCAACTTTACCTTGAAATCAAAAGTGTGTGATAGGAATACAACGACAATCATATTTATACATCAGAAACGTACATTCAAATTCATGTCCAGAAATAGAAAAACGAAAATTCTCTTAAGTGGTTGCGATCTGAATGAATTTGTGTCAAGGTCTTTGTGGAACAACAATTACAAGTAGTCATAATTTGTAAACAGCATATTCTATAATATTAAGGAACTTTTAATTTTCACTTACTCATAGAAAATAAGGCAAGAGAGAAAAATAAAACAAATGTACAACTCAACACACATTAAAAATTAAATAAAGAAATATGTCAAGCATGTAGAAAGACTATTGTCCATAATGGTCAACAACACCCTCTCACAGTCCTGCACCCCCCTTTAAACTTACACTGATCAATTTTCCCTTTCTGATTGCATAATTTATGTTCTCTGTTCCTTAAGAAGAGGTCGTGTAAGCCCGGTTGGCGGTTACCCGTTTCGGGCGTAGTCGTAGTGACCTTTGCTTGTTTCGGCCGTCAAACAACTTGAGTAATTCTGTTGTCTTAGACCTTGTTTAGCGATTATTTAAACCCTCTCTCTTCTGCGTCCTTGAGTCGTTATCGACACCTCCCTTTTTGTGGACTGTGTAATGTCCTGGCGTTATCCTTTTTTACAAGGGACTGTTGTCGCATTATTAAGCTCTGGGTTTTTTTTTCATTTGGGACAGGAAAAACAGAAGGATTTTGTAACACAGCGCTAACATATTCCACAATATTCATGTCTTACTAGGGGTAATTTGATAAGGTAAAGCTGAAAGCCGTGATGACGGAGTACGTCATGCAATGGCCTGAAAAACATGAAACCAGTCTAGGCCAAGTGTTAATTGACTTAAAAGCGCTATAAGAGCTGGAATGAATCTGCTTAACTGAACTAGTAAACCTACTCTTTTTGGTGAACGCTTAAAGAAAAGCTTAAAGGAAAACAATGGTTAGTTTCTAATAAGATTTAACAAGAGAAGAAAATTTTGAAACCACTCAATTTATCTCTCAGCCTATTTAAAAGTAAGTAGCTTCCTCTTGATAAGCTCTTTCGGTGAAGCCTAAGTAAGAGCGCTAATAATTACGTATAAAACCTCAAGCTTCAATTAAACCTCAGTAAGAAAATAATGACGTCTTAAGGGTGAACTCATTTTGACCTTCTTCCTTTAACTTTATCCAGGGTACCTTGTAATTTTCTCTTAAGTTTGTTGAACGTGAACCGATGTTGTCATAAGGGCATGAACGAGTTCTAGTAACGTAAGTGTGAATAGATGGCCCTGTGGAATTAAATTACCATCTTTATCAAATAAATATATAAAACAAATAATTGTTATAAAGGAGAAGACTTTAAGTGAACTACTCTACAGTGTATAAGAACATAACTCAGTTGGTAAGATGATTTGTGCGAATCATATATTGAATCCTTCTGAAAACTTAAGTCATGAGTTAAAGGGTGTCTTATCAAAATAAATAAACTCCAATCATTTCTAACTGTGGCTTGCCCTAGCTGTGAGAGTGTCTTGTGGTTGGGCTTCTATGTTATTCTGTCAAAGAAAAAAGAAAAAGAAAAAAAAATATTAACCTTTTTAGGTGTGAACGTTTCCATGCTAACCTTGTGGTCATCCCCGTAACAAGTGGTTCCCAGAGTTGGCTGTAACTTTGTGACGACATGTTGTGTCGTGTTTTGTGTCGAAGCAAGTAAAAAAAGAAAGAAAAGAATATCCTGTCTTTTACTGTATTGTTCGTGTGTTGAATTTTTGGGTTGTTACATATTCTAACCTTCTATGTGCCCTTGTTCTCTTTGTTTATGTTGCTTGCTAAGGTGCTGATAAAAATTCAGGCACTCCTCATAATATGATTCTTCCCACAAAAAATAAGTAATATTCTAGGCATTCATGATTGTCGTGGTCAGGAGATCCACACGTATAACATGTTCCACGAAGAAACTCACCTCATCCACTACTACGGACCTCAACCCTTGAATCTACCATAGTATCCTCAAACTCTACCATGACCTCCTTTAAAGAGCCCTTTGTTCTGATCGTAGCTCCCTTGAGTGTGATCATAATCATGGTGCTCACTTTTACCTTTAGAGTTATCTGATACTCTTTTCTGTCATACACCAATATCAATGACATCATGGATCTGATCAGTCAACATGTAATCTTTGGTATTGTGAGTTGTGGACTGGAAAATCTTATAGTAACAAGATACATTATTTCTTATCACACATTGTAATAGTCGGCAATGGCTTGCATCATGGTCTAAATGAATTATCTCACAGTCTAGCAATAATGAACACACTGACCTATGGGGAAAACTATCCTTAGTATGCCCTCAACTTCACAATATGTATAGGAAATCTAGTGCGCATCTCGTGAGTTGAATTGGCCAATAGTTTCTCCAACTACTTTTCCATAGCTATAATCTAAGCTTCCAGGAATGGGCTCACACCTATGTCTACACCTCTGATTGTCTCAGTGCACAGTGCTACTTGAAGCACTTCCCGTGTATCCATATATGTCTTACATGAAAATTCCCTCCTAAAAGGTGCGATCAAGCCTCCAATGAACACTATGCATGTTGGGTTACACTGATATCATAGAAAATTTTAGACAAAAGCATTTTGAAATGGGCATCGTATCCCCGAACACTTTCAGTAGTGCTGTGCTTAATATCCTTAAGAGATTTATACTCTTCTGCTCGAACTCAAGGATATAAAATCCCTTAAGGAAGGCATCCCACAACGCTATATAATCTACACAAATCTGATTAGGGTCAAAAATTATTATACCAACTGTGTGTGTGTGCGCACCAAATGAAGCTACAAAATGACTTTCCTTGTGCTCAGAAGCTATGATCTCATTTTTTTGTTGCCATAATATCTCACACATGTAATGATTAGTAGGGACTGTCGGGGACATTCGTATTTCATTGTCAGAGGTGAAATTATTGGATTTACGGAAGACGAACCACTGTGAAAGCATTTTCCAAGGATGTTTCATTAATCAAGAATGGAAGTTGGGGGCTCAAAGATGATCAGATACCATCCTAGTCTCAACCATAAACGATGCCGACCAGGGATTGGCAGATGTTGCTCTAAGGACTCAACCAACACCTTCTGAGAAATCAGAGTATTTGGGTTCCGGGGGGAGTATGGTCGCAAGGCTGAAACTTAAAGGAATTGATGGAAGGGCACCACCAGGAGTGGAGCCTGCGGCTTAATTCAACTCAACACGGGGAAACTTACCAGGTCTAGACCATAGTAAGGATTGAAAAGATTGAGAGCTCTTTCTTGATTCTATGGGTGGTGTGCATGTGCATGGCTTCTTAGTGGTGGAGCGATTTTTCTGGTTAATTCTTAAGTTAACGACTGAGACCTCATCCTGCTAACTAGCTACGCGGAGGTTTCCCTTCGTGGCCAGCTTCTTAGAGGGACTATGGTCATTTAGGCCATGGAAGTTTGAGGCAATAACAGGTCTGTGATGCCCTTAGATGTTCTGGGCCGCACGCGCGCTACACTGATACAACCAACGAGTTTTTTCTCCTTGGTCCGAAAGGTTCGGGAAATATTACCAAATTGCATCGTGATGGGGATAGACCATTGCAATTATTGATCTTAAACGAGGAATTCCTAGTAAGCGCGAGTCATCAGCTCGCGTTGACTACGTCCCTACCCTTTGTACACACCGCCCGTCACACTTACCGATTTTGAATGATCCAGTGAAGTTTTTGGATCACGATGATGGCGGTGGTTTCCATCGCCAATGTTGCGAGAATTTCATTGAACCTTATCATTTAGAGGAAGGATATTTCTAGATTTTTAAAATTAAATGATGAATGATATGGAATGTAATCCTAAAAATTGACAAAATATCACCTTGACGTGAAGTATTAAAACAAAAAATATCAAAAGGCATAAGCATGGAGCGTCGCGCCCAAACGTTTCACCAAACGGAAACTCTTTGCATGACCCCTAATGAAATAGAACACCTTAGGGAACCTTAACTGAGTTGTTAGAAATTATTTCATGCTCTTACATGTCGTATTCTAAATGCTATTATCTTATCAGTCAGTTATGATGACATGGACATTTCAATAAAATGTGACTGATTTTAGTTTACAGCTGTCGCTTAGCTTGGGTGAAACTAAAACCAACTACCTCCTACCTCTAGACTGCCAGCTAAAGGATCATAACCCATTTTCATTCTATTGAAAATTGCATTTGGAATCTAGTTTTGCATAACCCACTTTGTGATCATATACATATCCCTCTTGGGGTAGCATCTTTCATCCCAAGTCCACCATTGTGGCCATCATTTATCTTCATCCCACATAGATGCTTATTTTTTTATTCCTTATATATGAAGGATGCCACATCCACTTTTTCCCCCACATCTTGTTGCAACCTATGTCTAAACCATCCTCACATTTGTTTACGCATACTTTTGATCTCTTCCTTCGACCTCTTGGTCCCATGGCTTGCACATCCATCTAAGTAGATTACCATTTGACTCCAACCATATTGCCATTATTTTCAATGACTCACTAGTCTATAGGACATTACATTCATCTCTATTAAGACCATATTTTTTCCCTACCAGAGTAATTCCAAAATCATTGACATATTTTCTTTAATCCTTCTCCACTTAGGGCATCTTCCTTGATCTTCTCTCTTTTCCTCATCATTTCCACTAAGTATCCCTTCTAAAATATTTAGTTTATAGATCGATTCCATTTTTAAATTTATATATTGAAGAGTATTTAGCATATAAGAAGATCTTCTTATTCCCAACTATATGTATTCATTATTATAATTTATGTCATAGTACTCTAAACCTCATTATGAAATATGAAACATGTGCTCATACCTCAAGGTTGTATGTCACCCATTTTAATAAAATGTTTTGGTTCCTAATGATTCCCTTCTTAAATTTTATTTGTTATAAGGTCGTCTTAATAATTTTAGTTTCTTGGTCAACATTGAATGGCATATGATTTTTGTAACAACCATTCCATAGTTTCATCCTAATTACCCTTGTTCTAATTATATTTATGTTATTACATATATTTCATATTAACATCATTTGTAGAACAAGTACGATTTGTATAACATTTCTTTCCACTTAGAGATTCAAGACTACTAGGAGTGTGATATCACACACATGATTCACACCATTGAAATTTTTTACCTACTGAAAACACAATACAAGAACTCTAAATAAACAACTCATGACATTTTTCTTTTGAAAATTAAAATTAAAATTAGTAAATATACTCACTCACTTATTCATAGATAATATCAAAAACATATTATTCTTATGTTATAATAATATTGGCTCCATCAAAATTTGGTTATGGCAGTTTTTAACTCCTTCTGATCGGAGCATGTAAAGCCATCATTATATTTGTAGAGGAAACAATACCTCTTGTTCCTACATTGAAATATAAGTTCTTACAACATGTTGGTATATCAGAAGATTTAAGGAAATCCCAATTTAGCTCTTGTATGTAGCTATCAACAAGAGTATTTATGAAATTCAAAGCATCTTTACTTGTAGATCCAATGTTGTCTTTCATGTAACACTCTACACTTGAAAGTATCTCTCCACGTTCTCGTTTCTTCCTTCAAGATTATTAAGTATTTGTCAGACCATGAGTTTTTAACTCTACTAGTTATATAAAAGATAAATAAATTCAACTTAATTTAAACTAAAACTTAATTTGTTTGTAACCACCTCGAAATCTTGCATGTCATCAATTAGTCGAGCAGCCATCGTCATAAGGGACTGAAAACTTTGATACTGGAAAATCTAGTTTCCTCAAAATATCATCAGATAGAAGAGTGTCCATTAATACCATTGAATGCATGGTTATAAATCGTACACCAGAACTCATTATCCCATTTGCTCTGCTAAATATTGGTCAAAAACTTGGTGTATAATTTGAAGCAATCCATTCAGCTTCTTGCAAGTATGATAAAATGTATCTCTCCCCACTGAAAAAATAATCCACAAATAAGATTTATTCATCAAAAAGAGAAATTAAACAAACTATAAGCAATAATTGCTATTCAAGATCATAGAAGAAAGTTAGATAAAATATAAAGATGAGAAAAATAACTTAATAATAATAAAATAGTCCAAAAAGGGAAATACTTATCTAAAAATTATATGTTGAGAATTTTCAATAAAATCTTATAGCATGGTGATGAGAGGAATTCTCACAGAGTCTTGAATGTATTTATGTACAATGGGTCCATGATTCTTCTCAGCTTCACTTGAAATTTCTCTATATGTATCGGATGTGCAAATTTGAAACTAGATTTCAAATGATCTAGAAGTTTATCCCGTTGTGATGAAAGAAATGTCCCACCTACAATGTAAATAACTAATAATAAATTAAAGAATCAATCAATAAGGGGAAAATAAAAAATAAATTAAATACCTTATCAATGCCTCGGTGAAGGGCTTAAGTTCATCCAATGTTCCACATGTGTCGTAGATATCATCCATTAGGGTAGCACAAATAGATAGTTTAGTAAAACCAACTCTACTTGCACCGAATTCAGGTTCAAATAATGAACAAGTACACCAGAAATAGTATTCCACATGGCGTTGTCGACTAAAATCAAGGTGAATTACACTCGTATTTGTCCACCATCTATACCAGAAAAATAGAATATAACTATTTTCATATTCAAATTCAACAAAACAATCAAATTCCTTTCAATGAACTAGATATTAATACTTACGTGGGAGACAAGTTTGAGTTCAGTCTGGTGCCTCTGACTGCAAAATATTGAAGTCTAATGCACCTAATTCCAACAGCTTTTGACTATATTCCATCTGGTATCCTAAGTAATGAAAAAACATGCAAAGACCTTGGTGATTAGTAATTTTAATTTAAGTCCTTATTAGATGCGTGACACGAACATTAAGAATATCATTCTCAGCCCTTATTTGTAACATATAATACTAAAACGAAAAATTGAGAACCGTTTATATTTTTGTACAGCTCTAAAATACTACTAATGATATGGGAATTGAGTTTTACTTATAAAACCCTCCCGAGATGACACCCAAGACTTTGATTGCCCTGTCTATATATTTCAATATAATCCATGGCCTCCCATCTAGGCAAGTTGTATCTCCAAGAATATTTCAAAGTGTACTCAACCTGCACATAGGTGTCTCCTTCAGATGAAGAACTACTATAATAATCTTAGTAGCTATGTGGTTATGTGTAAGCATTATCGATGGGAAACGAGAAGTACTGGCCTCCATAAATAGTTGGTTTTCCTCAAATTTTACTTCTTCCCAATCCTTCATAACCTCGTGCAAGTAAGTAGAGGTGAATGCTCTAGCTTCTTTTAGGATGCTTTCAACAGGAAAATCAAGCTCTGAAGCTCTATACAGATTCAACATACTTGGTAACTCTTTATGAGCTTGACCAGGCCAAAAAACAACAAAAGAATGGTCCATCTTCATCTTTGAATTTCTCAAGTGCTTCTGTTCACATATACAAATCGGACTTGCATATATTTAACTAGACAAAATGTATATAATAAACATTTAAATCCTTGCGCACAAATCATTCTTAATATTGAACAAAGGATCTATGATTATTTAGTTATTTTGATCGTAAAATAAAATCCATACCTGAGAGACATCGTATCCATTGAATCGGAGTGTCCGAAAACCCAAAGCGGCCGTGTTGAGATCGCAATAACATTTTCATTCCAATACCTAGTCATGATTGAATAATTAGATAAAACTTGTCAGTTAAGAAAGTTTAACATTCCTCAGCAAAAAGCCCATTACTTGGCACAAATACGCACAAATACAGTACTTGTAAGTATAGTCAAGGGGTGCTACTTTGATTTCTTCCTTGAAATAACGATCTATTCCCAAACGTTGAACAACGTCAACCGTCCAGAGCCTTTCAAGTATGATGTCCACGGGATACATGCACGGAAAATTTGTGGAACTGTTTGTGGAACAGTTATGCCAACCATAAAAATAATCAAACAGAAGATACATGCAAAAAAAATTTGATGGTTTAAAAGAAAACACAGATGATGATTACCAAAATTTGCCAAACTTGTTAAGGGTAATTCGTCAAATAATCGAGGGGAGGCATTTAGTGATCTCCAGTGTTAATGGAAGGCACAGGCTGCTGACGAGGGGGAGCTTAGGAAAGATCCATCTGCGGATTGAAGATTCATAATTCTTTTCCACTCAACAATTTCTTGTAAGCCCTCCAGCGAGTACAAACAATGATGTCACGTCAGTGTGAAATTTCTCTACAGATTCTGCGGTACACCATAATGCAATGTTCCAGTTCAGTCAAATAACAAGTGTACGGAAGGTAATATCCTACTAGTACTCTTAAATCAAGCTCTTACTGGGACACTCTTTTTTGGCGCGCACTTCGTATTTTATCTAACCAGGCTAGATGATAGGGAAGATCTAGCTTTAGAAGCTGAGCTTGATTTAAGAGTTCAGGGAACACAATTTCAAAGTCTATAGGTAACCTCTCTAGCTTCATTGATTCCATGTGTCTTCTTATGAAGTGAATACCTGGAATACGATCAATTAAATACAATTGAAAATATTGTTAGAAAAACAACGGGTATTTAAACATCACATACATTTGCAAGCTAAAATGTATTATCGCCCATTTCCTACCCTTATTAACATTATGCTGCCCTATTTCCCAAGAAACCAGTGCTAGAATACAAGCGTGAGTATTCAGCAACTGATCTGCCAATGAAAAATTCGGAGTAAGAGTCATCTGAACCCCCGGAACCGTCGTCCCTCTTGATTTTCCAAAATCCAGCCCAAATTTTGAGGAAAGTATGGAGCAGACGAGTCGTCAATTGCTGGAATCCTTGCTACCCAGGCTGTGTCGTATGGTGAGGGTCTAAATTCTCCTTCTCCATCTCCAACTCTCTTCAACATATCGCCGATCTCCTTAACCAGCGTTTCCCTGCGTTCAAGGTATGAAGACACACCTGCTTACAAAATGAAAAAATACAGAAAAAAATTTAAAGCCATTTTTAGTGTCTCACTCTGCAAAATTTAATAAATAAATTAAAAAATCAATTTAAAAAACAAATGATACCCCATAAGGTGAGGTAAAGAGACTGTATAAATTCATCGCTCCACAAATTAGGATGATGATTGCCATTTCGGCGAGTGAAGGTTGGGCTCGTCGGACCTTCATCAATTCCAAAATCTGAGTGAGGTTGAGCCATGATTCTCAGCGCGTTTTTGTGATCTACAAACTTCTCTACGTGTTCTATTTATAACCAAAATTATGAAGATACTCGTAGGAATATACCGAAATACTCGGAAAGTTTTCCGAAATACTCGGTTCAGACGTTTATGGAGTCTTTAATTTAGCTAAGTTAGGTATATTTCAACGCCGGAGGCGTGGCTACCCTGCCACGTCTAAACGACGACTTTAAGCTGTTTGCTGTTCAATGATTGATGACTGTTGAAGATATTCCGATTTTACAGTGAATTACTTGGGCAAGTAACACGGGCTAATTTTTCGATGCTTATTCCCCATTTGCTTGAAGGTGTCATTCAAAGCATTTTCAGAATCCTTTCATTTTTTACGATGCTGATAAATGTTGATTTTTTCAGATATAGTAATTTCTTGTTTTTCTTTGGGCAGTTTCAAAGTTTCAGAAGAAAAACAACCTCTGGAAAAATAGACCACCACACAATTCATAGAGACAGTTGGGAAGATAGTTTGGTATCATAATCCCATTTGGAATAATATGCTGGACAATTTGTTGTCCAGCATATTATTGTTCAATTTATTCTCCTGAATACTGCTCTCGTCCGTTTTTAATCCTTTTTACACTCAAATGCGAGACTGCTTAAAAGCTCGTGTTGCCTTGTGTTGGTATTTTTAGTGTGTTGCACAACTTATCTGTCATTGTTTTCTTCCTTTACTTGAAACTACTGATTCAATTTTTTCACACATTTTAATTGGTTCAAAAAGTTGAGACATATCCTTTATTAATTGTGGTCCAAGAAATGGGTCCCCATCCCATGTAGAAATCGAATATTAACAGGTAGCAACCGACCATATGTTTTGAGTAGAACAACACACAAATAAATTTACGTCAATCAAACGCAGAAAAATAGAAAAAGGGAATATACCTAAATGTGTACATCTATGTTTTCAAATGTTTAGCAGAGACTTGTTTACATGAATAACGAGGGATGCATTGCAGCAATAGTACCTATGGTATTCAAATGCAAAAATAGATTTTTTGCTTTTGGTTTTTCCCTCTAGAAATACTTTCATAAATGATCAAGTTTAATATCAATTGAAATGCACACAAAGAAATGACATTATAGGAAATTGTTCTGTATACATGAAAGCATAATTATGTTGAATTTTCATTAGAATATCCATTGTCAAAAATGCCCCTTGCAGGTGTGGATCTGAGCCACAATGATGAGATATTAACCATACTGGATAATTTTCAAACACGACATGTAACGACCCAAAAATCACAACACAAACAACACAGTAAAAGACAGGATATTTTTTTTTTTACTTGCTTGACACATGACATGGTGCAACATGTCGTCACCAAGGTTACAACTAACTCTGTGAATAGCTCGATGCAAGGATGGCCATAATAGCAGTATGGAAACGTCCACACCTATCAAGGAAAATATTTTTTTTTTTGACAGAACAACATAAAAGCCCAACCACATGACACTCTCACAGCTAGGGCAAGCCACAGTAAGAAATGATTGGAGGTTATTTATTTTGATAAGACACCCTGGATAAATTTAAAGGAAGAAGGTCAAATGAATTCACCCTTAAGACGTCATTAGTTCTTACTAAGGTTTAATTGAAGCTTGAGGTTTTATATGTAATTATTAGCGCTCTTACTTAGGCTTCACCGAAAGAGCTTATCAAGAGGAAGCCACTTACTTTTAAATAGTCTTAGAGATAAATTGAGTGGTTTCAAAATTATCTTCTCTTACTTGTTAAATCTTATTAGAAACTAACCATTGTTTTCCTTTAAGCTTGTTTTAAGCGTTCAACAAAAGAGTAGTGTTTACTAGTTCAGTAAGGGATAACACATTATATAAAATCACTTTGCAAGGATAGTCTCACTCTTGATTACTTAAGGCATTGTTGTTTTCAAGGGGATCTAAACCACAACATATTTCTTTGAATAAAAATTTTAGGTAACTTCTGTAAAGGAAAAACCACCCCATTAAAACTTACATATAACACATCAATACAGAGTCTTAGAAAGATTTAAATTAACACTTAATTCTCAAGATCCAAGTTTTACAATGCTTATGCTAGTGAAAAGTTTGAATAAAATTTTTCACAAAGATAAGTTACCAGTTTACCTACAGAAGGACAAGATAACATCTTCACGCAAATTCTGAACAACCCAAGGCAAGAGGTCTTCTAAATTCCTTTGCAATCACTATTACAAAATTTTACCTCACATAGGACATTTTTACAAGGAATTTCATAAATTGCACTAATGAAACCTTTACAACTCTTTCCTTTAATCTACTCGCACAATCCATCTGCACAAATACTTGCTGGGATCAGTTCGTGAGAACAGAGCATGTTAAGACTACCCATTGCAACAGTAAGCTAACATTTTATAATATCATGAAAGTAAAATTCTAAACTCAAGAATGGATCAAATCACAAACCACTAATCAACATGTTTCACAAGATGACGAGATTTATACCAGCCAACAAGGAGGAATCCCATTATTCAAGTGGGAGAGATGTTCCAAAGACAAACAAGGTGAGACCTTATTGGTGAAGACAACCAGGCTGAGAGTATTGAGATTTCAGTCATGTAATCCTATGGATTACGTGATTGAAATCTAACACCCAAACATCATTCTAATATAATTAACCAAAATATAAAGATCAGTCAAATGGATTAACATATTCAAAATTGCTTGTTAACAAGACTGCATTAATGCACATCCATGTTTTAGGAAGAATATAGGCCCCAACCATATATGAACACAAATCAGTCAAAGATTAAAGTTAACTTCACTCGAATGAATAAACCAACATACATATAATACTCACAACACAAAAACTGAATCTGAAGATTCAAAATACCAAGTAATTCTCACCGAACCTAATTATTTTTCTTCAAGAAGATAAATAAATTAGATTCTATCCAACTAAATTACATTCAACAACTATAGTTGGATTACACAAGCAAGGATCAAGAAGAAGTATTTTCACCAAAGGTTGTTATTATCTTACATCACATAAACGGTAATAAACCCGTAATGCACCACTCGTATGATCGTTGAAAGAGTTAAGGACTTAGCTCACTAAAATATGTAACTGGGTCGATTCCTATCTTTTCCATTTTCATACAAGTCTAACCCAATTCGAAGAAAGGTAACCATTCTATTTTCATACATGCCTCAGTCAACACTTACTCAGAAAGTCCTTACCTGAATTATTGAAGGTTTTCTAAGCTACAAAATTGATTTAATAGGAACCCATTTCATTCGATACATGGATTTAAACAAGAAAGGGATAGTTTGTTGAAAATATAAGTGGATCGACACAAGATCCTCTACCGTGACCCAACTCGAGTCACCAATCACAAGGTTAACAGTCAGCGAAGGAGGAATATAAGGCAAAATACTCTTCCTACGAACTACGCCTTCTCTTCCATCTCTAAAACAACATATGAATAGCTTGGGTATACCCATCTATCTCACGACAGTCTACTCGACCTATCCTCATAGTCGCTCCAAAGAAAACATCTGCTACTACAGAGTTCGATTCACAAGGAAAATAATTTACATAGAATGTCTATAACATCATACACTTTACCAAGAAAGAGAAAAATCTACAATTTTAATTTCTGCCTTTCACTATTACATCCATTTAGAATAAAAGCATTATCAGGCAGTCATAAAGCAACCTAGCCAAAAAAAAAAAATTTAAACTGGAATTAGAATTGTAATCGGTTTGAGATAGCTTTTCATAAATTACCATTATTGATCAAACAATTGCAGTAACTAATAACATAAACAAAGGTTAAGTTTTACTATTTACCTAGTTCATTCATTTTGTCCATTGTGAAATAATTTTATGCTACAAAATACCATTTTCGAAGCCAGAGAGCAATTAATTGAGGAGCAAGGAAAAATCAGAAGCCCATTCTAAATGCCATAACAGACAAAAGAAAATAGAAGGACATTCAATTCATGACATAATAAAAGGGTAGTAGAAGATTGCAAGGGCAGGTTTAAAACGCCATCTCCATATGCATATGATTTTTTCAATGCCGCTGCTTGCCCTTAACCCAAAGTTCTCTGCGAGCTCGAGCAAGCGCCACATTCACGCGGTGAAAAACAGCTACAACCCAACCCCATGATTTGAAACTCGGACAAAAGACATAAAGATTACATCATGCTCCTGGCTCTGAAAGGCATCTATCGTAATAAAAAATAACCTTTTCCTCCATCAGGTTTGAGGACAGCATCAAACTCTCGATGCAAACGTTTCAGCTATAGCTTATAAGGTATGATAATTCCAACAGAAACCTTTATGCTTGTCAACTTAGTGACTCGTTGAAGAATCTCATATCATTGCAAAGCAAAAAGTGCTTCATAAATACTCTGATATGAAACAGATCCGCCCCTATGAGATTCTCTTCCATGAGTTACATCGTAGAACAAGTAAGATCTCAATAGAGACTCTTTGCAAATAAATTTCATCAGGTCTGCTGGTAACACCCTCACTGTCATAGTTCACCTTTCCTAGCAAGTTCAAGAGATAGGAATGTCAAAAGACAAGAACTATCTTTGCACTTCTTCATCGAGCTAGGAGCATGTTTAAGGAATTAGAGCTCAATAGAGACTCATCAGCTTCTCTAACACTGACCCAAGTTTGAATTTAGAAGAGTGAACAAAATTTACTTCCCATTATTGAGATATACCTGCCTTTAGTGTCTACTCGACTATGATTCAAACTTCATGAAGATAATGTTGCCATTATGCAAGATTCCAGTGCTTTAGCATCTTCTTTAAGCTGTTATAGACTCAACTTTTACCTGGTTTCTTGAATAACTGATACAGACCTCTGTTACTAGTTTTTTTTGTTTTTTTTTGTTTTGAAAAGGCTTTGAGCACATTGAGGATCTCCTTCATGTTTGATTATGCATAATGATGGAAGATTAGCCTTACTCAAACAGTTCCATTCTTGTTTGATTAACCAATTTGTTGAAAACCTCAAAACATAAACTCTGCACAAAAAAAAAAAGACAACTCATACTACTTGCTCAACCACTGAGAAAAGTATTCAACATCCTTACCACTAAACTTCGAAAGTTTAGTTCCTTTTGTGATTTCCAAAATCTGGCGCACCTTTGAAAGATTACTCAAGACCCTAAAACTGCCTTCAAGATTTGATCGAGCTTCTTCCATGTTAAATTCACCACCTGGACGGAAGCGACTTTCCAAAATGAAAAGGCAAGACATACCAACTAAAACTTTATCTCGTTCTTCTACTACAGCTGCAAGATTTTGCAACAACTGATCACGACTGTGGTTGCGTGCAACCAGAACATTAGGATCAACACCAATGGTTCCTTGGGATCACCCTGCGGCAGCTATCGCACTTAACTCTCTCTGAACTTCACGAGCATGGAGGAAGGAACAGGCGGCTGCAACCATGCGAAAGCATTTAACTTCAAAACATTCGGCCCCAATCTAAACACGACCCAACAGCTGGAAAAACGTTGCAAAATAGCTTATGCGGCCATGGCAAGGAGAGGAACAGCAACTGAAGAGCTCCCAAACACCTGTGACTCCATTGGACTGGGGTTTCCACACCATTACATCTCAAATCCCAACAAAACAATCCTCCTTGTTCACGTGGCCAGAACAGGTCAAAGGGAGCAGGTAGCACAGGGCGCAAGATATTTGCAAATCACAGGAATTAAAGAAGGTGGGGCGGCTGGTAGAGGTAAGCCCAGTGGAAGATGGCCATGTACCAGGTCTAGATGGCAGGAAGGGGGCTGAGGGACAGTAGAGCCTAGGCACAAGTAGATAAAAATTGATTTTAAAATGGTCCCCTCCAACTTGTGCCACACACCTACCCCCCCCATCTTTCCACGCAACCCCCTCCATTCCCTTAGTTGTTTTTTTTTTTTACTTGAATTTTGTTTTATTTTATCTTATTTTATAGCTATACATGTATAAAGATTAGGAGCCAACCCAAGGTCCTGCATTGTGTTAAACAAGTCATTGGCTTCTTGCCTCTTGTCTCCCTTACATAGACACGTATAAGAATGGTGTAAGTGACAACAGTGGGAATAATTTTATTATTCTTCATTTCGCCAAATAATTCAAAGGCTTTCTGCAGCTTACCTTCCTTGCAGAAGACATTGACAAGAGTGTTGTAAATATAAACATTGGGACGAAGAAGACCGCTAGAAGTCATTTCATTATACATGTGACGACCCAAATAAACACACACACACGAACAACACAGTAAAAGACAGGATATATATATATATATATATATATATTTTGACTCACATCACATGACGCAACATGTCATCACCAAGGATACCACTAACACTGTGAACAGCTTGTTACGGGGATGACCACAAGGTCAGCACAGAAACATTCACACCCAAAAGGACAATACACTTTTTTTTTGACATGACAACATAGAGGTCCATCCACAGAACACGCTAATAGTTAGGGCCATCCACAATGAGATATTCTTGAGGATCATTTATTTTAAAAATACATCTTGCAATTCTTAGTTTACGTTTTCAAGGATGCTCAAGGTATGATTCATATAATTCATCTTACCAAGCTAAGTTGATTCTTTTTACACTGAGTAATCATCTTTAATCTTTTCTATTACGACATTCATTTGCTTAATTCGTTTGTTTAGAGAAAGGGGTAATTTAATTTCACAAGGCCATCTATTAACACTTACGCTACTAGAACTTGTTCATGCCCATATGACAACAGGGGTTCACGTTCAACAACTTAAGAGAAAATTACGAGGTACCTTGGATAAAGTTAAAGGAAGAAGATCAATTGAGTTCATCCTTGAGACATCATTAGTTCTTACTGAGGTTTAATTGGAGCTTGAGGTTTTATACGTAATTATTAAATATTTTACTTAGGCTTCACTGGATGATTTTACAAAAGAAAACAATTTACCTTTCAAATGGTTGAGAAACAGATTACATGGCTTCGAAACCGATTCCTCCTATTTATTAAATCTTATTATCTTACAACAACTCACAATTCGTTTCACCTTAGGATCATTTTAAGAATTCACCAAAGAAAGGATAATGTTCGCTAGTGTAGCTAAGGATATCAAGTTATAAAATTTTTACTTCACAAGGGATGGTTTCATTTTGATCACTCATGGACTTATTTGATTTCAAGTAGATCACCTCGACCTTTATTTGTTGAATATAAAATTATTATTTTTGTTTAGATCCTCTAAGGGTTAACCGACCCATTTTAATTTACTTATAAAATATTGCCACTAAGTCTTAGAAATATTTAACTTGACAATTTATTCTCAAGATCTAAGTTTCACAATACTCATATCAATGTAAAGATTGAATACCATTTCTTACAAAGGTAAGTTACCAGTTTACCTACAGAAGGACAAGACAACATCATCACGAAATTTCAAAATATCCCAAGGCAAGAGGTCTTCTAAACTCCTTTGCAAGCACTATTACAAAATTTACCTCACATTGGACATTTTTTACAAGGAACCTCATAAATTGCACTGAAGAAAAATTTACAACTCTTTCCTTTAATCTACTCGCATAATCCATCTGCACAAATACTAGCTGGAATCAGTTCGCGAGAACTGAGCATGTTAAGGCTACTCATTGCAACAGTAAGCTAACATTTAACAATATCAAGAAAGGAAAGTTCTAATTCAAAAATGGATTAAAACACAACCCACAACTCTAAAATTAATCGCATGAGAAAGAAATCTAAACCATCCAGCACAGAGAAAGTCAAAACACCAGTAAGAACAAAATTACATAAATCAAGGCAAGACCTTATGGGTTAGGAACAAGAAAGTCAAGAGTGTTGATATCTCCTTCATGTAATCCTATGGGTTATGTGATTGGAATCCAAAATTTACTCCATCCAACTAAAGGGGTCCAAGAGAAGACAAAGCGTACTAATTATGATCGTAGGCACGAAGCAAAATGACGTTATCCAATTCTTCCAGGGGGGCTTCATAGTAATATGGGTTCGACGCCCTTAAAGGAACACAACTATAGTTTCAGTTTTAACCAAGGAGTTTACCACTACCTTCTTATAGGATTTCTTAAACGTAGTACTAGTTAACCCAAACAAATCCACTTTTCCAAAAGCGTACAAAAGAGACACAGAAAGGGCCATTATTCTACCAACAAACCCTATCCTAATCGTCAACTTCTCTACATAATATAAGGGAAAGCTAAACCCAAAAGTAGTTAATAATTTTTATATATTTCCGACAATGCCAATAAGTACTTTAAAATAAAAATAAAAATTGATTTCCTTAACAAAGCCACGAAAAGGGACTTTTAGTAACCAAGTTCGAAGAATAAGATATTCGAGTTCGAAAACAAAGGGATTCGATACACGGTGGGTAATACACCAACGATGCCCCAGACTCAAAAGACCTTACCACGAGTACAAGCACAAAATAAGAACTAACGCACATATCCTTCAGGAAGGTTTCGCAGTGCAGTCAGGCCTAGAAGTTCTATGAACTCCTTGCCAAAGGTATAGAAGATGGAAATTTTACCCGATCCATGTGGGCTTATCGAGGAAAAGTCTAGCAAATATCAAACAGGTAAATATAACAGCCACCTATGATATTATCACTGTAATCAGCTGTCATCTAACAGGAAACGAGTTCACGAATCCAATACCATGGATTCACCTACAACTTTTGTTTCAGTCCAGCTATTAATAGCTTGCTCGCGACCCTTAATAAAATTTGTAGAGATTTCATTCAATTAAACTTACAATGTTTCCCCCTTACTTTAAACACACAAGAGTTTGAACCAGGAAGAAGGTAAAGTAATTCTCTCAACACGTCGAGGCCAAAATTAGAAGTCAGGTTATTCATCCTCTAGAACTAGGTACAAAAGTCGACCATGTACAGTTCTATAGCAAAACCCTAATGCCATTTCTAATCAAACAAAAAGTAAGGAATGCCCACAGGCTTAAGCAAGTTTTAGAACACAACGTCACTATTAATGTACCTTTAGCAAAACAGGAGAGCCCTAAACAGGAAAATACGTATTTACTCAACCAAAAAGAGATATGAAGGCTTAACCTTCCATATAGTAAGCCTTCTATTATAAATACCATCACAAAATTCTTTTAAAAGAGGGTCATATAAGCAAACAAAACTCAATAATGTTTCCTTCCCTATGAACTAGACTGCATCACTCAATATTGTAGTAGCCCATTAGACAAGTATAAACAGAGTAAGCGATAAGAGAGGAAAGAACATTCCAAGCAAAACCAGCGAAATTGGAACGAGATTTAAAGGAACAACCACACAATCAGGCAGTGATATAAACAACTACGAAAACATCTTGTCTAGGCGCCATTTAAGAGGAAAGAATATTCATTTCAAGATACTGAAAGAAGGTAGAAAACTATTACGAGGAGTAGAATTAACATGCCTGATTATAGTTCTTTCTTGCAAGCTCTTGTTGCTCTCTCCCATAAGGCAGCTTGAAGGCATCATGCTTTTCAACATCTGAAAACCAGGGGCTGTATGGCTGTGGGAAGCATTGTTTTCTCTATGGTCTGGAATCCCTGATGAATTCTTCGGATGACTTGGAGAAGGATCAGAGATCTCAGGTTTTTGATCCATCATCCGTGAAGATGAAACCTGCTCTAGCTTACCAACTGCTGCTGTTGTAAGTCATATGCCCCTGTTGAGGATGCATGCATTTCTTTTTGCAAATGTTGCTGCTGCTCGTGATATAGCTGTCTTAGCCTTGACACCTCCTTTTTCAATGCTTCACAGTGTGCATCCTTAAAAAAAATCTTGTCTTGTGCAAGAGCAGCAATTCTTTGCTTCAAAGCACTGTTATCAACATTCATTATAACTCTTTGATGATCCAAAAATGTCACTTGAGGAGACAGCGTTGACACTTCTGTTTGCAAGGCATTGACGCTTCTTTCAAGCTCTGGAAAGTATTGCATCTTTCTTACTCTAGATCTTTGCGCAGATTGCCTATTCGCTAAAATTCATTTGATCCGTTTTGGATCCATGCTTGGGTCGTGTTCCATTGCTGATGATGAGGGCATTTCAGTCTTGGCGGTCTGGAGTGGTTGGTCACTTTTGTTGACACTTTGTACTTCTGGCTCACTTTTGAATTGGCCTGATACAGTCATTACTTTCTCTTCCATTGAAGGCTCATTGCTGCTATTGTGATCAGATGGAGTGGAGGGGTTCTCGGAAGTTGCTTGTCTGTCTGAACATCTGTTATCAAATGCAGATGTCTGATGAGTAGGAGGATTAGAAGATTGATTTGGTTGACTCTTATTGAACGGCTCAACATCAGCAAACATTGACATGAGCTGCTCCTCATCCAATCGATCAAAGTCCTGAGATCCTTTGGATGGTATAGATGCTGCACTCCTGCAATCATATTCATCTTCCTCTGCAACTCCAGGCTGTTATCATTAAAAAGCCCTGAATCTCTAGAATGAGACATGAAATAGTCTCTGGGAACCCTGAACTCATCAGAAGCCTTATAGCAGGCAAAGGTCCACCAAATATATGGCTCTTGGACTACATATATAATAGACGCAGGCAATGCATCCAACCAGGCCAGGTACAGAGAGCAAGCTCACAACATCAAAGGTGGGCTTCTCCCAAAACTCCATAAAATTTTTTCTCCTCAACATTCCAACCTCTGCACTGAATAACACCAGCAGAAGAGGGACAACAAAGAAATACAGAGCATTTCTAATCAAATAATGGTAGCCCAAAATACAGGTTACATTCATTCATCCAAAACAGCAGAACACAAACATTTCCAACAATACATTAATCCATCGTCAAGTAGCCACACACAGCAATAATGTCTTCAAACGGATATACAATACCCAGAGCTATTTCACCCAATACTGTAGATCGACCCAGTTTATAATGCAAAATATTATTCATGCAAATACCAGATGAAATAAGCTGTTAGGAGATAGATATGGTTATTCATGCGGTGAATAACAGCTACAAAGCCAACCCCATGATTTGAAGCTCGGACACAAGACATAAAGACTACATCACTCCTGGCTCTGAAAGGCATCTACCGTAGTGATATATATAAACCTTTTCCTTCATCAGATCTGGGGACAGCATCAAAATTTCGGTGCAAACATTTCAGCTGTAGCTTGTAAGGTGTGATAATTCCAACATAAACCTTTATGCCTGCCGACCCAATGACTCGTTGAAGAAGCCCATATAAATGCAAGGCAAATCATGCTTCATGAATATTCTGATCTGAAACAGGTCTGCCTCCATGAGATCCTCTTCCATGAGCTTGAAGGAGAATCCCGAATTGAGAATGTATTCTATACTGAACAGAACGCAACATAGTTGGACAACCTGCTTGTTGGAGGCACTCAAAAAGGGGTTCTTCCTTACTGTAGCATGCCTGCAGCTTGGCTGAAAATGGTGGCAGGTATCTGCTGTGGATCTCCAACAAGAACACACCTTACAACGCCCCAGGAAGGAGGTAATACGTCTACTTCACCAGCTGGCGGCTTCAACTCCAACCACCATACACTTGCAGCGGCCAGAACAGGTCAAAGGGAGTGGGTAGCAAAAAAACACGTTAGATTTGCAAATCACAAGAATTAATGAAGGTGGGGAGGCTGGCAGAGGTAAGGCCAGTGGGGGATGGCCACGCACCTGGTCTAGATGGCAGGAAGGGGGAGTGCGGGACAGTAGGGCCTAGGCAAAAGCAGATGAAATTTGATTTTAAAACAGTCCCCTCCAATCCTGCGCCACACACCTACCCCCCCATCTTTCCATGCAACCTCTCCATGCCAAGAAAGAGGTGAAGCTGATCGTGACAAGGTAGGTTGGGGGGGCATTACAATACACAATCCACACAGTGTCTATTCGCTCCATTTTCACTAGTTTGCTCAGAAGGATGTTGCAGGCATGAACCATGGGCATGGACATGTGCCTGAATCTTTTGCTCTGTTGTATCCGATAGATTATGTGTAAGGCCTCCCGTACATTACCCATTTGAGCATACACAGTGACCAATACATCAAATACTTGACAAGCAGATTCATGTCCAAGGCTCTTTATAGCGCTGTTAAGGGCATTAAACACTTGGACCTGAGGACTGGTTTCATGTTTTTCAGCCATTGCAATGAACTCCGTCATCAAGGCTTCAGCTTTACTTATCAATTTACCCCTAGTAAGAACATGAATGATTGTGGAATATGTTAGCGCTGTGTGACAAAAATCCTTCTGTTTTCCTGCCCAAATGAAAAAAAAACCCAGAGCTTAATAATGCGACAACAAGATCCCTTGTAAAAAAAGGATAACGCCCAGGACATTACACAGTCCACAAAAAGGGAGGTGTCGATAACGACTCAAGGACGCTAGAAGGAGAGGGAAGGTGTTAAAATATCGCTAAAACAAGGTCTAAGACAACAGAATTACGCACAGTTGTTTGACGCCGAACAAGGCAAAGGTCACTACGCCAAGAAACTGGGTAACCGCCAAACGGGGCATTACACGACATCTTCTTTAGGAAACAAGAGAAGCAAGATTATGCTAATCAGAAAAGGGAAAATTGATCAGTGTAAGTTTTAAAGGTGGGTGCAGGATGTGAGAGGGTGTATGTTGACCATTATGGACAATTATTCTTTCTACATGCTTGACATATTTCTTTATTTAATGTGTGTTGAGTTGTAACATTTTTATTTTTTCTCTTGCCTTATTTTCTATGAGTAAGTAAAATTAAAGTTACTTAATATTATAGAATATGGCCTTGTTTACAAATTATGACTACTTGTAATTGTTGTTTCCACAAAGACATTTGACCAAATTCAGATTCGCAAACTTAAGAGAATTGCGTTTTCTATTTCTGGACATGGAATTTGAATGTACGTTTCTGATGTATAAAATATGATGGTCGTTGGTATTCTTATCACACACTTGTGATTTCAAGGTACAAGTTGGATGTTGTTCTCTGGAACTATTCTACCACTTTGTCAATAAGATCTGAGAGGATCAGAAGAGCAGGACAGAAGGAACAACTAACGTGATGGGTTTAGAACAGAAAGAAAAAGAAAATTGGATTTCATTCAAGGTAGAAATCTTCAGGGTATTTTGTCAAAACAGTTCAAGTCCATAATATAACGGACCTTCTGTCTAACAATTCAAGTCCATAATATGATGGACATTGTGTCAAATAGTTCATGACACATGTCCATGCTATGATGGAAATTATGTCAAACATTTTATGACCACACTGTGATCGAGATTTTGTCAAAGAATTCATGTCCATAATATGATGGCCATTTTTCCAAATATGTCAGACTGCAAAACAAAGTTTTTTGTTTAAAAAGACCAGACACTATTCTCAAAACCCATTCACAAAAGCCTTCCTGGTGCATCATTAAAGGGAAAAAATTGTAATGAGTGCCCTGCTATCTACTGACACAACAACTGACCTGACTCACAGGATGCACCATGCCGTAAAAAATTAAATCTCCATTGATTCTAAGATATGTACCTAGCAGATCAGAGGTTCTTGGGGGATTCTGGAAAATAGTTTTCAGTCTAACCATCGATAATTCATCCCTTAGATTGTTATGCATGCAATTCCATGCTTTAAACTAAATACATTCTCCTAGTCTCATTTTGCCACCCAAGAAAGCATAAAAACCATAACCCCCTTTCTTTCAACCGACTCTTGTTACACGAATCTCTACAAAACAAGATGAAAACCGTAACTGTAGTGAAGTAAAGGTGATGCATGCAACCAAGTGTCGACAGCAAAAACAAATAGGAGTCGGGGGAACAAATTATCATGCAATAAAATATGACTCTTGCAATGAAGAGAAAAGAAAGGACCAATGAAAATCAAAAGGAAAAAAAATTGGGCAACATACACGATAGTCACAAGAGAACATACAATCTAACCTTACAGAAATAAGGACGTGCCGAAAAAATATAGTAAGATGAAACCATAGTGGGACACAGATAAATGATTTGTAAGAAGTTAACTAGACTAGGCAGTAAGTTTTAGTCATATTCTACGCGTAATATGCTTGTAGACATGACAAAGATTACAGAAGAAAATAGTAAAATAGTACTGAAGTTGTTTATGTGTACTCTGAAAATTAGACCACCTATGAGCTACATGCGAGCATCCAAGTTTAGGACTGACATTCATAATGCAAAGGGCAGTGCCCTGGCCCATAAGAATAAATTTAACAAAAGGAAAGATATAAATACCCCTCAAGAACCCTGCTAGCTTATTTATCAAAACTCTTGCTATCCTTCTCTCTCATATGCTAGGAACTTGAACTTGCTAACTGCTACATTTTGCATGAATTGAGTAATAATATGAAATCAACACACATTAAGATGGCAGAGTTCTTCCTAATGAGTGCATTGCCCTTGAGAAGACCAGTAATGAATCGAAGACCATAGTTTGATCAAAAGATTCAAGAATAAGGTTGTTGCTGCTTCTTTTCTGTGTAGATAGCAGGTTTTAAGTTTTTAACTAGCTTATGGTATTACTCTAAATTTGGATGGGCATCATTGAGATTGAGAGTGAACTCAATGAAGGTATTGTAACTACACCAAAAACTGTATGAAGATCTGTTAATTCATGGCCTAAAATATTTGATGATGATGACATAGCTCAAATTGTTGCATATGTATAAATGTTGATGAGTCCTCATAATAAAAGTAAGCTCTATATCAACAACCATCTCAGGTGGCACAGGGATCAATTGTCTTTATCTGGAAACTAGTTTACCATAACATCTAAAGAGAACATTTGATACTCTGAAACTGATAATAATGAGATTAAAAGCCAAAAGGACTAAGATACACACATGATGGAGGGAAGGATATAGGATTCTAAAGGATCTTTTGATATCATCATTTTAATGTTCCTAACTGCCTAGCTATGTTGTAGATCTTTTGATATCATCATTTAATATTCTTAACCGTCTCACTATGTTGTAGCTGTTATGTCATTTGCACGATGCCATGATTATATTGTTTAGGATATTCCTTGTTGTAATCTGTCATATGGCTACCAAAATTGCTCCTGAACCTGAAAAAAACATGCACAAGGGAAATATGGTATATGAAGATCAATTAGATTTAGTGAAAGGTACAATAGCTATGAAATCCTACTCAAGAGATAAGTTATATCTTAGCAATGTCCTTGTAACAATCCTTACAAGCACTATCCAAGGAGAGTCAGATGGAACATCTCAAACTTTCCAATAGAGGAGCCTAGGAGGATAGTCACATGCTTCCTTTAACCTGAAAGGTCAGGAGCATTTGATGATCACCAATGCTCTATATGGAGTGACTCACTTTATACCTTCACAACCCTCCCATTCCCACTAGCAGTAGACAGTGTCTTTACTTAGCACCCCAATGCCTCTGACTAAGCAGACTATTCTGAATTCTAACCTTTCTGACTAGCTTGTAACTTGAATTTATTTTGTTATCCAAGTGATGTGTGAATCCCAGATGCATTACTCCATAGATGCAATCAATATGTTATCTTTTTAAAAATAGCAAATACGGCATCTACTGGCAGTTAGGGGTTGCCGGAAAGAATAACAGGTGGGTGTCGTCACTGCAGGGTACAACCCTAGAGGACATACCAATCAATTATTCACAACCTTGGGTCATAGGAAAACAACGATACAATGATCATAAGGGGGTTTGGCACCATTGGGCAGTACCACAGGTCCACCACTTAAGGGTGCTCATGTGACTGGTATGAGTCCACAAGAGAACCCCCTTGCGCTGGGTAGTTATCCCAACTTTCATAAATTGAAAAGATGAAGAAATAAAAAGTTCGTAGATGAAAGGCAAACAAGGATCCTGATCGAGATCAGATTTAGAAGTTCTGTATTGGCTGAAATGTATATGGGGAGAGCTATCCCACAGAGTCAAGAAAAGTGATGATTCATGTTATAACAATACATTTTTGCATTGTACAGTTTTAAAATTTATATGAAAGGAAAGTAATATCCTCGAGGAATAATAAAAATATGAGGCCTATTAATATTCAGGTCTTCAAATCGAAAATAATAAAACACAACTAGTAAGGATCAAATATCATTGCCCTGCATCATTATATAATTTTGTGAGCCTATTTGAGGGTGAACAAAGGAAGGCAATAAATATTCCATAATCTGTAGGAAATGGAATTGTGAACTGCTGTTATACTTAATATCCAAAGGCGTGCCACTTTTTGGCTGACGATTGCGAAACTCAGTGACAGTAGAAAAACAAGAATGAAAACACACATCTGTGAAGTCCCGCACCACCTACAGCTTCCTAGAACTGTGATCCATGTCCTACTCTGGTGTCACACAAGTAATTTAGCCTCTGAAGCATTGTAAAAGAACAGATAATGTGATTAACTGCATAAAGCACTTTATTACCTGGCAGGGGACTAGTGAAAGAGCTTTCTTTGAATTAACACCTTGTTAGTTCAAAATCATCTACAGCTTATCAAAGAAATGAAATGACCAATTTTTAAAGAAGGAGTCATAATTTCCATTTGCAAATGGTGCTCAATTAGCATACTCAACTTTGGTAAATTATTTACTAAGATTGGATTTTGTTTGAAAAGTTAAAATGTAAGGATGGAAACATACAACAAAACACTGTTTGAATTTATCACTCTTTCCTTCACCAACTGCTGTAAATGTTGCCATCAATGGGGAACAGATCCCATAGCAAATGCCGGCAAGAATGCTTCCAACACCACCAAATACTGGCCACAACACTAGAGGCACTGGAAGCATCAAAAGAATCACCAACTTCAACATTGGTTCGAATAGCTTGGTTTTGTCTTCAAAAGAGTTGAACAACATAAGTCACACTTTATAAGTTTATAACTAGCAATATCACCTTTGGTGATATGAACTGGCCGATAGGCCTATTTATTAATGTTTATTAAAATTAATAAACATTAAATCTAACGAAAAATATATATTAAAAATAATAAATAAAATAATGATTAAATTAATAAAAGATAAAAAATCGAGAATTTAAATTTAGAATTAAAATTATCAAATAATAAATATTAAAAATTAAAAAATTCAATTAATAAAAAATAGAAATTAAAAAAAAATAAAAATTAAATTAATAAATATTAATAAAAAAATTGTCTTTAAATTAATAAATATTAATTTAAAATTATTGTATTAAAATTAATAAATATTAATAAATAAAAAAATTTCTTCAATGAAAATTAAATAATAATAAATATTAGAAAATTTTAAAAAAATTAATTAAATAATTAAAAAATTAAAAATTAAAATCAATAAAATAATTAATTAAAAATAAAAATTAGAAATAAATTTAAAAATAAAAAATGGATAAAAATAAAAAAATTAATTAAAAACTAAAAAATGAATAAAAATTAAAAAAATTAAATTTACATATTAAAATTGATTAGAAAAATAAAATATTAAATTTACAAATATTTAAAAATAATAGAATATTACAAATTACTAAAAATTAAAAAATTCACAAGACTTAAAAATAAATAAAAATTTAAAATTATTTAAAGGTAAATATTGATAAAAGTATAAAATTGAATTAAAACTAAAAATTAAAAATTATCAAAAATTAAATTATCATATTATAATCATTAGTGTCATCATTATCATCATGTTTTCTTTTAATTTTCATCATCATCAAATATCATTGTCATCGTCATTGTCAATCGGTTTATAATATGCTTTAATTGTCATCGTTACTCACTCTGATCGACTATTATTTAAAGTTAGTATTTATGGTTTAAATTTAAGTATGTACTATTAACATTTACGAAATGTGTTCGGAGTCACGCACTTGGGATCCATGGTCCATGATTTAATGTTCAAATCTGAAAGTATGATAACATTAATATTTTAAAATTAGTATTGCTATTATTTGTTTTAATATTCTTAGTACAAATATTTATATTATGAATATTAATATCACGAATAATAGTATTAATATTAATGTTATTACTAATATTAATATTATTATAAAAACTTTATATATAAAATAAAATTTATTATGAATGCTATTATCATCACCACCATTGTTGATCATTGTCATTGTTATTATCATCACTACCATTGTTGATCATTGTCATCATCATTATCATAATCATCGTTGTTGATCATCGTCTTCATCAATATCATCACCACCATCGTCAATCATTTTTTCATCATTACCATCACCACAACGTTGATCATTGTCATCGTCTTTATCACCACCACCACCGTTGATCATTTTCATCGTCATTATTGTCTTCATAATCACCAATCATTATCATTGTCATCATCATCATCATTTTCATCATATTCTCAATCAAATCGTTATCATCAGCATCATCATTATCATCCCCATCTAAGTTTTTACCGTTATTTTCATTATGGTCATCATCACCATCATCATTATCATTGTAATTACTGTCATCATCATTATCATCACCGCCATTGTCAATCATTGTCATCGTCATGATCATCACCACCATCATTGATCATTTTTTTCATCATCATTTTCATCATATTCTCAATCAAATCGTTATCATCAGCATCATCATTATCATCCCCATCTAAGTTTTTACCGTTATTTTCACTATGGTCATCATCACCATCATCATTATCATCGTAATTACTGTCATCATCATTATCATCACCACCATCGTCAATCATTGTCATCGTCATGATCATCACCACCATCGTTGATCATTTTTTTCATCATCATTGTCATTACCATTATCAACACCACCATCGTCGATCACTGTCATTATCTTTATCATCACCACCATCGTTGATCATCGTTGTCATCATTGTCATTACCAACATCATTGATCATTTTCATTATAATTATCATCATCATTCTCATCTTCGTAATCATCAACATCATCATCATCATTCTCATCATCATCTCCATAAAATCATCATCATCAACATCATCATTCTCATCCCCATTAAGTTTTTTACCATTATTTTCATCATCGTCATCATCATTGTTGTCTTCATAGTCATTATCATCATCATTATCATCACCACCATCAACGATCATTTTCGTCATTGTCATCATCACCACCATCGTCAATATTTTTCGTTATCATCATCATCACCACCATCGTCGATCATCATCATTCTCATCATCATCACCACCATTGTTGATCATTGTCATCATGATTATCATCATGATTATCATCATCATTGTTGTTTCTACCTTTTAAATTGTAATAAATTTTAATTTTTCAAATTTCATAAATTATTATCATAATATAATTCACACCATCAATGCATTCAAAGCCTTAATATTTAAATATATAAATTTGCGCATGTCAAATTAAAAAAAAAAAACCTAGTTAACTTATTAAAGGTCAACAATATTATTGAAACATAGTTCCAAGTTCTCTAATTTCACATGTGTTTATTTTCCTTCCATACAAAAGCTCGTAGCATATGATCTCACAACTAATAACGATGTACTGATGAGTTTGTGAGACACCATGAAATGTAAAAGTCCTCATATTGCATCAAATAAATTAAATTTATACAAACGTTAATTATACATATGTAGAAATAAATAAAAAATTACAAAATCAAAATGTATAGTTCCAAGTTCTCTAATTTCACATGTGTTTATTTTCCTTCCATAAAAAAGCTCATCGCATATGATCTCACAACCAATAATGATGCATTGATGAGTTTGTGAGACACCATGAAATGTAAAAGTCCTCATATTGCATCAAATAAATTCAATTTATACAAACGTTAACTATAAATATGTAGAAATAAATACGAAATTACAAAATCGAAATGTAAAT
Organism: Taxus chinensis; assembly: GCA_019776745.2. Classification (NCBI taxonomy): domain Eukaryota; kingdom Viridiplantae; phylum Streptophyta; class Pinopsida; order Cupressales; family Taxaceae; genus Taxus; species Taxus chinensis. The sequence goes on along the minus strand of CM034155.1, from coordinate 460,774,845 downwards.
CACACGTAATTAATAAACCTCAGCATATTTTAAATGATTCACATGTAGAAAAATCGATCACCATATATCGCTTAACAAAATTACACAAAACACACAACTATCAACATATCAGAAAAGACACATATTTAAGTATTCAAGGACGAGCGATCAATGTCATTCGTGATGATGTTTGTTCACATTTCAGCAGATGATCTTCCTCCTTCCTAATAGAAACGTATGCACCATCCTTCATCTTAGAATAACGCTCATAAGAAAAAGGAGGACATATGCGTAATCCATGAAGAGACTTCACTCTTTATATCGCCATGAATATCAGCCCCTGTCGCTCCCTACTGCCTATGTCGATTATTTCTCTGTTGAGAGTGAGTCACTGTGACTTGTGAATTGTAAGAGCCCATGACATATTCAAAGGCACTCGTCTGTGACATCCCATCAATACTGGAGGCACTGGTACATATTTCAAGTGACTCAAATCCCATGGGATGCCGACGTAATTTTGAAACTCCACAACAACAAATATCGGCAGATCTAGAGGCTTCGTCCCAGGGAAATACACTATGTTCTTCACTTTTCCAAGAGATCTGTTAACTAAACTTGCCTCCACCCACAAATTGTACACCACCATAGCATGTTGACCATTGCAAAGCAACACCTCACTCTCAAACTGGTCATTGTCACTCTTCTCACATGGGTTGGAACAACTCGCGCCCATAGGGACATTCAATTTCTTGAGCATGATCCTATTATGAAACGTCACTTGTACATTCATCGAAAACAAATGACTGGAAGAGTAAAAAAATTGAAATTTCCTCTGCACCAAAGCATGAATCTGTTCTGGACATCAACAACTCCCAATCTTCGATCATGGGATTCACATTCTCAAATTACACAGCAAGTTTCGAACTTCACCCTGATCCACACTATCCCTTCTTGACGAAAATTGTGTCGAGAGTCACGATATGAGAAAAAGATCTCATAAATTTTCCCCTCTCTGTGTTTCCTACATACATCGGCATGTCCTTTACAGGGGGAGTTGGGCAAGATCCCCAATGAGAATTACGGACCTACCTCCAAATATGACATTCTCGTGCGAAGGGAATGCTTCTCGCAAGCGAATATCAATTTTTTTCAACAATTTTGGACCCACATAACTCATCTCATCAATAATAATGTATCTATAATGTCTCATCTACTCTTGAAATATAGCCAATGTGTGTCTAGCCAAACATCTCATGTCACGCAACAGAATTTTCAACGATGAATGCAATCTATATTACCATGCCATATGGCTAACATGTCTGAGTTCTGAAGGTTCAATATCGCATCATTGCGAGAAGGTTCAAATCTCTTCCGACCATCTCTATCAACAAACAAATACGAATCATCCTAGAGGTCCCACAGAACATTACAATGAAAAACCATGGACAATCCTTTCTTTCTCAAACAGGACATCTTGCTACATTTAGTGTGCCTCTGCACATGGTTGACAAGTTCTTCATAGTCATAAAGTTAAAAAAACCATATCATCGCAAAAATCATATGCTCAACATATATTGGGGACTCCCTCATTACATTGCTTTAAAAAAATTCTCGAAAAACATGGGATAACATCCATATCATCATCATCATCATTATTGTCTTCATAATCATTGCCATCATCATTATAATCACCACCATTTTTTATCATTGTCGTTGTCATTATCATCACCACCATCATCGATCATTTTCATCATCATTATCATCGCCACCATCATTGATCATTGTCGTTGTCATTATCATCACCACCATCGTTGATCATTGTCATCGTCACTACCATCACCACCATCGTTGATAATTGTCATCATTATCATTATTATCATCATAATAATATATTATTATTCTCTTCATCATCTCTATCGTCAAGATCATCATTCTGATCCCCATCAATCTTTTACCATTATTTTCATCATCAACATCATCATCATTGTCTTCATAATCATTGTAATCATCATCATCACCACCACCATTATCATTATCATCATAATAATATATTATTATTCTCATCATCATCTCGATCAAATCATCATAATAACATCATCATTCTCATCCCATCAATTTTTTTACTATTATTTTCATCATCGTTGTCTTCATTTTGGTTGTAGTTGTTATCCTCATCATTATATAATTATATCACAATCCCTTTCATCATCATTGTTATAATCATCAACATCATCATCATACAAATCTTCATCCCTTGTTGTCATCACAATCATTGTGATCATAATCATCATCATCTATATTTTCATCTTCATCAGCTTAACATCATTTGTCGTTCATTAATTATCACTGTCGATAATCAGATCATCTTTTTTATCATCATACTATCACCACAATCACCACAAGCCCCCCCACAATACCGCAATGTTATCTTTCATTATCAGTCTCATCATTTTCATGGTATTTTTAGTCTTTATTTATGATCATCATCTCCTCAGCATCCTTGTTATCATTGTGC